>CM035160.1:26856050-27467988 GCA_020205615.1 Panax quinquefolius | reverse complement strand
ACTTCATCTATGAAATTGATTATCCCATGATCGCTAATGTGGTGTCAAAATTACACGGAAATCTTCAGACGACTACACCGATCTAAATAAAGTTTCAAGGACTTTATCCTCGATATCGACCAAATTTCATCGATGCCACTCTTACGATTACTAAGCTTTATGGATTCTTTTTTCGTGTTATCACCAAATATCCATGAAGAAAGACATTCAAGACAAGATTCATTACAATCGACGCCATTTAAGACATTTTCCTTATAAACGCCGGAGATTACTGAGAATGATGAACTCTTCATGTAACTAGGAGAAACATGGAGGTTTAGAGATTTATTATGATCAAGAAAACCATTCAAAATTTGACGATCTGATAAATCCTTCCAATCTTATTCACCGAGGCTCAATCAAAGCCAATGCACTTTCTATTCAGCAGAAAGTTATATCCGGTCACGAGGGCATCGACAACCCAAAGATCCTCCATTTATAGGAAACTCCTCGTGCTCAAAGACGCCCAACGCCCGACTAGTAATCATGCTATGAGGTTCACCAAATCAAAGAGACGTTCCTTTATTTGATACACTAAAAGGACCAAGAATGCAAAGATGTTCCATTAATTAAGACGCTTCATAAAGATATTATCTTCTCTTTATTGAAACCCATCAGAGCCTTAATTTCATCATTTATTCGTCAAATATTCTAGGTCTAAGAAGATCCTCCTATTATGTCACCACGCCCCACGACGTCAAACTAAAAATTCAATATCAAAAATTTGTTTTCGCTTATAATCCAGAGAAAACTTCAATATTTTCAAGGTCATCATTCGCTTACCGATCAACTTTCAAGGTATAACCAGAGGTTTCAAGATTAAGACGGCCATTTGTCCCATTTTTCATCAATATCGATCCGCTTATCAAAGGTCACTCGCCGATTTTACTGGATCGTTCATCAAGGATCGAACACCGTAATAGATGTCATCGAAATAAAAAGCTTCTTCAAATATATTATACTGCATTTGCATTTGGATCTCTACAAAGGATCAAGTAGGGTGGATATCTGATTTGAGTCCTGAGGGATTCAAAAGCAAGCAGGCCATCGTGTTCTAAGTTTAAAGCGTATCAACAACGAAGCCGTAGTAATGGCTAAAGGTTAAGTAGGAGTTCTGATCAAGTAAGAAAGGCCCAGAGGTCCGTGTCGCATCTATTACAAGGACTCTCGCTTGGTCGCCAAGCAACCGCTTGAGATTAAGCTCAGGGGACCAGGATGATCAAGTATCTAATTAAAAGACCGACTTCAGCATTTCGCTTCTATGAAGTTTCTTGGGGCGTGATGTGAGCGTGAACGACAATTCCATTAAATGACCACAAACCGCTACCACTTGATGCAAGATGTTTTCAACTACTCATGTATTTGGAAGTTTTGCAAAGAAATGAAAGTGTTCAAAGATGGGTTGATGTAAAATGTTTAACCATCGATCACCCTTGCTACCAGTATTCTAGACTACGTCCTCTCTTGGGATCATGTCAGCAAAGGTTAATTAAGCTAAAGAAAGTGCTAACTTCGTTTCATCGATGATCTTTATCGGCGGCATTGGCCACCACTATTAAAGTGCCCGTTCCGGTTTAAAGTCGTAGTATGTTCTTCTGAGGTTCATGAACAGACCATCTATTTACTTTTCACACGGGTCAAGTCATTAAAGATACAAAGTTCTTCAAAGCAAGGGTACTACCTACCAACAATCTTTAAGTGAAGTTAACGAAAGTACGAGAAGAAGTGAGGAAGTGTCAAATAACAAATCGAGTCTCATTACCAATGCCTTCTTAAGAGCTATAATTACCATCTCTATCTCCCATACCCTTCATTGCCCTGGGGTCATATATCGTCCATCGCTAAAAAGCCAAGTGACAAAAGGCCTCTTAATAACATATTGATTACACGACCAATGGCAGAGGCTGCTCATTTCTGATTGATAACAGAGTAGAACAAGCCTGAAGTTCATGGAAAGAAGTAAAATAGGTATACATCACCCATTCGAAAGTGTCAATACACGGTATGTAAACAACTACAACTTTATTATTACAACAAGAAATCGTGAGTTTGAATACAAATATTATCTTCTGCATAATATCTATACTCAAATAAATCCTCATCACATTTATCGATACATTATTTTACAAAATGGTGAGGACTACTAAACAATCCTTTCTAAAACCTTCATTCCATACCCGACTGCACTCGCTATATTCTCGCCTCCCCGAGAAAAAATGGAACAAAAAGGAAAAGGGTGAGCTCAACTAGCCTCAAGAAGAATATTACGACTAAGATAATATACAACAAATTATCGTTAGTCTTCAACAGGAAAAAATCTAATGTAATACAATAGACAACAAATTTTAAATCAATATTCGCAATGGAAATAATAATTCATTGTAAGAGTTAAGTAGAGAATGCAAACTACTATCTTCTATGTATGAATTTAAAAGTTCATCGCTCATCTTTTATCCCCGTAACATCAATCAATATACATCCGAATCAAATATTCATCTTTTGCACTATGTGCCAAAGATATTCATCACTGGTCATGATCATTTAAACACTGCTCATCTTCATCACTTCGCCAAAGATATTCTTGAAATCATTCATTTGCACTACGTGCCAAAGATATTCTTAAGAAATCATTCATCTTTGCACTATGTGCCAAAGATATTCCATAATATCATCATTTAAGACCGAGGATGATGAAAAATATTTTTTTTAAAGAAACGAATCCAAAGGAAACAAAATGACAAGGATTAAGGATTAAGGATTCGACTTTGGTTTTATCCACGCCCAAAAAATACCTCAAAAATAATCATAGTGGTGTAAAATTCAAGAATGATCAAAACATGGATACAATCGTAGAAAGCTAGATCCGCATTAGATGTTTTGGACTTAAAAGAAGAATTTTTTTTTTCTATGAATAGACCATCAGATACGTGAATAGTGTCAGATACGTGAATAAAGGCCGATACGTGAATAGTAAATCTCGACACCAAAAGATAGAAATTCCACAAAAACATCTTCACGCCTACTTAATAAGACTCGTGAATAAGAATCGTGAATAAGAGACTCGCTTAATAAGAATCGTGAATAAGAACTCATGAATAAGAACATGAATAGTAACCCCACATGAAAAAGTTCCAAATTTGATAAAACTTCAGATCAATATTTCAAAGATAATGATATCAAGAAATAATATCATTATTTAAAAAAAATAATATCCCTTACCTCGAAAAGATCAAGATTTCTATTTGTAATACCGTATAAGGTCAAGGAACTTGCACCGCCTAGCAATACTCAAAGTATACTCAAAATACTCACAAGAATACGCCGATAATATAGAGAGAAAACTTCAGCTTTCGTGTGATTTTCAATTCTAACCCAAGACCCTATTTATAGAAAACGCTAGTAACACCAAAAGCAGTAAAATTTAATAAAATAATAATATAATTAAACAAATTCAAGCCCACCTTAGACCAACTGAATTCAGCACATTTATATCACATGTGCCAAAATTGCAAAAAACGTTTTTCTTAAATAAAATAATTAAAACTTCCAAAATCAATTATTTTAAGTTTCTAACTTCAATAATTCATAATAAATAGCCCTTTCATCGTAAAAATTTGAATCTCGCGAGTTTTTATAGGAAATTCAATTTCTACAACTTTGCGTAAGAAAGTTTTTCCAAATTCCAAATAGAAATCGACCAAATCCACAAACCAAGCGATTTTACAAAGCTATAATCAAATTTCAACCAATAAATGGGGTCCACCGACATGTTTAATATGTTTTAAACATTTATTGCAACAAAAATACTCTTCCTCCTCAGATACTCATATATCCCACATTCGTTGTAAAATATCACATTAATATATTATTAAAAAAATAATATATTTAAACGAATTATTTTATCGTAAAAGATAAAATATTAATTTTCAACAATTGTCATTTTAAAAATTTTTCCATCTATATCCACATAAAATCAATATTTTCCTCATCATATAAATCAATAATTAATTATTCACAAATAATATTACGTAATCACAATATCGACAACTGTGCAGCTCCTCAGAGCAGGGGCTTTCCAATAAGAATTTCTTCATCGGCGCCGCAATTAAGTGACCAAACCTCTCCTGTATGTAACTTTCTAGACATCGCCAATAATGTTATCTAATAATATTATTCAGATAATATGAATTATTGCTTCGATAATGAAAAATAATGTAATGACAATTATCAAACAACAAAGAATATAAAATATCAACGCAAAGAATTATTAACTCAATAAAAAATCGAATAAAGAATTATCAGAACCATTATCGAGTAAAGGCCTTCACGTAAGAATCAATAATTGGTGCAATACTGTGCATCGCTCAACAACGCAGACAGTGTGTTTTAACCACCGGTATTCCAACAAAGATAATCCAGAATAACTACGCCTGCTATTTAAAAACAACTTATATTTGTCGCTTTTCTTCATCCAATCGCGCTCACATGGGCTCACACACGGTCGCTAAGGTCGCATTTAATATTCCCCCGACAAAGATTTAATATTCCACCACCAAACTAATATTCCCCACAATAATGAATATTTTATAACCACTGCTTATTTTGAAATATTCATGATTTAACCCTTAACTATCCACATTAATCAAATCAACCCTTACTATTTCAAAAAATAATAAATAAAGGAAATTCTTTTTATTAAAAAATTTTTGGGTCTTACAACCTCCCTCCTTATGAAATTTCGTCTCTAAATCGACGACGACTCGTGTGTTTCAAAAGGTGAGGATACCTCGCTTTCATTTCCGCTTCCAATTCCTGTGTCATTTCTCTATAAAGATTTGATTCCTCCACAAAACTTTAACTTGTGGTACGACCTTCATACAGTAGGACATGCTCCTTCCTATCCAAGATCTTCGACAGTACCTCCTCACACGCTAAGTCTTCTTCGCTATCTCGTCCGGCTTCTAACTCAATAACGTGGTTCGGTCTTTCACATATTTATTTAAGTATGTATATGTGAAACACATTATGAACACGTAGACATACTTGAGGTAACGCAAGTCTATAGCTACATTTCCTACTCTGGCCAAGAATTTGAAATGGACCAATAAATCGTGGATCGAGCTTTTCTCTCTTCCCAAATCTTGTAACTCCCTTCCACGGAGCAACTCGCAACAATACACGATCCCCTACATTAAATTCCACGCCCTTTCGATGAAGATCCGCATAACTCTTTTGTCGATCTTGTGCCGCTTTGTATACGTTGTTAATCATTTGGATCTTTTCAGAGTCATACGCATTTCAACTCCCTAGTCCCAACAATGTTGCTTCACCCACCTCATCCCAACATATCGAGAACTACATTTTCGGCCCATATAATGCTTCAAATGGAGCCACACTATATACTTGCTCGATAATCGTTGTTGTAGGAGAATTCCACCAATGGTAAATACTTATCCCAACTACCTTGAAGTCTAGGACACAGAGTCTTAATAGATCTTCAAGAGTTTGAATAGTCCCTCTCGATTGTCCGTCTGCTTGGGGATGGTATGTCAACTAAATCGCAAACTGCGCTCTATAGCTTTTTTGCAAGCTAACCCAAAATTCAAGTGAATCTTGGGTCACGATCCCAAACTATGGATAGCATGCCATGCAACCTCACAATCTCATTCACGCATATACTAGCAAGACGCTCAAGGAATAAGTCTCCCAGACGGCAAGAAATGAGCAGACTTGGTTAATCTATCAACAATAACCCAAATAGCATTGATGCTTGAGAAACCGTGAGAGGAAGACCCAGAAACTAAATCCATAGTAATGTGTTCCCACTTCCATTCCTAATCTCAAGTGGTTGCAACGGACCCTTAGGTACAAGATGCTCCGCCTTTACACGCCGGGCAAGTTAAACACATCGAGATAAACTTTGCAATCTCTCTCTTCATATTGTTCCACCAAAATGTATGTCAAGATCACGATACATTTTAGTATTTCCGTGATGGATTGCAAATGGCGATTGTGTGCCTCCATCATAATCTCAGACTTCAAATCGAGTCGTTAGAACACAAAGTCTCAGAGTGGACTCAAGTATTCCTTCTTCATCAATTCTCGCCCTAATAGCTCCTTTCAGACTTTCTTCTTTCATACGATCGCCCGGCCTGCTGGCTCGAGCAACCTTAACTTTTTCTATTAAAGTCGGGCTCTACGCAGATACTTGACATCATCGCACTCGCTCCTCAAGATATGATCTTCTACTCAACGCGCCACCACCACGCTCGCTTTTACTGTGATGGTATCAATAGTGTGGTCGTAGTCTTCAATAGCTCGAGCCAACGTCACGTCCAAGATGTCGAAGTTCTTTTTGAGTGAAGAAATATTTAAGGCTTTTTACGGTCCAATATATCTCCACTTTCTCCCCATATAGATAAGGCTCCATATTTTTAGCGCTGAAAACGATCACGCTAACTCTAGATCACATGAGTAGGATAATTCCTCTCATACTCTTTAAGTTGTCGCGAGGCATAAAGCTATGACTTTCCCACGCTGCATGAGAACACATCCTAACCCTTTCGCTCAAGTATCAGAGATAACAAATCCATCCGAACCAGATGGTATTGTTAGAATGTGTAAATAAGTCTCCTCTAAGCTCTTGGAAACTTTTCTCGCATTCTTCGCTCCAAACGAATTTCAGTATCCTTCCGAAGAATGAAGTTAATGGAGAAGCGATTCGAGAAAACCCTTCCACTAATCTCCGATAATAACCAATTTAAGCCCAAAAGCTACGTGATTTCAACCACCGACTTTTGCTGTTCTAACTTCAGATTGCTTCAATCTTCACGGATCAACAGATACTCCATGTTTCGACACCACGCGCCCAAGGAATGCTACTTCCTCGCCGTAACTCGATTTCTTCAATTTGGCATATAGTTGGTTTTCACGGCCTTCGAGTACCAAATTTCAAATGGTGCTCATGATCTTCACGACTTTTGGAATATACGAGGATGTCATCAATAAAGACAACAACGAATCGATCCAAATATTCCTGAATACTCTGGCTCATCATATCCATGAAAGTCATAGGAGCATTAGTTAGTCCGAAAGACATGACTAAGAATTCATAATGCCCATACCGAAGTCTCAAGGCGCTTTGAATATCCTCGCCTAATCTTCACCGATGATATCCGTAATCTAAGATCGATTTTTGAAAAGAATTGCGCCCTCAGAATCGGGTCAAACAAGTCATCAATACGAGGTAGAGGATACCTATTCTCGATGGTGACATGGTTCAATTCCCGATAGTCAATACAAAGTCGCATACTCCCCGCTTTCTTCTTTACAAATAAAACAGAGCACCCCAAGGAGATGTACTAGATTTAACGAAACCGGATGTCCAACAATTCCTCGAGTTGGACCTTTAACCTCAAGTTCAATAGAGCCATTCGACATGGGTTTTAGAAATGGGCTTTGTACTGTTCAAGATCAATAAAGAATTCAACTTCACGCTCGGGGTAGACCGGAAGTTCTTCAGAAATACGTCAGAAAGTCAATAACAATGTGAATATTATTCAAATTTCGACGTCTTTATTCAAATCCATAATATGGGCTAAGAAAGCTTGACATCCGCTTTTTAATAAACTAATAGCTTTATGATTAGATATGATGTTGATTGATTTTAATGGTTTAGTTGTTTGAATTGCATAACAAAGTTGGTTAGAATATGAAAACTAACAACCCATTTAAAACAATCAATTTTGGTATGATGAGTAGTTAACCAATCAATCCCTAAAATCACATCAAAAGCAAGTATCTTTAAAGAGATAAGGTCAATGTGTAAGGTAATGGTGCCAACTTGAATCAAACAAGATTTATAAACAAAGGATGTGATGAAAGTTTCTCCAATCTGAGTTTCCACAGACAGTCAAAGTCTAATTTCTCCTGAGTCAAGTTTAAACGCTGAGCACACACGCGCAGGAGAGATAAATGAATGGGTAAGACCCAGATCAAGTAAGGTATAAACTTCGCAAGAATTTATAAATAGCTTACCCGTGATCACCTCGCTTGGGTTCCTCGATTATGACATCAACCACAACAAACGCCTTCCCTAATCGCTGATTTTGACTTTTTCGGGATGTTTTTCGAGTCACCGCCCCTCACGAACTAGGTTTCGCCATCGCATAATCTCGAGCTTATATGTCCTTCCTTTCCACAATTATAGCATACCTGAATCGTTCAGGCGCTTGATCGATATGTCCTCTTTCCGTGATTTCAGTAAAGATACGACCGGTGGTCGTTTCTCCTCCCTTAGAACCAGCTTGTCACGCAAGACCGCCATCTTCATACGGTCGTTGTTAAATCTCCTCTTTAAAATCTCCTCCCGACTCGCTTCTTCTATTTTCACGGCTATGATTACCACCACCAGAGTGGTTACCATTTTCGTCCGTCCATTCGCTTTTTTCTCCGCAGTTATCATTATTCCGCTGATCGCTATCTCGCACGATCCTCGTCAGGGTCCTCGCCGACCGTACTCGCTATCTCGCCTAATAATCGAGCCCCTGCTTATAACATCCAATAAAGAGAAAATTTACGAGAAATGAGATATCGACGACGCCGTTTCAAACCTCTAAGAAACATCCGCCATACGCTCCTCATTCTCCACCAAATGAGGTGCAAAACTCGATAACTCGCAAACTTTGCCTCGCATCGAGACACCGCCATGTTGTTTTGTTCCAACTGATGAACTCCACTTCCTTCATATACGATTTAACACTTTCGTGAAAGTATTTGTCATTAAATAGCTTTCAAACGCCTCCCAAGACACGCCGAAAGCGGCCGGACGGGTACGCTTCACGCACTCCCACCAAGAGTCCGCTTCGCCATTTTAACATAAAGGTGGCGAATGGAACCTTTCGTTCTCCGCATCCCAAGACATCAATATCTTCGTAATTTGTTTCGACCCATGTTTCGCCGCCATGATCGGATCCGCTTTCCTTAAATTCGTGGTCCCAACTTCGAATCGCTGGGTCGCGGATAACCCGTGAATTGCTATCATTTCTCCTCAGATTTTGAACACGAAGTCTCCTCGGCCTCGATTTTTGCATTAATCGCAAAAACTTCTAAACATCCCCTCGCTCATCATCTCGCTTCAATGGTGTTGTTCACAGAGGAACATTGCCAACTGCTGTACGCTCTCCTCGCTGGTGAGTACAGCATCTCCACTGGCCTCATTTCCATCATAATATTCTCAACGACATTCTCAAACACCATCATAAAACAAGGGTTAATTAAGGAAATCAATATATCACATAATATCCCTATATATCGACCAACTAACAAATAAGCTTTTAGTAGGACACACTAATAAGGATTTACTCTGCCTCCCTCCTAGTTCTATTCCCCGATCTCCGCCAGTAGATCATATCCCTAAGCTCGATACTAACCGCGACGCCCCCAAAATAGTATACATCACCCATTCGAAGTTGTCAATACATGGCATGTAAACAACTACAACTTTATTATTACAACAACAAAAACGTGAGTTTGAATACAAATATTATCTTCTAGATAATATCTATACTCAAATAAATCCTCATCACATTTATCGATACATTATTTTACAAAAATGGTGAGGACTACTAAACAATCCTTTCTAAAACCTTCATTCCATACCCCGACTGCACTCGCTATATTCTCGCCCCCGAGAAAAATGGAACAAAAGGAAAAGGTGAGCTCAACTAGCTCAAGAAGAATATTACGACTAAGATAATATACAACAAATTATCGTTAGTCTTCAACAGGAAAAATCTAATGTAATACAATAGACAACAAATTTTAAATCAATATTCGCAATGAAATAATAATTCATTGTAAGAGTTAAGTAGAGAATGCAAACTACTATCTTCTATGTATGAATTTAAAAGTTCATCGCTCATCTTTTATCCCCTCAGAACATCAATCAATATACATCCGAATCAAATATTCATCTTTGCACCACAGCCAAAGATATTCATCACTGGTCATGTTCATTTAAACACTGCTCATCTTTGCACCACGGCCAAAGATATTCTTTCAGAATCATTCATCTTCACACTACAGCCAAAGATATTCTTAAGAAATCATTCATCTTTGCACATTGCCAAAGATATTCCATAATATCATCATTTAAGACCGAGGATGATGAAAAATATTTTTTAAAGAAACGAATCCAAAGGAAACAAAATGACAAGGATTAAGGATTAAGGATTCGACTTTGGTTTTATCCATGTCAAAAATACCTCAAAATAATCATAGTGGTGTAAAATTCAAGAATGATCAAAACATGGATACAATCAAAGTTAAGATCCGTAATAGATGTTTTGGATTTAAAAGAAGAAATTTTTATTTTTCTGAATAGTACCAGATACGTGAATAAAGGTCAGATACGTGAATAAGGTCAGATACGTGAATAAGAACTCGACACCAAAAGATAGAAATTCCACAAAAACATCTTCACGCTTCATTAATAAGACGTGAATAATAGAACTCGTGAATAAGAACTCATTAATAAGAACTCGTGAATAGAAATCATGAATAAGAACTCATGAATAGAACCCCATACATGAAAAAGTTCCAAATTTGATAAAACTTCAGATCAATATTTCAAAGATAATGATATCAAGAAATAATATCATTACGAAAAAAAAATAATATCCCTTACCTCGAAAAGATCAAGATTTTTATTCAAATACCTTGATATAAGGTCAAGGAACTTGCACCGCCTAGCAATACTCAAAGTATACTCAAAATACTCACAAGAATACGCCGATAATATAGAGAGAGAAAACTTCAGCTCAAGTGTGATTTTCAATTCTAACCCAAGACCCTATTTATAGAAAACGCTGTAACACCAAAAAAGTAAAATTTAATAAAATAATAATATAATTAAAAAAATTCAAGCCCACCTTAGAAACTGAACTGAATTCAGCACATTTACATCACATGTGGGATAAAAAAAAAAACGTTTTTCTTAAAAAAATAATTAAAACTTCCAAAATCAATTATTTTTGAGCTTCTAACTTCAATAATTCATAATAAATAGCCCTTTCATCGTAAAAATTGAATCTCATGAGTTTTTATAGGAAATTCAATTTCTACAACTTTGCAGTAAGAAAGTTTTTCCAAATTCCAAATAGAAATTGACCAAATCCACAAACAAGCGATTTTATTAAAAGTTATAATCAAATTTCACCAATAAATGGGGTCCACCGACATGTTTAATATGTTTTAAACATTTATTGCAACAAAAATACTCTTCCTCCTCAGATACTCATATATCCCACATTCATTGTGTAAAATATCACCATTATTATATTATTAAAATAATATATTTAAACGAATTATTTTATCGTAAAAGATAAAATATTAATTTTCAACAATTGTCATTTTAAAATTTTTCCATCTATATCCACATAAAATCAATATTTTCCTCATCATATAAATCAATAATTAATTATTCACAAATAATATTACGTAATCACAATATCGACAACTGTGCAGCTCCTGTGAAAGAGGGGCTTTCCAATAAGAATTTCTTCTTCGGGCGCCGCAATTAGTGACCAAACCTCTCCTTAGATGTAACTTTCTAGACATCGCCAATAATGTTATCTAATAATATTATTCAGATAATATGAATTATTGCTTCGATAATGAAAAATATCGTAATGACAATTATCAAACAACAAAGAATATAAAATATCAACGCAAAGAATTATTAACTCAATAAAAATCGAATCAAAAGAATTATCAGAACCATTATCGAGTAAGGCTTCTTCACGTAAGAATCAATAATTGGTGCAATACCGCAGTGCAAGCATCGCTCAACAACGCCAGACAGTGTGTTTTAACCATTTAGTATTCCAACAAAAGATAATTCAGAATAACTACGCCGTTATTTAAAAACAACTTATATTTGTCGCTTTCTTCATCCAATCGCTCAAGCATGGGCCACATTAATGGTCGCTATAATATTCTGCATTTAATATTCCCCGACAAATATTTAATATTCCATTAATCCACCAAACTAATATTCAAAATAATAAACAATGAATATTTTATAACCACTGCTTATTTTGAAATATTTCACAGATTTAACCCTTAACTATCCACATTAATCAAATCAACCCTTACTATTTCAAAATAATAAATAAAGGAAATTCCTTTTATTTATTGAAGTCCATTGGCATCAATCGCGTATTGACAAGAAACGACAATAACGAAAACATTATGCCAAAGTCGTAATTGATATACCCTAAAGAGAAAATTCATTAATAAATATTAATCCGATTCAGATATATACGATAAACCTATTATGCGTAAATATAAATTCCAACATAATTTCGAATAATAAGAAGTCCCGATAAAAGTTTTTAAAACAAAATCCTATAGACAACTTCCAAAAAGATGTAAATTTTCACAAATATCCTCAAATAAAACCCAGAAAAACAAGAGTATTCACTTCACGCATCATCTCGCCATATAATCAAGAATCGAGTAAGGATGGATCCACGCTAGCTATAATCAACTTCTCTCGCCATCGACTATCTCCCAGAAGCTCATTATTTTAATATATCATTCATGAATCTTCTCCGATTAATAATCATCCGATTCTCGATACTTCTTCACAAATCTCAGCTCAAGATTTGATTACTTTAAAGGAGGTCCAAGGTCCCAACGGCCTTGAGCAATAGTTCCTTATTTTCTTAATTCTTCAACTTCCGACGCTTATTCAGATGACGAACGAAGATAAGACTCAAATTTTTTTAAATAAAAGGAATTTCTTTATTTATTATTTTGAAATAGTAAGGGTTGATTTGATTAATGTGGATAGTTAAGGTTAAATACGCAAATATTTCAAAATAAGCAAGTGGTTATAAAATATTCATTGTCGTCGGGGAATATTTGTTTGGTCGTGGAATATTCGCATTTGGGAATATTCAGATTTACTGCAGCAAATGCATGTGTGTGGGCCCCATAACTGAAAAGTTATTGGATGAAGAAAACGACAAATATAAGTTATTTTAAATAATAACTAGATAGTTGTTACCGCTAATATCGTTTGAATACCCTGGGTGGTTAAAACACACTAATACGCCGTTGTCGAATAAAGAAGATACCCAGACGCACCAATTATCGATTCTTACGTAAGAAGGCACTACTCAATAATGGTTACAGAATTATCGCTCAAAGATTTTATCGAGTTAATAATTGTCAAGGCATTGATATTTTATATCATTGTTGTTTCAATAATTGTCATTACACAAGATTTTTCATTATCGAAGCAATAATTATATTATCCTAATAATATTATTAGATAACATTATTGGCAAATGTCTAGAAAGTTCGCTCAAGGAGAGGTTTGGTCACCTAATCATGCCGCCAAGAAGAAGAAATTTTATCGAAAGCCCCTCTTCCCTGAAACGCCTACCGTCAATACAATATGTGATTCGTAATATTATTTGTGAATAATTAATTATTGATTTATATGATGAGGAAAATATTGATTTTATGTGGATATAGATGGAGAAAATTTTTAAAATGACAATTGTTGAAAATTAATATTTATCTTTTCTCGATAAAATAATTCATTTAAATATATTATTTTAATAATATATTAA
This sequence comes from Panax quinquefolius, assembly GCA_020205615.1. Classification (NCBI taxonomy): domain Eukaryota; kingdom Viridiplantae; phylum Streptophyta; class Magnoliopsida; order Apiales; family Araliaceae; genus Panax; species Panax quinquefolius. The sequence goes on along the minus strand of CM035160.1, from coordinate 27,454,306 downwards.
CTGGTGATATTTTTTACAATCTAATGTGGGATATATGAGTATACGAGGAGGAAGAGTATTTTTGTTGCAATAAATGTTTAAAACATGTTAAACATGCTCATGACCCCATTTATCGACCGAAATTTGATTATAATGTAAAATCGCCCGCTTGTGGATTTCTACCAATTTCTCATTGAATTTGGAAAACTTTCTTCTGCAAAGTTGTAGAGAATTGAATTTCCTATAAAACTCGCGAGATTCGAATTTTCTGATGAAAAGGCTATTTATTATGAATTATTGAGTTCAAGTTCAAATAATTGATTTTTGGAAGTTTAAAATATTTAAAATAGGAAAACGTTTTTGGAATGTTTAGGTGGGCCTCATTTAACATGTGTAGGAGGTTGAATTCAGTTGGAAGTAAGGGGATGAGGTTTTGGAAAATAAATATTAATATTATATTAAATTTTTCGTTTTGTGTTCTAAAGCAATTTCCTATAAATAGGTGCTTAAGTTAGAATTGAAAATCACACCGTAAACTCAAGTTTTCTCTCTATATTATCGAAGTGATTCTTGTGAGTATTTTGAGTATACTTTGAGTATTGCTATACTGCAAGTTCAAGTCATAGCCTATATCCCTGTTTCACCAAGTAAGACCGATCTTTCGAGGTAAGTGGATATTATTTTTTTCAGAATGATATTATTTCTTCAATATCATTACGCCGAAATGTCGATCCAAGTTTTTATCAAATTTGAACTTTTTCATGCTCTGGGTTACTTATTCAAGTTATTATTCATGAAGTTACTATTCACGAAGTTACTATTCATGAGTTACTATTCACGAAAGTTACTATTCACGTAGTACTATTCATTAAGATGAAGATGTTTTTTTTGTGGAATTTCTATCTTTTGGTGTCGAGTTACTTATTCACGATACTAAGACTATTCACGATACTAAGACTATTCACGATATACTTGCACTATTCACCTAAAAATAAAATTTCTTCTTTTCGTCCAAATATCTATTCGGATACTAGCTTTGATCAGATCCATGTTTTGATCATTCTCGAATTTTACACCACTATGATTATTTTTGAGGTATTTTTGGACGTGGATAAAACCAAGTATTTAATCCTTAATCCTTAATCCTCGCCATTTTGTTTCATCGGATTCGCTTTCTTAAAAATATTTTTTTCATCATCCTCACCTTAAATGATGATATTATTGAATATCTTTTGGCAAAAGATGAATGATTTTCAAGAATATCTTTGGCCCAGAGCAAAAGATGAAGATGAACACGACCGATCGATTAATATCTTCGCCTCAGAGGCAAAAGATGAACAGTGTTTTAAATGAATACTTAATTAATCGATGAATATCTTTCGCCCAGTAGCAAAAGATGAATATTTGATTCCAGATGTATATTGATTGATGTTACAGGATAAAATATCGATGATGGAACGTTAAATTCATAGATTATTATAGATTTCATTCTCTACTTAACTCTTCTAATTAATTATTATTTCACCGCTAATATTGATTTAAAACTTGTTTCTATCAGATTCTATCGTATTTTTCCTCGCGTCAAGACTAACGATAATTTGTTGTATATTATCTTAGTCATAATATTCTTTATCGGGCTAGTTGAGCTCACCCTTTCCTCGTTGTTCCATTTTCTTCTCTGAGAGGCTGGAATGTAGCGAGTACTAGCCTTTCAAAATGGAAATGAAGGTTCTAGTAGAGAGTTGTTTAGTAGTCCTCACCATTTTTGTAAAATAATGAATCAATAATTATGATGGGGATTTATTTATGATGTGGATATTGTCTAGAAGACAATATTATATTTAAACTCATTAAGATATATTGTCGTATTTCACAACATCAGTATTATGAAGTCAGAAGTTTGCTTTTTCGTACTCATGTATTGGTAACTCGTGAATGGGTGTCAGGTATACCTATTTTGGGGCGCCACAGCTTGGTATCGTAGCTTAGGATATGATCTCCAAGTGAGATCGGGAATAAAACTAGAGGGAGAGACGAGTAAATCCTTCGCCAAAGGTGTCCTACCTAAGCTTATTTGTTAGTTGGTCAAGATATAGGATATTATGTGATATATCGATTTCTTAATTAACCCTTATTTTATGACAAGATTCGAGAATGTCGAATCGAGAATATTAATGGAGAGTAAATGAGACCGTGGAGATGCCTCAGATTTCACCAACGAGGAGAACGTAACAGTCGGGCAATGTTCCTCCCGTGAACAACACCACCGAAAGCAGATGATGAACGAGGGATGTTTAGAAGTTTTCAGCAGCTCATGCAAAATCGACGAGGGAGACTCGTGTTCAAAATATGTGGAGGAAATGATAGAATTCACGAGTGGTCACACCAAGCAGCTCAAAGAGTCGGGACCACCTGCACTCTGGGAAAGCGGATCCGACATTAAAGGCGAGACGTGGGTCAAACAAATTACCAAGATATTCGATGTCTTGGGATGCACGGAGGAAACAGAAAGTTCCATTCACCACCTTTATGTTCCGTGGCGAGGCAGACATCGGGTGGGATCAGGAAGCGCACTCCATCCAAATTGCACTCAAAGATGTCATGGGAGACGTTTCAGAACTTATTTCAATGACAAGTACTTCCCGAAAGTATTCGCTATAATAAGGAAGTGGAGTTTATTAGCAGAGCGTAATAACAACGATTTTTGTCCCAAAGACGAGGCTAAGTTCGCGGAGTTATCCAGTTTCAGCACCTCATTTGGTGGAGAATGAGGAACGATGACGCGGATGTTTCGAGAGGTTTCAAACCCCGATACGCCAAGATCTCATTTCTCATAAATTTTCTCTATTCGATGTTGTCAACAGGCTCAATCATAGAGCGAGATAACGAGTATGTTCAACCGAGGGACCATAACCGTGATCATATCAAGATAAGAAACCATCGTAATAACGATAACCAATGGAGAAAGAAGAATACAGATGACAAAGGCGGTAACCACTGGTGGTAATCGCGGGCCATGAAAAATAAGAAGCGAAGTCGGGAGGAGATTTTAAAAGAGGAGATTCAACAACGACCATGTGAAGACGACGCCGCCAAGAAGAAACTAGTTTTAAGTGGAGGAGAACGACCACCATACGTATGTTACAAATGCGGAAAGAGGACATATCACCCAAACCGCCACAACAGCTTTAAGGTATGCTATAATTGTGGAAAAGAATGACATATCGCCGAGATCAGACGATATCGAAACCCAGCCCAATGGGAATGGTGACTCAAAAGATGTCCCGTAAAAGTCAAAGTCAACGATTCTTGGAAGAGCGCGTTTGTCGTGACCATCAAAATGCAAGGAACCCGAACGGTTAGCAGACGTTAGTTAATTATAAATTCTTAAGTTTATACCTTACTAGATACCGGCTTCTACCCATTCTTTTATCTCTTTGCTTGCGCTCAACGCTTGAACTTGACTACGAGAAATTAGACTTTGACCTATTTATGGAGAATCCGTTAGAGAAACTTTCATTACATCCGTTGTTTAGAAATCTTGCTTGATTCAAGTCAGCACTATCACATTACCTCGTTAACCTTATTTCTATAGAGATATTTGTTTTGATGTGATTTTAAGGTTAACTACTCATCACGCCGAAATTGATTATTTTCGTAAGGTCATAGTTTTCATATTCCTAAGCAAACTCTGTTATTCAATTCAAGCAATCAAACCATCAGAAGTCAAACATTTTCATATCAAGCCATGAAGTCATTCGTTTATTACGGATGTCAAATTTTCTTAGTCCATGTTATGGATTTGAATAAAGACACGCCGATTTGAATAATATTCCTGTTGTTATTGATTTTTCCCGACGTATTTCGAAGAATTTCTTGGCTTTACCCAAAGCTTCGATATTAAATTTTGTATCGACTTTGAACCCCAGACAAAAACTCATTTCTAAAATCTCATATCGAATGGCTCCTATTGAACTTCAGAGTTAAAATTCAACTATAGAATTTGGTACCGAGCCTTTATCTTGTGACTTCCTTTGTGGAATTCACCTGCCGCACTCTCTATAGGGGACGCCATATTAAATGCGATAGTAAATCGATAGGTGTCATTGTGACGCATATCCAAGATTGGGATACGAGACAGCTTGAGAGCAACCTAAGTCAAGAATCGAAATCACGTAGCTTTCAGGCTTAGTTGGTTATTATCTGGAGATTCGTCAAGGATATTCTCGAATCGCTATTCCATTAACGCAAATTGACTCGTAGAGATACAAAATTCAATGGAGCAAGGAATGTGGGAAGAGCTTCAAGAACTCAAGATGAGACTCATTTCAAGCACATGTTCGATCATGCCATCTGGAAAAGCGAACGTGGAAATGACGATGAGTAGAAGATCATATGCGGAACGAAAAGCGATGATGTCAAGTATATACGACAGAGCCAACTTTAATAGAAAAAGTTAAGATTGCTCAGCCAATTACCTTGGAAATGATGCGTATGAAGAAGAAAGTACAAGAAGGAGCTATTCCTAAGCGAGAATTGATGAAGAAGGAATACTTGAGTCCACTCTGACTTTGTGTTCCTAACGACTACGATTTGAAGTACAAGATTATGATGGAGGCACACAACACGCCATTTGCAATCCATTGGGAGTACCAAAATGTATTATGATCTTCAACATACATTTTGGTAATACATTTTTGGTGGAGCAATATGAAGAGAGAGATTGCAAAGTTTATCTCGATGTGTTTAACTTGTCAACGTGTAAAGGCGGAGCATCTTGTACCTAAGGGTCCGTTGCAACCACTGAGATTTAGGAATGGAAGTGGGAACACATTACTATGGATTTCGTTACGGGTCTTCCTACGGTTTTCAAGGCATCAATGCTATTTGGGTTATGTTGATAGATTAACCAAGTTCGCTCATTTCTTACCGATACGAGACTTATTCCTTGAACGCCTTTTCTCGTATGTACACGTAAATGAAGATCAGAGATTGCATGGCATGCCAAAGATCCATAGTTTTAGATCGTGACCCAAGATTCACTTCATGATTTTGGGTTAGTTTGTCAGAGAAAGCTATGGGCACGAATTTTATTTATCTGTTTGGCATACCATCCTCAAACCGGATGGGCAATCGAGAAAGGACTACTCAAACTCTTGAAGATATATTAAAACTCGTGTCCTAGATTTCAAAGGAAGTTGGGATAAGTACTTGCCATCATGGTGGAATTCTCATACAACAATAGTTATTAAACAAATATAGGTATGGTTCCATTCAAGCATTATATGGACAAAAATGTTGTCCCCAATATGTTGGGATGAGGTGGGTGAAGCAACATTGTTGGGACCCGAAAGTTAAAACACATTATGACTAATGATTCGACAACGATACAAACCAGCACAAGATCGACAAAAGAGTTATGCGGATCTTCATCGAAAGGACGTGGAATTTAATGTAGGGATCATGATTGTTGCGAGTTGCTTTCCATGGAAGGGTGTTACAAGATTTGGGAAGAGAGGAAAGCTCAATCCATGATTTATTGGTCCATTTCAAATTCTCGACCGAGTAGGAAATGTAGCTATATAGACTGCGTTACCTCCGAAAGTATGTCTCGTGTTCATAATGTGTTTCATATCCGTACTTCGTAAATATGTGAAAGACCAACCACGTTATAGAGTTAGAACTTGACGAGATAGCCAAGACTTAACGTATGAGGAGGTACTGTCAAGATTTTGGATAGGAAGGAGCATGTCCTACGCCAAGAAAGGTTATACCACAAGTTAAAGTTTTGTGGAGGAATCATGCTATAGAGGAAATGACCGGGAATTGGAAACGGAAATGAAAGCGAGGTATCCTCACCTTTTCAAACACAGTGTACGTGACGTCAATTTCGAGGACGAAATTTCATAAGGAGGGAGGTCAGAAGACCCCGAAATTTTTTAAATAAAAAGGAATTTCCTTTATTTATTATTTTGAAATAGTAAGGGTTGATTTGATTAATGTGGATAGTTAAGGTTAAATACGCAAATATTTCAAAATAAGCAAGTGGTTATAAAATATTCATTGTTATCGGGGAATATTCGTTTGGTCGTGGAATATTAGATGCGCTTCGGAATATTCGTATGACAATGCCAAATGACCATGTGTGGGCCCATAACTGAAAAAGCGATTGGATGAAGAAACGACAAATATAAGTTGTTTTTAAATAACTACAGTAAGTTATTCCGATTATCTTGTTGGAATGCCGGTGGTTAAAACACACTAATACGCGTTGTCGAACAAGAAGACACACAGTATTGCACCAATTATTGATTCTTACGTAAGAAGGCACTACTCAATAATGGTTACGATGAATTATCGCTCAAAGATTTTATTGAGTTAATAATTGTTGCGTTGATATTTTATATCATTGTTGTTTCAATAATTGTCATTACACAAGATCTTTCATTATCGAAAGCAATAATTCATATTATCTCAATAATATTATTAGATAACATTATTGGCAAATGTCTAGAAAGTTCTGCTTAAGGAGAGGTTTGGTCACCTAATCGTTACCAAAGAAGAAGAAATTCTTATCGAAAGCCCTCTTCCTGAGAACCCGCCTCGTTGTCAATATTGTGATTCTCGTAATATTATTTGTGAATAATTAATTATTGATTTATATGATGAGGAAAATATTGATTTTATGTGGATATAGATGGAGAAAATTTTTAAAATGACAATTGTTGAAAATTAATATTTTATCTTTTCCGATAAAATAATTCATTTAAATATATTATTTTAATAATATATTAACGGTGATATTTTTACAACGAATGTGGGATATATGAGTATCTGAGGAGGAAGAGTATTTTTGTTGCAATAAATGTTTAAAACATGTTAAACATGTCTGGTGGACCCCATTTATTGACCGAAATTTGATTATAACTTTGTAAAATTGCCCGCTTGTGGATTTTTTTGGCCAATTTCGATTGGAATTTGGAAAACTTTCTTACGCAAAGTTGTAGAGAATTGAATTTCCTATAAAAAACTCGAGTGATTCGAATTTTCGATAAAAGGGCTATTTATTATGAATTATTGAAGTTCAAGTTCAAATAATTGATTTTGGAAGTTTAAAATATTTAAAATAGGAAAACGTTTTTGGAATGTTTAGGTGGCCTCATTTAACATGTGTAGGAGCTGAATTCGATGGCAGCAAAGTGCGATGAGGTTTTGGAAAATAAATATTAATATTATATTAAATTTTTCGCTTCGTGTTCTAAGCAATTTCCTATAAATAGGTGCTTGGGTTAGAATTGAAAATCACACCGTAAATCAAGTTTTTCTCTCTATATTATCGAGCGTATTCTTGTGAGTATTTTGAGTATACTTTGAGTATTGCTATACTCTGCAAGTCCAAGTCATAGCCTATATCCAGGTGTTTCAAATGTAAGATTGATCTTTCGAGGGTGAGGATATTATTTTTTTTGTAATGATATTATTTCTTCAATATCATTATGTCAAATGTTGATCTGAAGTTTTATCAAATTTGGAACTTTTCATGCCGGGTTACTTATTCATAAAGTGAGTTCTTATTCACGAGTTACTTATTCATGAGTTCTTATTCACGAGATTCTTATTCACGAAAGTACTATTAACGGTTGAAGCGTGAAGATGAATTTTTTTTTAAATTTCTATCTTTTTGGCTTGAGATTCTTATTCACGATACTAAGACTATTCACGATACTCAAGACTATTCACCGAAAAAATAAAATTTCTTCTTTTCGTTCAAAATATCTATTACGGATACTAGCTTTGATCAGATCCATGTTTTGATCATTCTTGAATTTTTACACCACTATGATTATTTTTGAGGTATTGTTGGACATGGATAAAACAAAGTACGAATCCTTAATCCTTAATCCTTGTCATTTTATTTCCTTTGGATTCGCTTTCTTAAAAATATTTTCATCATCCTCGCCTTAAATGATGATATTATTGAATATCTTTGGCCCAGTAGCAAAGATGAATGATTTCTGAAGAATATCTTTGGCCTGTAAGTAAGATGAACAAGTGTTGAGATGAATACGATCTGATTGATTAATATCTTTGGCAGTGTAGTAAAAGATGAACAGTGTTTAAATGAATACTTGACTAATCGATGAATATCTTTGGCCTGTAGTAAAAGATGAATATTTGATTCCAGATGCATATTGATTGATGTTACTGAGGATAAAATATTGATGATGGATCGTTAAATTCATAGATTATAGTAGATTTCATTCTCTACGTAACTCTTTCTATGAATTATTATTTCATTGCGAATATTGATATTCGAAACTTGTTGCCTATTGTATTCTATCGATTTTTCCTGTTGAAGACTAACGATAATTTGTTGTATATTATCTTAGTCATAATATTATTCTTTTGGGCTAGTTGAGCTCACCCTTTTCCTTGTTGTTCCATTTTCTTCTCGTGGAGGCGGTAGAATGTAAGCGAAGTACTAGTCTGGGTATGGAATGAAGGTTCTAGAGAGAGTTGTTTAGTAGTCCTCACCATTTTTGTAAAATAATGAATCAATAATTATGATGGGGATTTATTTGCGTGTGGATATTGTCTGAAGACAATATTATATTTAAACTCACAAGATATATTGTCAAGTATTTCACACGACATTTGTATTATTGAAGTTGTAGTTTGCTTCTTGTACCATGTATTTGGCGACTCAGAATGGGTGTTGTGTATACCTATTTTGGGGGCGTCACAACGAATTTCTGCTAGCTCTAACTTTTGGATCGTTTTAGTCAAGATCTTAGCATCAACCTTTAACTCTTTGATCTTCTTCATCCTTATTTCGCTCCTTTGAACCAAATCAACATTCATCTTGACGATCTCCTCATATTGTGCTTTAGTTGACTTCAGTTCTTCATTGGATGTCTTCACATCTCCTTTGGCTTGGGCCAACTCTTTCCGAAGACCTTCATTTGTGTGAAGAACGCTCTCACGTTGAGTCCTTTCCCGAGCTAGAGCAGACTTCAGGATGGCATTCTTCTTTCTCATTGCCTCTTCTTCGGCTTCAGCTTCGATAGACTTTGGACGCAGACGTCCGAACACAGCATTCACCTACGCATGTCCAACATTATTTGATCAATTTCAAATGTATAAGTATGAAGATAAATACGAAAATTAAGGAGAGAACCATTTACCTTCGCCAGATAGCTCATGCCTTCGTTAAGCAAATCCCCGTTCGAACTGTTCCCAAATCGATGGTCATCAGTCTCACGGACGAAAGCGTCAAATAGTTGAAAAGGAAAGTTGGCATTAAATCGAGGCCACATGGTTGGAGAGGCCATAACATCATGCTGAAATTCGGAAGTTGGCTGTCTTAGAGGAGAAGGCACAGGCTGATTGCGAACTGGCGAGGGATCCACATATATATTTTCCGGAGAGGGAGATCGAACAAGATTAGGTTCGTGGACTGGTGAGGGAGCAGAGGATAAACCTGGATGGCTATCTGATGGTTGTTTCCTTTTTCGAGATAAGATGGGGACAGATTCGACCAGCTCATCATCAGGTGTTTGAATTCTAGTTGGGATTATAGGAGGAATGACAGTCGAGGACGGAGGAACTCAAAGCTCATCAGTGGTTAAAGGGGTAATCTTTGTCCTCAGCTTCTTAGCACGGAGGACCTTCACCCGATCGTGTAGAGGTATGTCAAGCAGGCTTCTCTTAATCGGAACAGATTTAGAAGGTACAGAACTAAGGTTGGATGAAGGGTTTACTTGTGGAATTGCTTCTGGAATTGTTTCCGGATCGCTTTCAGGATTTGTTTCCGGTCGGGTGGATTTAGATTTCTTGGCGGCTCTTTTCCTTCGACGAGGTCTGAGAGATTCTTCAGGAACAATGGGTTCATCAGTTTGGGGTTCGTCATTCTGAGGAGAAAGCTTGGGTGGGTGGATCTAAGATGGCGGGGATCTCGGGAGATTCTTCAGTCGGAGGCTCTTCACTTGCATCCGTAATCTTCCCTGCCAAAAAGTCTTCCAACTCTTTTACTTCCGAAGAAGTTGGTTTGATCAAAGACACTGCAAATAACCATGTGTCAGAACCCATGTCACTTAAATACCTCAAAAAATTGTGTTACAAAGTTGTTCGAAACTTACATTTATGGTCATATAACCAGACTTGCTTAGTCAGAAGTGCAAAACTCCATTCCTTTGGAGGAATCTTCTTCAAAAAATCTGCCATTTCCTTCACACTCTCTTCGGGGATATCTCCAAAGTCAGCAGAGATCCGATCAGAGATAGTCCAATCAGGAAGAGAAGAGATTTTAGGTCCTGTAACAAAAAACCATTTTTCGTGCCAACCCTTGTTGCTTGAAGGGGTATCCATCAGGGGTCTCTTCTCAAATCTGGCGTTAGGTCGAGGAGACTGTTTGCTCAACATTTTGAAACCTCGTTCTCGGGATTTACCGGCTGAGAAAAGGGTGAAGAAGATGTCGACAGATGGAGGAATCTCTAGTTCGTGACAGAAGGCAATGAAAGCCAGAATATGGATATAGAAATTAGGAACCAACTGGACAAATCCCACTCCTATAAACCCTAGGAGGGTAATGGCGAAGGCATGGAGGGGTAGGCGAATTCCCTTTTCGAGAAAAAATGGCGGCACGGTGACCCAACCATCCGGTCGATGGTACATCGTTCCTCGGGAAGCCGGAGCCCTTATTGCGTACATATCCTAATCGATAATGAGTCAGGAGGATACGTATCTCGACTCCGTATGATGGGGGATATTGGCATGAGGAAACTGTTCCCCATCCTTAATGAAGTCGGCAGGTGGCAGAGAAGGTATCAAGGGCGGATTCTTCCCCATAGTTGCTGTGGACTGGGGATTTGAACTCGAACCCTCTTGATCAGGGTTTGGATTGGGGAAAATGGCGTTAATGGGAGTCACTCGAGGAGGAGAACTCTGGTTGGTATTCAGGACCACCATTTTTGGGATTTCGCAGAGAGAGGGGAAGAAGAAAGCTCAAAGGTTCAAAGTTCAAATTGGCAGGTAAAACTGTCAAAATTGGTAGAGTTTATCTTTTATCTTGTGATTTACCACGATTGTACAAGGCCGGCACATTAAATGTTTGTAATGATTTAGAATTTGAATGGGAAGCGTCCGGTTCCGGGTCCAGATATTTATCAGACAAGGCCTTTCTGATTTGGGCCTCCGGTCTCCTCTCATTTCATCTCATGAACCATAACTTAGGGTACATTTCGATTACTTCTCATTATGGACCTTTAGTAAAATATCATAGACCATTTATAGTTTTCTATTAAACATTCATTGCTCAAAAAAACTAGGGGCAATGTTGGGTGTGATATTTCCCTCTTTGGTGGTAAACAAATTGGGCTTACTTATTTAATTAATCTATTGGGCCTTCATTATTGAACCTTGAAAGCCCACTGGGCCAATCACCATATTACTTATTTAACCTATAAAGCAAGGTGGTTCATTGGACTAACCCATTGGATCTTTTAATATCTATTACTTTGACTTGTAATGATGAAAAAAAGCATGACATGATTGACTAAGACATCTGCTTATGCATTAATGTGGATGAGATTATAAGCCATTTGGTGATAAATGCAAGATACAAAAGTAGTGGGGTCTGAGACTCGATCGTGAGAATCCATCATATCGGTGTGTTAGAGGTAGTGGGTGGCACGATAAACCGTAGAAAAGAGAGTACTGACTATCAACTAAGTCTTCACAAGCAGTGCGTACACATTCATATTCACATACACACAATCGAATTATTATTTTCTCTCAATACACTAGACATTACATCCTCCATTGTTAACCTTGTGAACACGTTATATCGACTCTCACGCTGAAGCTATCCCCCGACGGTCCGGTAGTCAAGCTTTGTGGTGTTTATCGTTTTCTGTATGCGAGGATCGTAGCGTCTTATGTGATTGGGACGTTGGAGAAGATCTTGGCGTTAACACTATCCTTAATTGTCTCTACTTCTTATTTCTTTCTCAATGTTTTTTATTCAATTCAATTGATTATTTCTTATTTAATAAATTACTACTTAGATTATAACATTGAATTGAATAAAAATCATTGGGAAGAAAAAAGTTTTAAATAGGAGAACTTTAAATAAGAGTAAAGTAGAGAAAAAATAGTTAATGTGTATTCATAAATTCAAAACGATAATTTTTTTGGAACAAAAATTACTTCTTTAAATAAAAAAAATTTTAGAAATGGAGAGAGTAACTAATAACCTTATCTCGAAAATTGTACTCTCTCTAGTTTTTAATACAAGTTATTTTAGAGAATTGTTTTTGTTTTTTAATATAAGTTGTTTGAGAATTTTAAATAAATATTAATTGTTTAATTTCTGTTATTATTTCAAGGAATAAATATAAATTTGATTTTCTCATTATTTTTTATCTAATAAGTAATATTTTTTTAATACAAAGATAATATAAATAATTGATATTATATTTAATAATATACAATCATATAATTTATATTAATATAATAAATACAAAAACAAAAAAATAAATAAACTACGCAACTTATTCCTCTAGCATGTAGATAATTTATTCAAACTTAATCTCGGAGACATTGGAGTTAATTAACGGTGTTAGAATAATAATACCATCATTTTTTATAAAAATAATTGCCCAACACTCCTATTATTTGAGCTTCAAATATATATTCCCTCTGTCCCATGATAAAAGTTCTTATTATTATTTTAGGTAGTCTCGTGTTAAATGTCCATTTCTTTTAATAACTAAACTTTTACACATATTTTTCTATTATACCCGTAGCATTAAATATTTCATATTTTTCTTATTCTAATTCTCTTTTCATATTTAATGACATTATTATGGACAATTTTGTCATTTTATTTATCTTAAAAAGTCCATCAAAAGTTTTATCATGGGATGGAGGGAGTATTACATTGGAATCTCAATAATTTTATTTTGTTTGAGAGTTTAATAAAGAAATCGATATATGAATTATCTAAAATTTGTTTAATGTGTTACAATTACGGAATTAAAAAACTCAATTACGGAATTTGATAGTTTTTAGACCTATATTTATGTGAATAAAATTTTGTAAAAATATTAAAGTTTTCTGGTTAAAATAACAATTATTAATTACGAAATAATAAAAAAAGAAGAATAAAATTTACTACTTAATTTTTATAATGATAAAACAAACAGGCTGCGGGCTAACATAAGCCACCTCAGCTAATAAAATTCGTTGATTAAAGTCTGAAATTTTTTCCGGTGAAGGTTTGACCAAATTGCCAATTTGAGGGTACAATGTTCCGGGAAGTGGAAGTGCGACGATCACTGGCCGTGACCCTGAAGGAGAGTGGCTGACCAACCAACACAGCGTTTGACTGCCAGTTCTGCCCCCAGTTGCGGCTCATCATCATCCACCCGGTTTCCGAACCTTTGATCCAAACATTCACCACATCACCTGCACCCGCCACGTTTGTAACCAAAACCAAGTTGAAGTAACGGTTCCCGTGGATTGTGAATCGGATCCCTCCTTGCTTCCGGCAACCCACACTATTTATATATATAACCAAGAAAAGAAGAAGAAGAAGGTATATCAAATTTTAAATTTCAAAATTGTAATAATCTGAACTCGACTGCTGTTCAAGTTGGATCAAGAGATCTTTCTCGACTCGGTAGCTGTACTAGTTTCAATCAAATCTTATTTATATTCGATAAATTTTGTAAGAGTCCTTCTAAGCAGACAGGCATATTGGACATGAAAATGGGATATTTTCCATTTTTTTATTTTTTATTTTTTTTATTGTGACTCTCGAAAAAATATATAGTATTTATTCCAATAAATTTTTTTATAAAATATAGTGTTTTAGGTGTAATTTGGATAAATATACAAAAAATTATTATTGATAGTCACAATAATAAAAAAAAAAAAAATAGAAAATGTCTCATTTTTCTGTCCAATAAAACTGTTTGCCCAGACTTTGAGCGAGTGCATGTAGAGTCAGCAAACAATGTCGAAGAAAAAAGTCAAGAAATAAAAAAATTGTTATACTTGTTGTTTCTAAAATTCTTAAATCTTAAGCAAGGTAATCATTTTTAAAACATCCTAACAAAACTGATGGCGTAGACACAGAAAATTAGCTTACCGGCGGTAAGAGACGGGAACAATTCCGGCACGGTACTCGGCGATCTTGAGGAACATAGGCATGGCGAGGTCAAAATGCTGCCGAGGTGGGTTGCACCATCCGCCGTTGTCGTTCGGCAAAGCGTAGTTAGGTGGGCAGAAATTGGTGGCGGTAATGAAAATAGAAGGGCTGCCGGGATGGCACCACTGCGGCTCATTCGCACACTTTATCTCAAAACAAGACCCGCAGCTTAAGCCATTGTTGAACAATGCCGTGCTTAGCGCCGCCGTGTTCACGCCATAGCCTTGGCTGTACAAATTCCCATATCCACAAGCTCCCCCTGAAGACACGAGAAAAGTGTGAATTTACAAAATTATGAATTTTTAGTTTTTTTTTTAAAATTTGTAAAGATATTAGTACAAGTACAAATGAATTCTATCTCAGGCCAGTAATTTTGACGGCCTAATATCACTTCTGACGGATTTGTCTGTTTGAAATAACTTGTTTTTTTTAGTGATACCAAACAATTAATGGAAAATCCTTCTATCTACTCTTATTTATTTGGCTTCATGAATTTTTTTGGTTAAAAACAGGGGAAAATTAATTAATGGGTGGAGCAACATACCCATAGTACCAGAGGCATCACTACCGCCGTAGAACGTAGCATGAGCGCTCTGCCATTGGCCGCCGCTGTAAACACCGGGTATACGAGCTTCAGTTACTACTACCATAATTGACACTAAAGCAACAATGCAGCCCGCAAAAGCCATTGTTTTGAGAGACAAAAAAGAGCAAGAGAGAGAAATAAGGCTTGGGATTGTGAAGAGAAGTTGGAAGGTGAGGTGTTACTTATGGGAGATTAGGAGAGATAAAGACATGGAAATAAAATCATGAGACATTTCAAATTAATGTTCTTTGCTTCATTTGCAAGTTTGTTTGGATCCAATTATCATCAAATTATTTATAATAAGTTGATTAATTGATCAATATAGTGTTTGTGGAAAGTGTATCGTACCAAATTTAAAAGCTTCAAGGTTTAGGGTTTTTAGCCCAAAAATTTTTGTGTTCCCTAAATATTTTCTTCCTTTTATTACTTAAATAGAATCTTAAAATATTAAAGCAAATAATCAATCTGTAATATTCTACATATACTGATTATTGTAATATTCTACATATTTAAAACATATAATTTGTACAAAATAATTTAATTATTATGTACCTGGGGGTTCATCATAGATTCAGTTTTTTTGGGTTTTTTTAATTGTTTGGGAGTAGGGTTAGATTCTTAATAAAGGAGACCCTATTTGGTAATTACTTTTTTGACTTAGTAATAATGTGATATCTAAATGATGCTTTGAAAATATTGAAATAGTCGGTTATTATATTTGATATTCTTTCGTATTGATGCTCTTTTGTTCAGAAAAAGTTCTTTTTTTATGCCTGTCTTAATAGTAATTCGCAAAAGGCCCATTTTTTTGTTGTTCGCTTTAGGCCCTTCAAAACTCAGGGCCGGCCCTGTGTTTGGCGATCGACAGAATTAATAAATTGGCCAAAATTAATTTCATGCTAACCACTCCCGCCCTATCGATTTCACAAGTCAAAATCCACGCAACCTTTTTTTTAGGCGATCGAAATTTTGGGAGCAAAAATGTTATTGATAGAACAATAAATATCACTAGTGTTATGTTTGTTTGTAAAAATTATAATTTCGGAGATCCGATTATCATGAAGTTAATTTAATGATAAGTTGATAAATTGGCAAATACAGTACTGACATGCAAAGAAAGATCACCTCATGGTCTGCGTGTCGACACTGTATTAATCAATTGACCAAAATTAACTTCATGCTAACCACTCTAATTTCGGGATTATGTTTTCATAGATTATAATCCCAAAAATATTAATCTTAGGATTAAATAGTCCTAATCACATATTTTTTTTTAAAAGATTATTCATGAAATAACTTAAAATAATATTATGTTATGTTTGTTTTGTCTAGAATTATTTAAATGATTGAAAAAAACTTACCATTTGAACTATCATACCCTTACTACGAATAATAATAAAGATATCATGTATATTCTCATTAATTTAAGTATAATCTTTACAAATATAATCTTTGCAAACAAATATAATATTTGCAAACAAACACAATCTTAAAGTTTAATGGTTGATTTTTTTTAAACTTTTAAATGAAAATAGTTTTATTATTCTAATTTTGATAAGATTAATCTTAATGTCATTAACTATCTATTATTATATTTTAATCATTATGAATAAAATAATTAAGATCAAATGAGTAAATTAAGCAAATATAGGACTCATAAAGTAGAACATTAGTTACTCAAAAAAATAATAAAATAAAAAATGATTTAGAAAAATGATATTTCTAACGCATAAGTTAGCCGTTACTAATACACATGCAATTATTGGCCATATTTAATTGAAGGAAAAAAAAACTCCATTGAAGCTTTCATTACTCTTAGTTTAAAAAATCAAATCATATTAATGTCTTTGGCCAGATTTACTTTGACCGAACCTAATTCCACGTGGAAAAGATGGTCCAAATTGAAATTTGAAACCCCTAATTAGGCGCAAATTATCAAATTTAAAATTAATAGTAATAATTAAGACATCAATTTCACAATTATATATCCATTGGAGGAGGACAACTTATCACTAGGAATAATAAGGCCATTATATCTACAATTATATATGTGGATTTTCTCTTTCTTTTACAATTTTTTTCTCTAAAAGACAACTTTTTGCAGCTTTAATTCTATCAATAATTAAATACATAATTATAATACTCCATAAGTATTGATTTTTTAAAAGTCAATTTCAAGTATTTTCAAATTCAAAATTGATATTAATTTATTTAATTTATATTAATATAATTATGAATATTATAAAAATATTATTGGATATAAGATTTTTGTTTTTTTAAAACTTAAATAAATCGTCTCAATTTTAAATGTAAAAATATCTCAAAAGAATTTTAAAAAATCAATATTAGTTTTGTACTTTGAAACGAACGAAATATCATATTTATAAAATGAATAAACAAACTTCACGTACCTAAAACGACATGGTATTAGTTTTAATTATTAAATTAAAATCTCATCGACTGTTATGAAAGATATTTATAAAGCTATATTTGGTGTGGATACAACACATTTTCCACCCAATTTATTTAGGAAATTGATATTTACGAATATGTATTTTTTATATTTCTACGTAGTTTTCTCTCATATTATTATATAGTGGATCCCACTTTTACGTGATAATGAACTGCGTGAAAATATGTTCCCTTTTATTTATTAAGAGAATTGATATTTTTTAAATATTTTTATACGATCTTCTTTCATATGAGCATAAAGTGAGTTATTTTTTTATAGGAGAGAGAATCATATAAAAATATCAAAAATATATATGGAGATAGTACTCCCCATTTATTAATTAATTAATTAATTTAGGAAATAAAAGAGAAAGCAATCCGATCTGGTTCCCGCATTTATCGGTCCACGTATTGCGCCATGCATTAGTCGTTCCATCTTTTGACTATACACACACTGTGATTCGAAACCTAAATTTAAATTTCATTTAAAGAAGATTTCACCATTTATAAGGATTAGTAAAGTTGTTGTTACATAAGTTGGTGATAATGATATCCTTTGCGTTGGGTATTGTTGGCCCCACAATTTCGTCCAAACTTGATGGGATTCACCCGATTTCGATCTTAATGGAACTAGATTTTTAAATTTTATATGGTTAGGGTCAACTAGACCTGATAATATAGTTGATTAACTATTTTTATTTATTTAAGTTGGATAAGATTTGAAACTATATTTTTAAAAAAAATATATGTCTAAACCGTTTAACCATTTTTTGACCCATATTTCATTTCAAATCCAAACTAAAAGTTCTTTTCATCCCAGATTCAAAAATTTTTGATTTAAAAAAATAATATTCAGTGATTACCCCCCCCCCCCCCCCCACCACCAAAAAAATTAATATTTAGTAATTATATATACATCCTACCCCTTCCCCTTCCCCTTCCCCTCCCACTCTCACTCCCACTCCCACTCCTAAAAAATAATAATAAATGATTATGTAATATTTATTGATTATGTATATACTCCCACCCTCTCAAAAAAAAAAATACTAATATTTAGTGATTATCTATATACCACACCCCACCGCTCACCGCCCACCAAAAAAAAATTATTTACTGATTATTTAGTGATTATGTACATACCCCATCTAAAAAAAAATTAATATTCAGTGATTACATATACACCCCAACTCCCAAAAAATATAATTAGTGATTATGTATATACCCTTGCTCCACTCAAAAAAAAATATTAAGTGATTATGTATACATCTCCTATATACCCCAAAAAAAATATTCAGTGATTAATTGATTATGTATACGCCTTTGCCTCCCCACCCCCACCCCCACCCCCACCCCCACGTTTTACACCTACACAAAAAAATGCTTAGTGATTATGTATACATAATATATCTAATAATAATTTATTTAATTGAATCATAATAAAGGTAAGTTTAAAATTTAAAATATGGGTCGACCTATATTTGAATCATAACTATATGATTTTAATTCACACAACACATATTAAAAATAGTTAATATGATTTTAGTTCTTAAATGAAATCATAACCATATTTTGTAAACCAAAACTAACCCATAACCATATTTTGTCAGACCTAGTGTCAGGTATGATATATACCCCCTCACTCGACCAGATTATATATATATATATATATATATAATTTTTTAATTAGTATTTTGAATATATATAATTATGTACTTGTTTTAGTTATTTCATTATAAATTCATCATTAATAATAAGGTTGTAAACGAGCCAACACAGTTCGGGCTCGATTCGAAAAAAATACGAGCGAGACTCGGATTCGTTAATAATATGATTAAGGCTGTAAACGAGCCAACACAGTTCAGGCTCGACTCGAAAAAATACGAGCGAGACTCAAATTCGTTAATAATATGATTAAGGCTGTAAACGAGCCAACACAGTTCGGGTTCGACTCGAAAAAATACGAGCGAGACTCGGATTCGTTAATAATATGATCCAAATCTAAGTATTAAAAATAATTCGAATAAAAATATGAGTAAAATTTGAGCAATGTTATACTTGATTCGTTCAAGATTCAAACTACTCGAATTTTTTATTGTGATTCGATACATATTCGGTTAATACATATTCGATTAGATGTTCGATAAATTCTCTTATAATATATACAAATTTAAATCAAATTATGATAATTAGTTATTATTTTGTTTTATTTTTAATTTTAATTATGATTTTATATTTGTAAAGTGTAATAATAATTATATTTTCTCATTTTTAAGTAAAATAACAAATTCAATTTATAATTATATTTATTATAAAACTAGTTATTATGTGGAGACTCGAATTCGAGCTTGAATTTGAAGCTCGCGAGTAGTTTGAATAAATATTTGAGTCGAGTCGAATCGAATTTGAGTAATAAATATTCGAGTCGAGTCGAATCTGAGTAGGATTTTTCAAATATAATTTGAATTCGAGCCGAATTAGAGTACGGATTTATCATTTCGAGTCGAATTCGAGTAGCTCTCTGTTCGCTCAGGTTCGACTCGTTTACACCCTTAAATATGATCCAAATATGAGCATTAAAAATAGTTCAAATAAAAATATGAGTAGAATCTGAGCAATATTATACTCGACTCGTTTAAGATTCAAACTACTCGAATTTTTTATTGTGATTTGATTCATACTCAGTTAATACATATTCAATTAGATGTTCGATACATTCTCTTATAATATATACAAATTTAAATTAAATTAGGATAATTAGTTATTATTTTGTTTTGTTTTTAATTTTAATTGTGATTTTATATTTATAAAGTGTAATAATAAATATATTTTCTCATTTTTAAGTAAAATAACAAATTCAATTTATAATTATATTTATTATAAAACTAGTTATTATGTGGAGACTCAAATTCGAGCTTGAATTTGAAGCTCGCGAATAGTTTGAATAAATATTCGAGTCGAGTCGGATCGAATTCGAGTAATAAATATTCGAGTCGAGTCGAATCTGAGTAGAATTTTTCAAATATAATTCGAATTCGATTACGAATTTATCATTTCGAGTCAAATTTGAGTAGCTTTCTGTTCGCTCCGGTTCGACTCGTTTACACCCTTAATTAATAATATAACATGTTTTCAGTAATAAAAATATTGCATGTTGTACAAAGTAATATAAAAAAAGTTTAAAAAATTAATTTGGTAAATAATGGAATAATCGGGTAAACGGGATGGTGGCGAGTGCATGTATAAAGTATTGTTTTCGGGATAAGACTCGGGGGATAATTGGTTATTGGCAGGGCGAGTATGGGGAGGAGTCTTCCAGCCGGAAGTAGTTAGAAATAAGTTCATTTTTGGGTAAGTTGGTCAATTGGCCAATAAAGTGTTGACACACAGGCGATGCTGTGACGCCCCCAAATTCGGGTTACCTGACCCCCGAGTTTGATGCTCACGATCCACAATATAATACCATTTAACTACCCATTCATATATAAATAGGAATACATAAGTCATTAACATATGTTGTTAATACATAAGTCCCAGGTTCTCTAACGTTAACATAACAAACATACCCTTTAGATATTCCAAAAAGGGTTTACAATACAACATAATAATGTTTATTAAAAACTAATCCAGCATTTTGCTTTTGCCTTTGTTCTTCTTGGATCCACTGGCCTCTTCGTTCCTAGCTGAAATGTTTTATATATAGCAAGGATGAGCAACAAGTTTTTCCCGCAAGTTAATACATACAATAAATGTATATGAATCAATAAGAACAGACTATCTATTTTGATAGAATGAAACCAAAGTTTGGGGAACTTTGAAATAGCTGAACATATCGTTAATCAATAACAAGTCTTCTCGTATTCTAGGCAACGCAATAATCTGATAATGAAAGAGTACAACGCTTTCAAAGTTCTACGATATTCTATTGAATAATCAAGAATCAATTCTACGTAATAACAAAGTGAAATGTTTTCCAGATTTATGCTGAGTGATCACATTAGATCTAGAACTTCTTTTCTCGGGTATCTATCAAAGATTTACTTTGATACATACACAGGAGTATCAGATAACCATAAAGAACACTGACAACCCATCTTTCATGGGTCTCGGTTTGACCAACTGTAATTTTTAAATCTTACATGTTATGAGCTAACTGATAAATTTATCTGGTAGTATACTTGTAATACTCCAATTATCAACCATCAATGTTCTCAAACAACAACCCAAATGAACGATCTGGGCCTTGCAAAACACTGTCAGAGCTGTTCTGGGTTTTCTGGATAACCCAAAAACCCAGACAGTTTCGTGGTGCTACTTTCGAACTCACTAATCTTAGTGTTCTGGTCATTATATTGGTGGTTTCTTGGTTCATAGATCTAGCATATATGTCAAAGAACGTATTAGCAGAAAATTTCAACAATAACAAAATCAAAAGTTATGACTCTGTCAATCTCTGACAAAAACTCGGTTCATACGTTTTTTGGAAATTCTAGAATATCAAAAACAGACCGAGTGGTCTACTTTGACCACCTGTCACGATCTACTAGCTGTTCATTTATATGATCTAAAGCCATGGAATGAAAGAACATATATCAAGCTACAACATGGTTACAAACACAACATCAAATAACTGAAAACTTGTCAGATCAAGACCTCACAAATAGTTGTCAGACGTTGTTTCTTACTTTCTGGGTTACCCAGATTTCAGCCGGTCAAGCTCGGTCAACTCACTTTGACCATAAATAACACACGATCAAGACATCTAATGGCTATACTAGCACGTTAAGATTAAAGACAACATACCAGACTACAAATCTAAAACTTAAAACAACAAAAATCATAAACGAGCAAGGATCTGTGGCCACTGACATTAGGTTGTCAGACCACTTTTCGAGCTCAAGAACAGTTTTGAGAAATCATCATTTTAAGGTAATTTGATGCTATGGATTCATGATGGATCACCATAGATCATCTAAAAACATCTTCTAGCAAACATCTAAATACATAAACACGAAATCTTTCTTTGCATATAAGATCAAAGTAGGTTTAGGGTTTATACCTTATATTATCCAATCCTTGATCTTGCCTCACTAATCTGATCTAGGTGTTCTAGGTGAAAGTAGTATGCACACAAGCCAATCATGTTTGATGATAAAGCATATACTTTGTAACAATCTTATTCATTTATTAATAAAAAGTATTAATTTATTAAAGGCTTTTAATTATCTACGTGATCTTTGTTTTATAATATGTGATAAACCCATAGTTTTAAGCAATGCTTTTAGAATAATGATGATGATCATTCTAATGAGATCTAAATTCTTAGAAAGCTTAAAACTAAAATAGTTCCCAATCATTGGATTACTAAATTGGGGATTAGTGAATCCGGATAGATTGGTACATACGCGTTGCTTGCTTCATTGGATGAGGATGATTGATCTCATGATCATTTGTGTGGAGACACTAAAGCAAGTATGTAGGTGCTTATTAGAGAATAAGTTCCTTTGAAGCGTGGCTCGCTAAGGAATACCTAATGGAGTTTTACTTGCTGTCAATAGGAATTCTGTAGTGATAGTAAGACAAGTGATCCTTGGACTTGAGATCATCATAGTATCTTGTGTATGATGAGTTATACTTTGACTTATTCCTTAAGACCCTTAGGGTATATTAAAGGTATGCTTGGGTATAATAAGTTGTACATGGAGATAATGTATGATCAATAAAGAATCTACCACTTCTAATAAAAGAAGAGAAATGTCCTATGTGATTCGATAAATGAATGACCAAAGTAGTCTTGGTTATGAGAATGAAATTAGAAAGGAGTTTCTAATTTGCATTATTTGAGTCATGCATTTAAGAGTCGAAATACATATAATTAAATAAAATAAGACTTGTGACAAGAATTCCATGTCTTATATTTAATTGGGACATTGTATGGTGGAAGGATTGAATTGTATGCAGTAACTATTTACTCAAAGGTTCTTTTATGATTAATGTTGAAATCTATATTATCCGGAAAGTCGTTGATCGCTAGGGAGACTTATCCCTATTGTAGAATAAATATTATTTATTTAAATAAATTAATTGTTTAATTTATTTATTTAAATAAGATTAGAATTATTCTAATTGATTTATTCACAATAGGTTTAATATGGAGAACCTAAAGGGTCACACCATAAAAGGAAGAATAATTATTTAAGAAGTTAATGGCATAATCGTAATAATATGTTATGTATATTTAATTTAATCTATGGTGATAGAATAAATTAAATAGCTTAATATATTATTATTTAATATTTTAGAAATATTAAATATAAATTAATAAGAGGAGTCTTATTAATATTATTACAATTATTATTATTTTAATTTCTAAAAGAGTTTAGGAATTAATTTAATATAAGTATTACTCTCATTTATTCCTAATTGGATTAGGAAGGAAAATTAGTTAAAGGAGTTTTAATTAATTATCCCTAATAAGATTAGGGAGCTTAATTAATTAAAAGAATTTAATTAATTAAATAAAACCCAATTCCTTAATTGTTAAGGTGGGTGGCCCACATCTATAAATATGAGGAGTCTTATTATGGGTGTTATGAGTTGTTGACTTTTTCAACGTCGATATAATTCCAATTTGTTGGAGAAGACGCCTTTTTCATCTGAGATAGGAAAACTAGGGTTTGAGCCAAAAACCCATCTTCTTCAATCTTTATTTTTCCTTGGTGGATCACCTCTAGAGGCCAAACATATGGGTGGCTAACGTTGATCAAAGGAAGGAACAAAACCCCGGTAGATTCAAGTGGAACGCGAAAGGATTTGGAGGTGAACTTGTACCTGAGGAAGCTCGATCTTCAAGGGTATGATTTTATTCTTTATCTTTTCGTTTAATTAATAATTATGCATAAAGGGTGATCCGGGTATATGGTTTGTAAAAATTTTAAACTCTGATTTTATCTCGCTTCCACTTATTTATGCAATTTGATTGCGTTCTTGAATATTACATGTGACGCCCCCAAAATAGGTATACATCACCCATTCTGAGTTGTCAATACATGGTACAGAAACAACTACAACTTTATTATTACAACAAGAAAGCTGTGAGTTTAAATACAAATATTATCTTACAGACAATATTTATACTCAAATAAATCCTCATCACATTTATTGATACATTATTTTACAAAATGGTGAGGACTACTAAACAATCCTTTCTAAAACCTTCATTCCATACCTCCCAACTCGTACTCGCTATATTCTCGCCTTACGAGAATAATGGAACAAAAGGGAAAGGGTGAGCTCAACTAGCTCAAGATAAAGAATATTATGACTAAGATAATATACAACAAATTATCGTTAGTCTTCAACGAGGAAAAATTTAATAGAATCTGATAGACAACAAGTTTCGGATCAATATTCGCAGGTGAAATAATAATTCATAGAAGAGTTACGTAGAGAATGAAATCTACTATAATCTATGAATTTAACGGTCCTCATCAATATTTTATCCCGTAACATCAATCAATATTCATCTCAAATCAAACATTCATCTTTTTTGCTTTCTGGCCAAAGATATTCATTAATCGGTCATGTTCATCTCAACACTGTTCATCTTTGCACTTCTGGGCCAAAGATATTCATCGATTGGTCATGTTCATTTAAACACTGTTCATCTTTGCACTACTGAGGCCAAAGATATTCTCAGAAATCATTCATCTTTGCACTATGGTGCCAAAGATATTCAATAATATCATCATTTAAGACCGAGGATGATGAAAATATTTTTAAAGAAGCGAATCGGTGAAACAAAATGACAAGGATTAAGGATTAAGGATTAAGTACTTTGTTTTATCCATGTCCAACAATACCTCAAAAATAATCGTAGTGGTGTAAAATTCAAGAATGATCAAAAACATGGATCTGATCAAAGCTAGTATCCGAATAGATGTTTTGGACAAAAGAAGAAATTTTATTTTAGGATTGAATAGTGTCTTGAGTATCGTGAATAAGGTCAGTATCGTGAATAAGTCAGATATCATGAATAGTAAATCCGACACCAAAAGATAGAAATTCCAAAAAAAACATCTTCACGCTTCATGAATAGTACTCGTGAATAGTAACTTCGTGAATAGTAACTCATGAATAGTAACTTCGTGAATAGTAACTCATGAATAGTAACCCAGAGCATGAAAAAGTTCCAAATTTGATAAAACATCGGATCGACATTTCAAAGATAATGATATTGAAGAAATAATATCATTACGAAAAAAATAATATCCCTTACCTCAAAGAATCGATTGCCGGAAGGAAAGGTCGGAAGTGATCTTTGAATGAAACTTATCTTTGAACAAAGAACTCTCAAAGTATCTAAATACTCACAAAATCGCTCAATAATATAGAGAGAAAGAGAAAACTTTGTTTACGGTGTGATTTTCAATTCTAACTTAGCCCTCTATTTATAGGAAAATGTTAGCCCTACCAAGCAGGACTTGACTGCTTGGCGATGGCTTTACACACTACTATTGCCACCCACCACATTTGAAATAAAATTCAGCACATTTCTTCACCAACCACAAGTGGGGCCCACTCAATTCTAGAATTTTCCACCAAAATCAATTATAACCCTAATTTCGAATCGGTCACCTCTTAAAATTCACAACAAATCATTCGTGCATTTTTAGCGGTTCAAGATTTGTGGACATATACTCAACTTATGTATGTATAACATACCCCAAAAATTACCACAATCAGCGGTCGGATTAAAAATTATAACCCCGCAATATATCTCAAAACCCACGATTTAATTTTAATACCTCCAATCCGATAAAATCTTGATAAAACACCTCAACATTAATTCCTTCATTAATAACCACATAAATAAATCCATCATTTATATCCACATAAAATAAATATTTCTTTATCATATGAATCAATAATTAATTATTCACAAATAATATTACAGAATCACAATTATAATGACAGTAGCCGCCCGAGGAAGAGGGCTTTTAGATGAGGATTTCTCCTTCTTTGGCGCTTGATTAGGTGACCAAACCTCTCCTTGATGAGAACTTTCTAGACATTGCCAATAATGCTATCTAATAATATTATTCAAATAATATGAATTATTGATCGATAATGGAGATAATGTGCGGTGACAATTATTGAGCAATGATAATATAAAATATCAACGCAACAATTATTGAATCGATAAAATAAAATATTGAGCGATAACTCTTGTGAAAATTATTGAGTAGTGCCTTTTACGTAAGGATCAATAATTCAACAATTACATGCAATACTGGTGTGTCTTCTTGCAACCACGCCAGCGTATTCTTCGTATTTTAACCACAAGGGTATTCCAAGCGAGATTACTTGTAACAACTATTCTGCCGTT
The DNA here is from genome assembly GCA_020205615.1 of Panax quinquefolius. Lineage (NCBI taxonomy): Eukaryota > Viridiplantae > Streptophyta > Magnoliopsida > Apiales > Araliaceae > Panax > Panax quinquefolius. The sequence continues at coordinate 27,427,693 of CM035160.1, read as the reverse complement.
ATTTTTAACCAACTTATATTTGTCGTTTTCTTCATCCAATCGCTTTAGTTATGGGGCCCACACATGGGCTGCTTGCCGTAAATGCAATATTCCCACAAAGATACGAATATTCCACGACCAAACGAATATTCCCAAGCAACAATGAATATTTTATAACCACTTGCTTATTTTGAAATATTTGCGTATTTAACCCTTAACCATCCACATTAATCAAATCAACCCTTACTATTTCAAAATAATAAATAAAGGAAATTCCTTTTTATTTAAAAAATTTGGGGTCTTACAACCTCCCTCCTTATGAAATTTCGTCCTCGAAATTGGCGTCACGTACACAGTGTTTTGAAAAGGTGAGGATACCTCGCTTTCATTTCGTTTCCAACTCCCGGGTCATTTCCTCTATAGCATGATTCCTCCACAAAACTTTAACTTGTGGTATAACCTTTCTTAGCGTAGGACATGCTCCTTCCTATCCAAAATCTTGATGGTACCTCCTCATACGTTAAGTCTTGGCTATCTTGTGGGGTTCTAACTCTATAGCGTGGTTGGGTCTTTCACATATTCTGAAATACGGATATATGAAACACATTATGAACACGAGACATACTCGGAGGTAACGCAAGTCTATAGGCTACATTTCCTACTCGGTCGAGAATTTGAAATGGACCGATAAATCGTGGATTGGAGCTTTCCTCTCTTCCCAAATCTTGTAACTCCCTTCCATGGAGCAACTTCGCAACAATCATGATCCCCTACATTAAATTCCACGTCCTTTCGATGAAGATCCGCATAACTCTTTTGTCGATCTTGTAGTTGCGTTTGTTATATCGTTGTCGAATCATTAGTCATAATACGTCTTAACTTCGGGTCCCAACAATGTTGCTTCACCCACCTCATCCCAACATATTGGAGAGCGACATTTTTGTCCATATAATGCTTGAATGGAACCATGCCTATATTTGTTTAATAACTATTGTTGTATGAGAATTCCACTGATGGCAAGTACTTATCAACTTCCTTTGAAATCTAGGACACGAGTTTTAATATATCTTGAGAGTTTGAGTAGTCCTTTTCGATTGCCCATCCGTTTGAGGATGGTATGCCAAACTGAATAGTAAATTCGTGCCCATAGCTTTCTAACCTAAAATCATGAAGTGAATCTTGGGTCACGATCTAAAACTATGGATACTGGCATGCCATGCAATCTCAAAATCGCATTTACGTACATACGAGAAAGACGTTCAAGGGAATAAGTCTCTCGTATCGGTAAGAAATGAAGCGAGACTTGGTTAATCTATCAACAATGACCCAAATAGCATTGATGCCTTGAGAAGCGTAGTAGGAAGACCCGTGCTTGAAATCTATGGTAATGTGTTCCCACTTCCATTCAGGAATCTCAAGTGGTTGCAACGGACCCTTAGGTACTAGATGCTCGCCTTTACACGTTGGCAAGTTAAACACATCGAGATAAACTTTGCAATCTCTCTCTTCATATTGTTCCACCAAAATGTATGTCGAAGATCACGATACATTTAGTACTTCGAGGATGGATTGCAAATGGCGTATTGTGTGCCTCCATCATAATCTTGTACTTCAAATCAGTCGTTAGGAACACAAAGTCTAGAGTGGACTCGAAGTATTCCTTCTTCATCAATTCTCGCTTAGGATAGCTCCTTCTTGTACTTTCTTCTTCATACGTATCGGCTTCGAATTGGGTGGCTTGAGCGAAGCGACTTTAACTAAAGTCGATTATATTCAGTATATCATCACGTGGGTACCTAGAGTTTTCATCTCCATCTCTATTATTTGTAAATTATCTGAAATTAGTCTTTGACAATATCGTACTCGTCTTGATATATCGATCTTCTACTCAACACGTCGGCTACCACGTTCGCTTTTTTCGGGATGGCGTGGTCGAACATGTCTTTGAAATGAGTCTCCTCTTGAGTTCTTGAAGCTCTTCCACATTCCTTGCTCCATTCGAATTTTGTATCTCTACGAGTCAATTGCGTTAATGGAATAGCGATTGAGAATATCTTTCAACGAATCTCGATAATAACCAACTAAGCCTAAAGCTACGTATTTCGATTCTTGACTTAGGTTGCTCTCAATTGTGACTCATATCCCAATCTTGGATATGCGTCACAATGACACCTATCGATTTACTATCGCACGAATATAACGTCCCCTGATGAGTCGGCTTGGGTGAATTCCACAAAGGAAGTCACAAGATAAAGGCTCGGTACCAAATTCTATAGTTGAATTTTAACTCACGAAGTTCAATAGAGCCATTCGATATGAGATTTTTGAAATGAGTTTTGTCTACAGGGTTCAAAGTCGATACAAAATTTAATATCGGTCTTTGGGAGTAAACCAAGAAATTCTTGAAATATCGTCGGGGAAAAATCAATAACAATGGGAATATTATTCAAATCGGCGTGTCTTTATTCAAATCCATAACATGGACTAAGAAAACTTGACATCCGTAATAAACGAATGACTTCATGGCTTGATATGAAAATGTTTGACTACAATGGTTTGATTGCTTGAATTGAATAACGAGGTTGCTTAGGAATATGAAAACTAACAACCTTACAAAAGCAATCAATTTGGCATGATGAGTAGTTAACCTTAAAATCACATCAAAAGCAAATATCTCTATAGAAATAAGGTTAACGGAGGTAATGTGATAGTGCCAACTTGAATCAAGCAAAATTTTTTAAACAACGGATGTAATGAAAGTTTCTCTAATGGAGTCTCCACGAGATAGGTCAAAGTTTAATTTCTCCGTAGTCGAGTTCAAAAGTTGGCGTAAGCAAGAGAGATAAAAGAATGGGTAGAACCGATATCTAGTAAGGTATATACTTAGCAAGAATTTATAATTAACTAACCGTGCTAACCCGTTCGGGTTCCTCGCATTTAATTGACCCGGTCACGACAAATGCTCTTCCGAGAACCGTTGACTTTGACTTTTACGGGACATCCTTTTGAGTCACCATTCATTTGGGTGGTTTTGATATCGTCTAATCTCGAGCGATATGTCCTTCCTTTCCACAACTATAGCATACCTTAATTGTGTGGGCGGTTTGGTGATATGTCCCTCTTTTCCGCATTTGTAAGCATATAATGGGTGGTCGTTCTCCTCCCTTAGAACCGATTCTTCTTAAACCGTCGTCTTCACATAGTCGTTGTTAAATCTCCTCTTTTAAAATCTCCTCGACTCGCTTCTTACGCTTTTCATGACCATGATTACCACAGAGTGGTTACCATTTCTGTCCGTCTGTTTCTTTCTCCGCAGTTATCATTATTACATTGATCGCTATCTCCGGTACGATCTGGTTATGGTCCCTCGGTTGACCGTACTCGTTATCTCGCTCTAATAATTGAGCCACATTTACAACATCTCGAATAAAGAGAAAGTTTATGAGAAATGAGATCTTGGCGTATCTTGGGTTTCAAACCTCTAAGAAACATCCGCGTCATACGTTCCTCATTCTCCACCAAATGAGGTGCAAACTGGATAACTCGCAAACTTTGCCTCGTCTTTGAGACACCGTCGTGTTGTTTTTGCTCTGTCGATGAACTCCACTTCCTTCATATAGATGAACACTTTCGAGGAAAGTATTTGTCATTAAATAGTCTCTCAAACGTCTCCCAAGACATCTTTGAGTGCGGTGGATGGGTACGCTTCATGAGACTCCACCAATGATGTCTGCCTTCGCCACGGAACATAAAGGTGGCGAATGGAACTTCTTCGTTCCTCCGTGCATCCAAGACATCGAATATCTTGGTAATTTGTTTGACCCATGTTTCCGCATGATCGGATCGCTTTTTCTTAAATTCTGGTGGTCCCAACTCTTTGAAGCTGCTTGCGTGTGACAACCCGTGAATTGCTATCATTTCCTCCTGTATTTTGAACACGAGTCTCCCAAATGCGATTTTGCATGAAGCGCAAAAAGCTTCTAAACATCCCTCGTTCATCATCGCTTTCGATTGGTGTTGTTCACGGGAGGAACATTGCCGACTGTTGCACGTTCTCCTCGTTGGTGAGTCTGAGGCATCTCCACGGTCTCATTTACTCCCTTTGTTAATATTCTCAATCGACATTCTCAAATCTTGTCATAAAATAAGGGTTAATTAAGAAATCAATCACCTAATATCCCTATATCTTGACCAACTAACAAATAAGCTTAGGTAGGACACCTTTAGCGAAGGATTTACTCGTCTCTCCCTCCTAGTTCTATTCCAGATCTCCGCGAGGAGATCATATCCTAAGCTCGATACCAAGTGTGGCCCCCAAAATAGGTATACATCACCCATTCGAGTTGTCAATACATACATGGTGCGAAACAACTACAACTTTATTATTACAATAAAGAAAGCGTGAGTTTAAATACAAATATTATCTTCAGACAATATTTATACTCAAATAAATCCTCATCACATTTATTGATACATTATTTTACAAAATGGTGAGGACTACTAAACAATCCTTTCTAAAACCTTCATTCCATACCCAACTTCAGTACTCGCTTATATTCTCGCCTCTCGAGAATAATGGAACAAAAAGAAAAGGGTGAGCTCAATTAGCTCATTAAAGAATATTATGACTAAGATAATATACAACAAATTATCGTTAGTCTTCAACGGGGAAAAATTTAATAGAATACAATAGACAACAAGTTTCGGATCAATATTCGCGGTGAAATAATAATTCATAGAAGAGTTACGTAGAGAATGAAATCTACTATAATCTATGAATTTAACGGTCCCTCATCAATATTTTATCCTGTAACATCAATCAATATTCATCTCAAATCAAACATTCATCTTTGCACTACTGAGCCAAAGATATTCATTAATCGGTCATGTTCATCTCAACACTGTTCATCTTGCACTAAATGGGCCAAAGATATTCATCGATTGGTCATGTTCATTTAAACACTGCTCATCTTTTGCACTTCTGAGGCCAAAGATATTCTTGAGAAATCATTCATCTTTGCACTCTGGGCCAAAGATATTCAATAATATCATCATTTAAGGCGAGGATGATGAAAATATTTTTAAAAACGAATCCGGTGAAACAAAATGACAAGGATTAAGGATTAAGGATTCGTACTTTGTTTTATCCATGTCCAACAATACCTCAAAAATAATCATAGTGGTGTAAAATTCAAGAATGATCAAAACATGGATACAATCAAAGCTAGTATCCGAATAGATGTTTTGGACAAAAGAAGAAATTTTATTTTTAATTGAATAGTCTTGAGTATCGTGAATAGTCTTAGTATCGTGAATAAGATACAAGTATCATGAATAAGTAAATCAGACACCAAAAGATAGAAATTCCACAAAAAAACATCTTCACGCTTACTTCATGAATAGTACTCGTGAATAGTAACTCGTGTGAATAGTAACTCGTGAATAGTAACTCATGAATAGTAACCCGAAGCATGAAAAAGTTCCAAATTTGATAAAAACATCGGATCAACATTTCAAAGATAATGATATTGAAGAAATAATATCATTCTGAAAAAAATAATATCCCTTACCTCAAAGAATCGATCTTACCGGAAGGAAAGGTCGGAAGTGATCTTTGAATGAAACTTATCTTTGAACAACAACTCTCAAAGTATCTAAATACTCACAAAATACGCTCAATAATATAGAGAGAAAAGAGAAAACTTTGTTTACGGTGTGATTTTCAATTCTAACTTAGCCTCTATTTATAGGAAAATGTTAGCCGTAGAAAGCAGGACTTCGACTGCTTTACACGATGGCTTTACACCTACTACTATTGCCACCCACCACATTTGAAATAAAATTCAGCACATTTCTTCACCAACCACAAGTGGGGCCCACTCAATTCTAGAATTTTCCACCAAAATCAATTATAACCCTAATTTAGAATCGGTCACCTCTTAAAATTCACAACAAATCATTCAGTGCATTTTTAACGGTTCAAAATTTGTGGACATATACTCAACTTATGTATGTATAACATACCCAAAATTACCACAATCCAGCGGTCGGATTAAAATTATAACCCCATAATATATCAAAAACCACGATTTAATTTTTAATACCTCAATCCAGATAAAATCTCGATAAAACACCTCAACATTAATTCCTTCATTAATAACCACATAAATAAATCCATCATTTATATCCACATAAAATAAATATTTCTTTATCATATGAATCAATAATTAATTATTCACAAATAATATTACAGAATCCACAATTATGACAACCAGTAGTTCCGGGAAAGAGGGCTTTCGATAAGGATTTTCTCCTTCTGGCGCCGCAATTAGGTGACCAAACCTCTCCTCGCAGAACTTTCTAGACATTGCCAATAATGCTATCTAATAATATTATTCAAATAATATGAATTATTGATCGATAATGGAGATAATGTGCGTTGACAATTATTGAGCAATGATAATATAAAATATCAACGCAAGCAATTATTGAATCAATAAAATAAAATATTGAATAAGAATAATCTTGTGAAAATTATTGAGTAGTGCGCCTCTTACGTAAGGATCAATAATTCAACAATTACATGCAATCTGCAGTGTGCTCTTTGTGCAACCACGCGTAGACATCGTATTTTAACCAACGGGTATTCCAACGAAGATTAACTTGGTAATAACTACGCTGTTATTTTTAACCAACTTATATTTGTCGTTTTCTTCATCCAATCGCTTTCGTTATGGGGCCCACACACATGCTGCTGGCGTAGTGCATCGAATATTCCCGAAGCGATCACGAATATTCCACACCAAACGAATATTCCCAAACAACAATGAATATTTTATAACCACTTGCTTATTTTGAAATATTTGCGTATTTAACCCTTAACCATCCACATTAATCAAATCAACCCTTACTATTTCAAAATAATAAATAAAGGAAATTCCTTTTTATTTAAAAAATTTTGGTCTTACAACCTCCCCTCCTTATGAAATTTCGTCCTCGAAATTGACGTGACGATACACAGTGTTTTGAAAAGGTGAGGATACCTCGCTTTCATTTCGTTTCCAACTCCGGTCATTTCCTCTATAGCATGATTCCTCCACAAAACTTTAACTTGTGGTATAACCTTTCTTAGCGTAGGACATGCTCCTTCCTATCCAAAATCTTGACGGTACCTCCTCATACGTTAAGTCTTGACTATCTCGTCCGGTTCTAACTCTATAACGTGGTTCGGGTCTTTCACATATTTGAAATACGGATATGTGAAACACATTATGAACACGAGACATACTCGGAGGTAATGCAAGTCTATAGGCTACATTTCCTACTACTCGGTCAAGAATTTGAAATGGACCGATAAATCGTGGATTGAGCTTTCTCTCTTCCCAAATCTTGTAACTCCCTTCCACGGAGCAACATGCAACAATACATGATCCCCTACATTAAATTCCACGTCCTTTCGATGAAGATCCGCATAACTCTTTTGTCGATCTTGTGCCGTTTGTTTGTATCGTTGTCGAATCATTAGTCATACGTATCTTAACTCGGGTCCCAACAATGTTGCTTCACCCACCTCATCCCAACATATTGAGAACGACATTTTTGTCCATATAATGCTTGAATGGAACCATGCCTATATTTGTTTAATAACTATTGTTGTATGAGAATTCCACGATGGCAAGTACTTATCCCAACTTCCTTTGAAATCTAGGACATGAGTTTTAATATATCTTCAAGAGTTTGAGTAGTCCTTTTCGATTGCCCATCCGGTTTGAGGATGGTATGCCAAATCGAATAGTAAATTCGTGCCCATAGCTTTTCTAACCTAAAATCATGAAGTGAATCTTGGGTCACGATCTAAAACTATGGATCTTGGCATGCCATGCAATCTCAAAATCGCATTTACGTACATACGAGAAAGGCGTTCAAGGAATAAGTCTCTCGTGATCGGTAAGAAAATAAGCAGACTTGGTTAATCTATCAACAATGACCCAAATAGCATTGATGCCTCGAGAAACCGTAGGAAGACCCGTAATGAAATCTATGGTAATGTGTTCCCACTTCCATTCAGGAATCTCAAGTGGTTCTGCAACGGACCCTTAGGTACTAGATGCTCGCGCCTTTACGTTGGCAAGTTAAACACATCGAGATAAACTTTTGCAATCTCTCTTCATATTGTTCCACCAAAATGTATGTGAAGATCACGATACATTTTAGTACTTCGAGGATGGATTGCAAATGGCGTATTGTGCCTCCATCATAATCTTGTACTTCAAATCCAGTCGTTAGGAACACAAAGTCTAGAGTGGACTCAAGTATTCCTTCTTCATCAATTCTCGCTTCCTAATAGCTCCTTCTTGTACTTTCTTCTTCATACGATCATCGGCTCCGGATGGCTTGGCTTGGCGGCTTTAACTAAAGTCGATTATATTCAGTATATCATCACGTGGGTACCTAGAGTTTTCATCTCCATCTCTATTATTTGTAAATTATATCTGAAATTAGTCTTTGACAATATCGCATTTCGATTGATATATCGATCTTCACTCAACACGTCCACTACCACGTTCGCTTTTCCAGGATGGCATGGTCGTAACATGTCTTTGAAATGAGTCTCCTCTTGAGTTCTTCAAGCTCTTCCCACATTCCTTGCTCCATTCGAATTTTGTATCTCTACGAGTCATTTGCGTTAATGGAATAGCGATTCGAGAATATCTTTCAACGAATCTCCGATAATAACCAACTAAGCTTCAGAAAGCTACGTATTTCGATTCATCGACTTAGGTTGCTTCTCAATCGTGACTCATATCCCAATCTTGGATAGCACGACGTCACAATGACACCTATCGATTTACTATCGCATCGAATATAACGTCCCCTACAGAGAGTCTCGCTTGGGTGAATTCCACAAAGGAAGTCACAAGATAAAGGCTCGGTACCAAATTTATAGTTGAATTTTTAACTCTCACGAAGTTCAATAGAGCCATTCGATATGAGATTTTTGAAATGAGTTTTGTCTCGGGTTCAAAGTCGATACAAAATTTAATATCAGTCTTTGGGAGTAAACCAAGAAATTCTTCAGGAAATACGTCAGGAAAAATCAATAACAACAGGAATATTATTCAAATCTGACGTGTCTTTATTCAAATCCATAACATGGACTAAGAAAACTTGACATCCGTAATAAACGAATGACTTCATGGCTTGATATGAAAATGTTTGACTACAATGGTTTGATTGCTTGAATTGAATAACAAAGTTGCTTAGGAATATGAAAACTAACAACCTTACAAAAGCAATCAATTTGGCATGATGAGTAGTTAACCTTAAAATCACATCAAAAGCAAATATCTCTATAGAAATAAGGTTAACAGGTAATGTGATAGTGCCAACTTGAATCAAGCAAGATTTTTAAACAACGGATGTAATGAAAGTTTCTCTAATGGAGTCTCCACAGATAGGTCAAAGTTTAATTTCTCCGTAGTCAAGTTCAAAAGTTGAGCGCAAGCAAAGAGAGATAAAAGAATGGGTAGAACCGAGTATCTAGTAAGGTATATACTTGTAAGAATTTATAATTAACTAACCCGTGCTAACTTCGTTCGGGTTCCTCGCATTTTAATAGGTCACGACAAATGCTCTTCGAGAACCGTTGATTGACTTTGACTTTTTAGGACATCCTTTTGAGTCACCATTCCATTGGGTGGGTTTTGATATCGTATAATCTCGAAGCGATATGTCCTTCCTTTCCACAACTATAGCATACCTTGAAGCTGTTGTGGGCGGTTTGACCGATATGTCCCTCTTTTCCGCATTTGTAGCATATAATGGGTGGTCGTTCTCCTCCTTAGAACGATTCTTCTGCCAAGACCTTGTCGTCTTCACATAGTCGTTGTTAAATCTCCTCTTTTTAAAATCTCCTCCCGACTCGCTTCTTACATTTTCATGACCATGATTACCACAGAGTGGTTACCATTTCTGTCATCTCGCTTCTTTCTCCGCAGTTATCATTATTACGATTGATCGCTATCTACGAGTACGATCCTCGGTTATGGTCCTCGGTTGACCGTACTCGTTATCTCGCTCTAATAATTGAGCCACATTTACAACATCTCGAATAAAGAGAAAGTTTATGAGAAATGAGATCTTGGCGTACGCAGGTTTCAAACCTCTAAGAAACATCCGCGTCATCGTTCCTCATTCTCCACCAAATGAGGTGCAAACACGGATAACTCGCAAACTTTGCCTCGTCATCGAGACACCGTCGTGTTGTTTTTGCTCTAATCGATGAACTCCACTTCCTTCATATGACGAACACTTTCGGAAAGTATTTGTCATTAAATAGTCTCTGAAACGTCTCCAAGACATCTTTGAAAAATTTGGATGGGTACGCAACAGACTCCCACCGATGAATCCGCTTCGCCACGGAACATAAAGGTGGCGAATGGAACCTTCTGTTCCTCTCGTGCATCCCAAGACATCGAATATCTTGGTAATTTGTTTGACCCATGTTTCCGCCATGATCGGATCCGGCTTTCCCTTAAATTCGGTGGTCCCAACTCTTTTGAGCTGGCTTGGTTGTGACAACCCGTGAATTGCTATCATTTCCTCTCGTATTTTGAACACGAGTCTCCTCAAATCGATTTTGCATGAGCGAACGCAAAAGCTTCTAAACATCCCTCGTTCATCATCATGCCGCTCGGTGGTGTTGTTCATGGGAGGAACATTGCCCGACTGCACGTTTCTCCTCGTTGGTGAGTCTGAGCATCTCCACGGTCTCATTTACTCCTTTATTAATATTCTCGATCGACATTCTCAATCTTGTCATAAAATAAGGGTTAATTAAGGAAATCAATCACCTAATATCCCTATATCTTGACTAACTAACAAATAAGCTTAGGTAGGACACACTTTAGCGAAGGATTTACTCGTCTCTCCCTCCTAGTTCTATTCCCCGATCTCCGTCGTGAGATCATATCCTAAGCTCGATACCAACCGTGGCGCCCCCAAAATAGGTATACATCACCCATTACGAGTTGTCAATACATAATGTACGAAACAACTACAACTTTATTATTACAACAAGAAAGCGTGAGTTTAAATACAAATATTATCTTCAGACAATATTTATACTCAAATAAATCCTCATCACATTTATTGATACATTATTTTACAAAAATGGTGAGGACTACTAAACAATCCTTTCTAAAACCTTCATTCCATATACCCAGGCTCGTACTCGCTATATTCTCGCCTCCCGAGAATAATGGAACAAAAAGGAAAAGGGTGAGCTCAACTAGCTCGATAAAGAATATTATGACTAAGATAATATACAACAAATTATCGTTAGTCTTCAACGGGGAAAAATTTAATAGAATCTGATAGATGACAAGTTTTGAGATCAATATTCGCGGTGAAATAATAATTCATAGAAGAGTTACGTAGAGAATGAAATCTACTATAATCTATGAATTTAATAGATTCCTCATCAATATTTTATCCCTGTAACATCAATCAATATTCATCTCAAATCAAACATTCATCTTTGCACTCTGAGCCAAAGATATTCATTAATCGATAGTATGTTCATCTCAACACTGTTCATCTTTGCACTCTGAGCCAAAGATATTCATCGATTGGTCAGTGTTCATTTAAACACTGCTCATCTTTGCACTCACAGCCAAAGATATTCTTGAAATCATTCATCTTTGCACTACTGGCCAAAGATATTCAATAATATCATCATTTAAGACCGAGGATGATGAAAAAATATTTTAAAGAAGCGAATCCGATTGAAACAAAATGACAAGGATTAAGGATTAAGGATTCAGTACTTTGTTTTTTTATCCATGTCAACAATACCTCAAAAATAATCATAGTGGTGTAAAATTCAAGAATGATCAAAACATGGATACAATCAAAGCTAGTATCCGAATAGATATTTTGGACAAAAGAAGAAATTTTATTTTTCTGGTGAATAGTCTTGGTATCGTGAATAGTCAGTATATCGTGAATAATCTAGTATACATGAATAGTAAATCCAGAGCACCAAAAGATAGAAATTCCACAAAAAACATCTTCACGCTTCGTGAATAGTACTCGTGAATAGTAACTTCGTGAATAGTAACTCGTGAATAGTAACTCGTGAATAGTAACTCATGAATAAGTACTCCAGAGCATGAAAAAGTTCCAAATTTGATAAAAACATCGGATCAACATTTCAAAGATAATGATATTGAAGAAATAATATCATTACGAAAAAAATAATATCCTTACCTCAAAGAATCAAGACTTGGAAGGAAAGGTCGGAAGTGATCTTTGAATGAAACTTGTCTTGAACAAAGAACTCTCAAAGTATCTAAATACTCACAAAATACGCTCAATAATATAGAGAGAAAGAGAGAAAACTTTGTTTACGGTGTGATTTTCAATTCTAACTTAAGCCCTCTATTTATAGGAAAATGTTAGCCGCCAAGAAGCAGACTTGACTTGACTTTACACGATGGCTTTTACTCGCTACTATTGCCACCCACCACATTTGAAATAAAATTCAGCACATTTCTTCACCAACCACAAGTGGGGCCCACTCAATTCTAGAATTTTCCACCAAAATCAATTATAACCCTAATTTAGAATCAGTCACCTCTTAAAATTCACAACAAATCATTCGTGCATTTTTAACGGTTCAAAATTTGTGGACATATACTCAATTTATGTATGTATAACATACCCAAAAATTACCACAATCAAGCGGTCGGATTAAAAATTATAACCCCATAATATATCTCAAAAACCCGACGATTTAATTTTAATACCTCCAATCCGATAAAATCTTGATAAAACACCTCAACATTAATTCCTTCATTAATAACCACATAAATAAATCCATCATTTATATCCACATAAAATAAATATTTCTTTATCATATGAATCAATAATTAATTATTCACAAATAATATTACGAATCACAATTATAATGACCGGTAGTTCCTCAGGAAGAGGGGCTTTCAGATAAGGATTTCTCCTTCTTTGCGCCGCAATTAGGTGACCAAACCTCTCCTGATGAGAACTTTCTAGACATTGCCAATAATGCTATCTAATAATATTATTCAAATAATATGAATTATTGATCCGATAATGGAGATAATGTGCGGTGACAATTATTGAGCAATGATAATATAAAATATCAACGCAAGCAATTATTGAATCAATAAAATAAAATATTGAGCGATAACTCTGTGAAAATTATTGAGTAGTGCCTTCTTACGTAAGGATCAATAATTCAACAATTACATGCAATACTGGTAATGCTTCTTTGTGCAACCACGCAGTATCGTATTTTAACCACCGGGTATTCCAAGCAGTATTACTTGATAACAACTACTGCCAGTTATTTTTAACCAACTTATATTTGTCGTTTTCTTCATCCAATCGCTTTCGTTATGGGGCCCACACACGGGCTGCTTCGTCGCATCGAATATTCCGACAAGCGATCTGAATATTCCGCGACCAAACGAATATTCTAAACAATGATGAATATTTTATAACCACTTGCTTATTTTGAAATATTTGCGTATTTAACCCTTAACCATCCACATTAATCAAATCAACCCTTACTATTTCAAAATAATAAATAAAGGAAATTCCTTTTATTAAAAAAAATTTTGGGGTCTTACAACCTCCCCTCCTTATGAAATTTCGTCCTCGAAATTGACGTACGTACCTAGTGTTTTGAAAAGGTGAGGATACCTCGCTTTCATTTCCGTTTCCAACTCCCAGGTCATTTCCTCTATAGCATGATTCCTCCACAAAACTTTAACTTGTGGTATAACCTTTCTTGGCTGTAGGGACATGCTCCTTCCTATCCAAAATCTTGTGGTACCTCCTCATACGTTAAGTCTTGGCTATCTCGTCCGGTTCTAACTCTATAACGTGGTTCGGGTCTTTCACATATTTACGAAGTACAGATATGTGAAACACATTATGAACACGAGACATACTTGGAGGTAACGCAAGTCTATAGGCTACATTTCCTACTCGGTCAAGAATTTGAAATGGACCAGATAAATCGTGGATTGAGCTTTCCTCTCTTCCCAAATCTTGTAACTCCCTTCCATGGAGCAACTTCATGACAATACATGATCCCCTACATTAAATTCCACGTCCTTTCGATGAAGATCCGCATAACTCTTTTGTCGATCTTGTGCCGTTGTATATCGTTGTCGAATCATTAGTCATACGCAGTTAACTTTCGGGTCCCAACAATGTTGCTTCACCCACCTCATCCCAACATATTGGAGAGCGACATTTTGTCCATATAATGCTTGAATGGAACCATGCCTATATTTGTTTAATAACTATGTTGTTGTATGAGAATTCCACTGATGGCAAGTACTTATCCCAACTTCCTTTGAAATCTAGGACACGAGTTTTAATATATCTTGAGTTTGAGTAGTCCTTTTCGATTGCCCATCCGTTTGAGGATGGTATACCCAAATCGAATCGTAAATTCGTGCCCATAGCTTTCTAACCTAAAATCATGAAGTGAATCTTGGGTCACGATCTAAAACTATGGATCTTGGCATGCCATGCAATCTCAAAATCGCATTTACATACATACGAACAGAAAAGGCGTTCGAGGAATAAGTCTCTCGATCGGTAAGAAAGAAAGCGAGACTTGGTTAATCTATCAACAATGACCCAAATAGCATTGATGCCTTGAGAAACCGTAGGAAGACCCGTAATTGAAATCTATGGTAATGTGTTCCCACTTCCATTAGGAATCTCAAGTGGTTGCAACGGACCCTTAGGTACTAGATGCTCCGCCTTTACACGTTGGCAAGTTAAACACATCGAGATAAACTTTGCAATCTCTCTCTTCATATTGTTCCACCAAAATGTATGTGAAGATCACGATACATTTTAGTACTTCCGAGGATGGATTCAAAAATGGCGTATTGTGTGCCTCCATCATAATCTTGTACTTCAAATCAGTCGTTAGGAACACAAAGTCTAGAGTGGACTCAAGTATTCCTTCTTCATCAATTCTCTTAGGAATAGCTCCTTCTTATACTTTCTTCTTCATACGATTTCCGAATTGGGTGGCTTGAGCGGCTTTAACTAAAGTCGATTATATTCAGTATATCATCACGTGGGTACCTAGAGTTTTCATCTCCATCTCTATTATTTGTAAATTATCTGAAATTAGTCTTTGACAATATCGTACTCGATACTTGTATATCGATCTTCTACTCAACACGTCGCCTACCACGTTCGCTTTTTTCCGGGATGGCATGGTCGAACATGTCTTTGAAATGAGTCTCCTCTTGAGTTCTTGAAGCTCTTCCCACATTCCTTGCTCCATTCGAATTTTGTATCTCTACGAGTCAATTTGCGTTAATGGAATAGCGATTCGAGAATATCTTTCAACGAATCTCGATAATAACCAACTAAGCCTAGAAAGCTACATATTTCGATTCATCGACTTAGGTTGCTCTCAAACTGTGACTCATATCCCAATCTTGGATAAAGACGTCACAATGACACCTATCGCTTTACTATCGCACGCGAATATAACGTCCCTACGAGAGAGTAAAGCAGGTGAATTCCACAAAGGAAGTCACAAGATAAAGGCTCGGTACCAAATTCTATAGTTGAATTTTAACTCACGAAGTTCAATAGAGCCATTCGATATGAGATTTTTGAAATGAGTTTTGTAACAGGGTTCAAAGTCGATACAAAATTTAATATCGATCTTTGGGAGTAAACCAAGAAATTCTTCTTGAAATACGTCGGAAAAATCAATAACAACAGAATATTATTCAAATCGACGTGTCTTTATTCAAATCCATAACATGGACTAAGAAAACTTGACATCCGTAATAAGCGAATGACTTCATGGCTTGATATGAAAATGTTTGACTACAATGGTTTGATTGCTTGAATTGAATAACGGAGTTGCTTAGGAATATGAAAACTAACAACCTTACAAAAGCAATCAATTTGGCATGATGAGTAGTTAACCTTAAAATCACATCAAAAGCAAATATCTCTATAGAAATAAGGTTAACGAGTGTAATGTGATAGTGCCAACTTGAATCAAGCAAGATTTTTAAACAACGGATGTAATGAAAGTTTCTCCTAATGGAGTCTCCATAAGATAGGTCAAAGTTTAATTTCTCCGTAGTCAAGTTCAAACGTTGAGTATAAGCAAGAGAGATAAAAGAATGGGTAGAACCGATATCTAGTAAGGTATATACTTGCAAGAATTTATAATTAACTAACCCGTGCTAACCTTCGGGTTCCTCGCATTTTAATGGGTCCACGACAAACGCTTCTTCCAGAGGCCGATTGACTTTGACTTTTTCGGGACATCCTTTTGAGTCACCATTCCATTGGACTGGTTTTGATATCGTATGATCTCGAGCGATATGTCCTTCCTTTCCACAACTATAGCATACCTTGAAGCTGTTGTGGGCGGTTTAACCGATATGTCCCTCTTTTCCGCATTTGTAGCATATGGATGGTGGTCGTTCTCCTCCCTTAGAACCGATTCTTTCTTAAGACCTTTGTCGTCTTCACATAGTCGTTGTTAAATCTCCTCTTTTAAAATCTCCTCCTCGACTCGCTTCTTACTTTTCATGACCATGATTACCACCAGAGTGGTTACCATTTCGTAAAATCATTTCTTTCTCCATGAGGTTATCATTTATTCATTGATCGCTATCTCCGGTACGATCCTGGTTATGGTCCCTCGTTGGTAGTACTCGTTATCTCGCTTCTAATAATTGAGCCACATTTTACAACATCTGAATAAAGAGAAAGTTTATGAGAAATGAGATCTTGGCGTATCTTGGGTTTCAAACCTCTAAGAAACATCCGCGTCATACGTTCCTCATTCTCCACCAAATGAGGTGCAAACACGGATAACTCGCAAACTTTGCCTCGTCTTTGAGACACCGTCATGTGTTTTTGCTCTAATCTGATGAACTCCACTTCCTTCATATGACGAACACTTTCGGGAAAGTATTTGTCATTAAATAGTCTCAAACGTCTCCCCAAGACATGCTTTGAGTGCGGTTTGGATGGGTACGCTTTCACTTGAGACTCCCACCGAGAGTCTGCCTCGCCCACGGAACATAAAGGTGGCGAATGGAACCTTCGTTCCTCCGTGCATCCCAAGACATCGAATATCTTGGTAATTTGTTTGACCCATGTTTCCGCCATGATCGGATCTGGCTTTCCTTAAATTCTGGTGGTCCTGACTCTTTGAGGCGCTTGCTTGTTGTGACAACCCGTGAATTGCTATCATTTCCTCCTCTGTATTTTGAACACACGAGTCTCCCTCGTCGATTTTGCATGAACTGTAAAAAGCTTCTAAACATCCCTCGTTCATCATCTCGCTTTCGGTGGTGTTGTTGCGGGGAGGAACATTGTGCCACTGTTGCACGTTCTCCTCGTTGGTGAGTCGAGGCATCTCCACGGTCTCATTTACTCACTTGTTAATATTCTCAATCGACATTCTCAAATCATCGTCATAAAATAAGGGTTAATTAAGGAAATCAATCACCTAATATCCCTATATCTTGATTAACTAACAAATAAGCTTAGGTAGGACACACTAGCGAAGGATTTACGTCTCTCCCTCCTAGTTCTATTCCCGATCTCCGCTTGGAGATCATATCCTAAGCTACGATACCAACTGTGGCGCCCCCAAAATAGGTATACATCACCCATTCGAGTTGTCAATACGTGGATGTAAACAACTACAACTTTATTATTACAACAAAGATGGCGTGAGTTTAAATACAAATATTATCTTACAGACAATATTTATACTCAAATAAATCCTCATCACATTTATTGATACATTATTTTACAAAATGGTGAGGACTACTAAACAATCCTTTCTAAAACCTTCATTCCATACCCCAGGCTTCGTACTTTCATTATATTCTCGCCTCCACGAGAATAATGGAACAAAAGGAAAAGGGTGAGCTCAACTAGCTCGGTAAAGAATATTATGACTAAGATAATATACAACAAATTATCGTTAGTCTTCACGAGGAAAAATTTAATAGAATCTGATAGACAACAAGTTTCGGATCAATATTCGCAATGGAAATAATAATTCATAGAAGAGTTACGTAGAGAATGAAATCTACTATAATCTATGAATTTAACAGGTCCTCATCAATATTTTATCCCTGTAACATCAATCAATATTCATCTCAAATCAAACATTCATCTTTGCACTACGTGCCAAAGATATTCATTAATCGGTCATGTTCATCTCAACACTGTTCATCTTTGCACTACTGAGCCAAAGATATTCATCGATTGGTTAGTCGTGTTCATTTAAACACTGTTCATCTTTGCACTACAGCCAAAGATATTCTTGAAATCATTCATCTTTGCACTACTGAAGCCAAAGATATTCAATAATATCATCATTTAAAGGCGAGGATGATGAAAAATATTTTTAAAGAAGCGAATCCGGTGAAACAAAATGACAAGGATTAAGGATTAAGGATTCGTACTTTGTTTTATCCATGTCCAACAATACCTCAAAATAATCATAGTGGTGTAAAATTCAAGAATGATCAAAACATGGATACAATCAAAGCTAGTATCCGAATAGATGTTTTGGACGAAAAGAAGAAATTTTATTTTAGATTGAATAGTCTTGAGTATCGTGAATAGTCTGAGTATATGAATGATATAGTGAATAATAAATCACACCAAAAGATAGAAATTCCACAAAAACATCTTCACGCTTCATGAATAAGTACTCGTGAATAGTAAATCGTGAATAGTAACTCATGAATAGTAACTTCGTGAATAGTAACTCATGAATAGTAACCCCGAGCATGAAAAAGTTCCAAATTTGATAAAAACATCGGATCAACATTTCAAAGATAATGATATTGAAGAAATAATATCATTACGAAAAAATAATATCCCTTACCTCAAAGAATCAAGATTTGGAAGGAAAGGTCGGAAGTGATCTTTGAATGAAACTTGTAATTGAGCAAGCAACTCTCAAAGTATCTAAATACTCACAAAATACGCTCAATAATATAGAGAGAGAAGAGAAAACTTTGTTTCGGTGTGATTTTCAATTCTAACTTAGCCCTCATTTATAGGAAAATGTTAGCCATACCAAGAAGCGGACTTGACCTACTACACGATGGCTTTACTCGCTACTATTGCCACCCACCACATTTGAAATAAAATTCAGCACATTTCTTCACCAACCACAAGTGGGGCCCACTCAATTCTAGAATTTTCCACCAAAATCAACTATAACCCTAATTTAGAATCGGTCACCTCTTAAAATTCACAACAAATCATTCGTGCATTTTCACGGTTCTCAAATTTGTAGACATATACTCAACTTATGTATGTATAACATACCCAAAAATTACCACAATCCAAGCGGTCGGATTAAAAATTATAACCCCGCAATATATCTCAAAACCCTCGATTTAATTTTTAATACCTCCAATCCGATAAAATCTCGATAAAACACCTCAACATTAATTCCTTCATTAATAACCACATAAATAAATCCATCATTTATATCCACATAAAATAAATATATCTTTATCATATGAATCAATAATTAATTATTCACAAATAATATTACGAGAATCACAATTATGACAACCAGCCGCTTCTGAGGAAAGAGGGGCTTTCAGATAAGGATTTCTCCTTCTTGGCGCCGCAATTAGGTGACCAAACCTCTCCTCGATGTAACTTTCTAGACATTGCCAATAATGCTATCTAATAATATTATTCAAATAATATGAATTATTGATCCGATAATGGAGATAATAATGCGATGACAATTATTGAGCAATGATAATATAAAATATCAACGCAAGAATTATTGAATCAATAAAATAAAATATTGAGCGAAGAACTCATCGTGAAAATTATTGAGTAGTGCCTTCTACGTAAGGATCAATAATTCAACAATTACATGCAATACTGCAAGCATCGCTTATGCGACGCCAGTATCGTATTTTAACCAACGGGTATTCCAACGATGATTATTCAGTAATAACTACGCCAAGTTATTTTTAACCAACTTATATTTGTCGTTTTCTTCATCCAATCGCTTTCAGTTATGGGGCCCATACATACGCTACTGTCAGGTAAATACGAATATTCCCGACGATACGAATATTCCACGACCAAACGAATATTCCCTAACAACAATGAATATTTTTTATAACCACTTGCTTATTTTGAAATATTTGCGTATTTAACCCTTAACCATCCACATTAATCAAATCAACCCTTACTATTTCAAAATAATAAATAAAGGAAATTCCTTTTTATTTAAAAAAATTTCGGGGTCTTACATTACAAACCTAACACTAGGAGCTTGGTAAGTGACTGAATTTCTTTGGAATTTCGGAGGTCAAGGATAGAGAGAGAAGGAGTTGTTGAGAGTAACATAACAAAATGACTAATATAAGTGGCTTTCTCTTTCTTTAATCACCCACATTTGATTTTTGTGGTTAAAATGTTTGTGATGTGGCTTCACCTAGCTAATTCAAGGTGTATGGTAACAATGCAAGAGGTGTGGCAACATTTTTAACCACATTTCTTTTACCTAGATTATTTTAGAGCAAAGGGTATTTTTGTCATTGGACATGAATTTTAATGGTAAAATAGACAATTGGCTCAACCCTTAGGGTTTAACCCTAAGGTTTTAACCCTAAGATTTTAAATACTCCAATTCAAGAATTTTCTAATTAATGTTTAAAAATAGAAAATTAAAAAAAAATAAGGGTTTTAAATAGAAATTAATATTTCTAAAGTATAATTGGAGTTTTCTAATTATCTTAACACATACTAATCACTTTAGGCTTGCTAATTAGGATTAGGGTTTTAAATTAGAAAAATTAAACATTAAAATTTCTAAATTACAATTAGGGTTTCCTAATCAATTTAACATTTACTAAACACATTAAACTCATTAATTATGATTAAGGTTTCCTAATTAGGGTTTTAGGATTCCCGAATATGAAATTAGGGTTTCCCGGCTTTCAATTAGGGTTTCTAACTGTACATTAGGTTTCCTAAATATGAGATTAGGGTTTCTAATCTCTTATTGGGGTTTATAAATTTTAAACCTTATCCGATCAATCATTGATCAATAAATCTCTTCGGTACAAACACATACTCATTAATATAATTATATTAATTATATTTTCTATCTAATCTCTTTTCCAGAAATTTGGTTTAGGGTTTTAAAGCTGTTAAGCACAACTCTAAATTTATTAGTCAATACACAAATTTGACTAATTTTCGAGACTCGTATCACAGATACATGTCACAAAATTAATAATCAATATAAGTATTAAAAAAAAAATTATTCGTAAAATTTTGATTATTCGAAATCCCGGGTTATCACATTCACCCCTCCTTAAAAGGATTCCGTCCTTGGAATCACCGCTTTCTTATTCTCTACAATCTTTTAAAGTTGTATCATCAATTCATTTTTATCAACACAATATTCATTTGTGTTTCAAATTCTAACCTGTGACTTGAATCTATAAAAGAAAACAGTGCACATAAATTTTCTAACTCAAAATTACTCGTGTAATTTAAGTATTAAGAGAAATTGTTACATGTTACCACCTCCTCAGCAGCCACTGCATCCTGCGCCGTCATGTTGAATGTACGGGATATTGGTCTTCCTGGTTGTGCAGGTCCCCGAGTTACTAAGGTTCCGCCACTGGTTCCCTTATTGCCACTTTCCTTCTCCGCATTCTTCTTCGGACAGTTTCGAACCAAATGATCAGTCGATCCGCATGCAACGCAACCTTGAATTTTCTTCGGATTGGGGCAATTGGGTGACATGTACCCCTCTTACCCGCAATTATAGCAAATTCCCTTCTTCTTTAGGTAAACTCCGGCATGGTTTTTCCCACAATTCGAACATGGATCCCTTCCTTTCCTATTATCTTCTGTCTTATTACCCAACTGGGTATTCTCATTCCATTTCCTCTTATTCAGGTTACTTCTGTTAGGTTTTTGTGAAAATCAAAGTAGCAATCAAATTGAAAAATTAGCGGAAGCGAAATAAAATCAGATTTTAAAATTTTTTCACAAACCAATTACCCGGATCATCCTTTATGCATATTATTAATTAAACGAAGAATAAGAAATTATGAAATTATACCCTTGTAGAAACGAGCTTCCTCAGTGCATGAAGTTCACCTCCTACTTCTCCGCGATCTTCTTGAATCTCCGGGTAGATTCCTTCCTTTGATCAATGTAAGCCACCCAAGTGTATGGCCTCTAGAGGTGATCCACCAAAGAAGAAGAATTTTCAAGAAGAAGGGGTATTGGCTCAAACCCTAGTTTTCCTATCTCGTATAGAAAAAGGAGGCGTCTTTCTCCAACTCTAGAATTACGTATATTAGATATCCGATATAAGACTCCTCTTATAAAGATATCATGTAACCCTATTTTAATTAAAATAAGGTATTATTCATTTAATTAAACTCTTTTAATTAAATGAACTCCCTAATCCTATTAGGGGTAATTAATTAAACTCCTTTAACTAATTTTCCTTCCTAATCCAATTAGGAATAAATGAGAGTACTTATATTAAATTAATTCCTAAACCTTTTTAGAAATTAAAATAATAATAATTGTAATAATATTAATAAGACTCCTCTTATTAATTTATATTTAATATTTCTAAAATATTAAATAATAAATATTAAGCTATTTAATTTATTCTATCACCATAGATTAAATTAAATATACTTAACATATTATTACAATTATGTCATTAACTTCTTAAATAATTATTCTTCCTTTTATGGTGTGACCCTTTAGGTTCTCCATATTAAACAGGTTGTGAATAAATCAATTAGAATAATTCTAATCTCATTTAAATAAATTAATTAAACAAATAATTTATTTAAATAAATAATATTTATTCTACAATAGGATAAGCCTCCTAGCGATCAACGACTTTCCGGATAATATAGATTTCAACATTAATCATAAAAGAACCTTTGAGTAAATAGTTACCGCATAATTCAATCCTTCCACCATAAAATGTCCCAATTAAATATAAGACATGGAATTATCATCAAGTCTTATTTTATTTAATCATATGTATTTCGATTCTAAATGCACAACTCCTAATGAATGCAAATTAGAAACTACTTTCTAATTTCATTCCACCTTCGCCAAGGATTCACAGGTTGTCATTTATCGAATCACATAGGACATTTCTCCTTTTTACTAGAAGTGGTAGATTCTTTATTGATCATTCATTATCTTCATATATAACTTATTACACCCAAGCATACCCTTTGATATACTCTAAGAGTCTTAAGGAATAAGTCAAAGTGTAATTAATTATATATAAGATACTATGATGATCTCAAGTCTAAGGATCATTTGTCTTACTATCACTCACAGGTGAATTCCTATTGACATGTGTAAGTAAAACTCCATTAGGTATTCCTTGGCGAGTCATGTTAAATGAACTTATTCTCTAATAAGCACCTACATACTTGCTTTAGTGTCTCCACATAAATGATCATGAGATCAATCATCCTCATCCATGAAAGCAAACAACGACGTATCAATCTATCCAGGATTCATTAATCCCTTTTTAGTAATCCATTGATTGAGAACATTTTAGTTTTAAGCTATCTAAGAATTTAGATCTCATTAGCATGATCTCATCATGATTCTAAAAGCATTGCTTAAAACTATGGGTTTATCACATATTATTAAAAACAAAGCACCATATAGATAATAAATGCCTTTAATAAATAATTCTTTTATTAATAAATAAATAAGATTGATTACACAAGATATGCTTTATCATCATACATGATTGGCTTGTATGCATAATACTTTCAATCTCCCACTTTGCACTAAAGCCAATCGCCGTGGTATCTCATACACATCTTCTCTAAGTGACGATCAAACCTTTGTTGTGTTAACGCTTTAGTAAATGGATCTGCAATATTGTCTTGAGAGTCCACACGCCCGGGGTGACGTCTCCTCTTTCAATGATCTCTCCGATCAAATGAAATCGTCCGCAACACGTGTTTGGATTTACGATGAGACACGGGTTCCTTTAGCTGCATGCAATGTACTCCAAATGTTGTCACGTAATAAAGGCACCTTTGGTCCTTTAATGCTAGAAACCACACCAAGTTGGTAATGAACTTCTTCATCCAAACGACTTCCTTTGCGCCTTCACTTGCGCCTATGTACTCGCCTCACATCCTCTGAATCAAGAATTGTTTTTTGCTTGGAACTCTTCCAACTCATGCGCCACCGTTTAAGGTAAACACATACCCAAAGCGGATTTAATGTCATCTTGGTCTGTTTGAAAACTTGAGTCTGTGAAGCCCTCTAGTTTTAATTCAGACCCACCGTAGACAAGAAATACATCCTTAGTTCTTCTTAAGTACTTTAGGATATTTTTCACCGCCTTCCAAAGTGTTCTTCTCCGGATTCGATCGATATCGCTTGTTACACTAAGTGCATGGCGACATCTGGTCTAGTACATATCATACCGCATACATGATATATCCTATTCTTCAAGCATAAGGAATCTTACTCATACGGTTTCTCTCCTCGAGATGTCTTTGGGGCTTGTTTCTTGGAGAGATGTATTCCATGGCTCATCGACATGAGACCTCTTTGGAATCTTCCATGCTAAACCTTTTTAGCATCAAGTCAATGTCGTTCCTTGGGACAAGCCAAACATCCTTTTAGATCTATCTCTATAGATCTTTATCCCCAAAATATAGGATGCTTCTCCCAAGTCCTTCATGGAGAAGTGTTTAGATAACCGTGATTTTAATTGATTAAAGATTGGAATATCATTCCTATCGTAATATATCATCAACATATAATACTGAGGAATGAAACAAATAGCTCCCATTAACCTTCTTGTACACACATGGTTCATCCTCATTTTTGATAAAATCAAACTCTTTGATTGTCTCATCAAAATGGATGTTCCACCTACGAGAAGCTTGCTTTAATCCATAAATGGATCGTTGAAGCTTATGACTTGATTTGTTCCAACCTTTGAAACAAATCCCTCCGGTTGTGTCATATATACATCCTCCTCAAGTTTCCTATTGAGGAAGGCCGTTTTCACGTCCATCCTTGATTTCAGTAGTCATGGTAAGTGTAATCGCAAAGCAAAATCCGAATGGACTTGAGCATTGCTCTTTGGTGAGAAGGTTTCGTCATAGTCAACTCCTTGTCTTTGTTTGAAACCTTTTGCAACCAAATGGGCCTTATAGGTCTCTACCTTGCCGCCCTGCTTCGAGTCTTTCTTTTAAAGACCCATTTACACCCAATAACAGCTTAATGCCTTGGTGGTGAGACCAAAGTCCATACTTGGTTCTCATACATGGAGTCCATCTCGGATTTCATGGCTTCTTGCCACTTCTCCGAGTCTTTACTACTCATAGCCCTGTTAAGTAATTCAATGGATCATCATCATCTATGATGTACCTCATTGTCATCTTCTATGACAAGTCCATACTGTCTGGTATCTTTGGTACTCTTCCAGATTTACTAATAGGGTGTGGTACAGAAGGAATCTCTACTTGGTTAGGTACCTCACTTTGATCTGTAGTATTTTGTGGTTCTTGAACCTCTTCAAGATATATCTTACTCCCAATTGACCCCTTGAGGATAAACTCCTTTCAAGAAGCGCAAAGCATGTTTCGCAACAAACACCTTTTGATCAGTATGATGATAGAAATAATATCCCGATGTTTCTTTAGGGTATCCCACAAATCTACTTTTGTCAGATCTAGTATGTAGCTTATAGTTTTCAAACTTTTTGACATAATTTGGACAACCCCAAGTCTTAACATGCTTAAGATTTGGTTTCTCCCCCATCCATAACTCATCGTATGGGGTCTTGGGGACGGATTTTGTAGGTACCTTGTTAAGTAGGTATGCGTGATTCTAGGCATATCCCCGTAAGAAGCTGGAAGGTCGTAAAACTCATCATAGATCGAACCATGTCCAACAATGTTCGATTTCTCCTTTCGAGATACACCATTCATCCGTGGCGTCCCTGGTGGAGTCCATTGTGAGATTATACCATTTTCTTTGAGACAATTGAGAAACTCACCACTTAAGTATTCTCCTCCTCGATCGGATCGAAGAATCTTAATACTCTTACCGATTTGCTTCTCAACTTCACTTCTTGAACTCTTTGAACTTTTCAAATGATTGATTTGTATTTCATTAAATACACATATCCAAATCTTGAGTGGTCGTCGGTGAATGTAATAAAATAAGAATACCCTCCTCGTGCAAATTAGTTGTCATAGGTCCACATACATACGTGTGTACCAACGCTTAACAACTCAGAACTCTTTCTCCTTTTCCACTAAAAGGAGATTTAGTCATTTTACCCATGAGACAAGATTCACGGGTTGGATATGATTCATAATCGAGATAGCTCTAGGAGCCCTTCTTTGTCTGCAACTTGGATAATCTTGTTTCATTAATATGACCGAAGTCTACGAGTGCCACATGAAGGTATAATTAACATCATCTCTTTTCCTTTTCTTAGTTTGTTCAATTTGAAATATATTTTCATGCAAGTCAAGTATATAAAGTCCATTTCGCAAAATTACCAACACCATATAAAATATTATCATTATAAATAGAACAAGCTGTTGTTCTTTATTATAATATTAAAACCATCCATATCCAATACGAGAGATAGAAATAATGTTTCTAATGATATTTGGAACAAAATAACAATTATTTAAATTAATGAACTTGCCGTAGGCGGTCTTTAAACAATAAGTCCTACAATTAATGCGCAAAGAACCTTTGCTCCATTTCCCACTCGTAGACGACCTCATCCTTGCTCGACTTTCTACTTCGACCCGGTCCTCGCGATATTATTACATATGTGAGAACCACATCCGGTATCCAATACCCAGTAGAAGATTGACTTTCGAGAAAAATTAATTTCAATTATAAACAAACCTTGATTAGGATTCAAGCTTCTCCAAGCTTCTTCGCTTTTGTTCTCATGAGATAATCCTTGCAGTTCTCTTCTAGTGATGACCCTATTTATTGCAATGGAAGCAAATTCCTTTGCTAATTGGATCAGTTTCTTTTGATCCTTCACTTTCGCCTTTCCCTTAGCCTTCTTGTATTTCTTCTTTCGGAAGATACCTTGGGCCTCTTCCTTTTCTTGGAAGAATCATCCACCGAGAAGACATGGTTCTTCTTGGATGGAAGTGACCTTCAGCAGATTTTCAACATGTTAAGTAATTCGTGCAAGGTGACATCCAACTTATTCATGTGAAAATTCACAACAAATTGAGAGAAGGTGTCAGGGAGGACTGCAAGACTAAATCTTGACTCAATTCCCCATCCATGATTGAACCAAGTCGCCCAAGACGTTCAATCGATTGATCATCTTTAGGACATGAGTCTCAAGCCAGTAGTGCCCTCGGTCATCCGAGATCGGAAGAGCTCCTTAGATATTTCATATCTAGCGATCCTACTTTGCTCACCATACAACTCTCGAAGGTGCGAGTAGCATAGTAGAGCATCCATGTTTTCATGCCGACGTCAAGCTCGTTACTCGTGGATGCGAAGATGATGCATCGTTGAGCCACGATGCATCATCTTGCCACAGCTTTAAAAGTAGCAATCTCTTCCTCGAGGTCGCTCTCGCAACTTTTGTGAATGTATTGGCGAATTTAGGACATAAGAAATCTTTTCAAAGAAGTGAGAACAATTCTCGAGATTCCTTAACCAAATTCAGGTGTAGTTCGGTCCGGTCGGTTTGTTAGCATCAAGTATGCTACGCAGTGAAATTAGTGAATGTGACATTTTCAAAATTCAAAAGACAATATTTTAACAAACATTCATTTAATTAATTACCAAAATAAATTAGGTCTTATTTTATATTGGTATCTCCCACTATTTTCTTCAAACTATATTACCTCATTTATATAGTTAATGAAAATCTAATTAAAGTTTTTGCTAGTGAGAATAAGGATCCCATTTCAAATATTTATAGCCTTTGTGGTGACACAACAAACTATATATAAATAAATAGGTAGACAACTCTTCACAATTACATCAACATATAACTCCTTATGTTTTGCCTCTTAGATTATTTTGATCAAGTGGTGGCACATCCGAATCAAAATTATCTAAGTTAAGTCCAACCTAGCACTTCCATATATTCAAAAAAGAAAATATCGCCCTTGTGGTGACACAACAAAACAATATTGTTCAATTTTCTTTATAAGCATCAAATGTGATAAATTAACATCTTAAATACTTAATACTTTGCCTTGTGGTGACACAACAAACTCATATTAAATATTTAATACTCTATTAATTTTATCATGCTGTGAAGGCTTGACGTTCGATATTCTAAATATCTTTGAACGCTTAAGACTTAATAAAAAAAAACTTTGAGGGATTTGTTATTATTTGTCTCATCTTGTTTAGCATGCATGCAAATATATATATAAAATACGCGTCAAATTATTAAACATGCAAGCATGTTTGCATAATATATAATATATATAATACTAGCATGTACATATAGAATACTATATTCTACCCAGGATTGATTATGGACTTTTATTCTAGTTTGGTTCACTAGAGCCACCAAGTGAACCAAAAGGTCAAACCCTAGGGTGCAAAGAATAAACATTTAAATATAACTATTACATTTAAACACAGGCTCCATTACAAATGGGTCTTTTAAGCGCTCCTTGATCTTGGTTCTCGAAAAATTCTAACTAGTCCTATTACATAAACTATTTAATTTAAATAGAAATCTTGATCGTGATCGAGGGAAGTACATAGAGAGAGATAGAATTTACATCAAGAAGAAAACCGAAAAGGCGAGGTACGCAGTGAGACCCCATTTAATAAAACCCATTCATTCAAACATCCAACTAAAATAAATCCAATCACATTGGTCAATTGTCCATAATCAATCCCATTTATTATCATACATATCATCATATGTATCAATAAATTAAATCATTCCATATATTTATGAATATTATTTAATGGGCAATTTTATGTTGCATAAAATCCAATTTCAAGATTAAAATAAACTCTTTTATTTTAATTATTAAATTATTAAGGTAAGTATATATATATATATATATATATATATAACTATTATATATATATATATATAATTAGTCATGCCAACCTGCTGATTCACGCAAAAAAGGTTTAGTAACCTCCCAATGTCCAACTGATTCACGAGAATCATAAGATAAATAAAAAAAAAAGAAATCATTCACCTGAATATATTAAGGTAATAACATATATCATATATATTGATTTTAATTGAGCCGTACAGAATATGTCAAATCACATAAAATCCGGTTGTACCAAATCCTTAAAAAACGTGATTCCTTGTTTAAAAAAAAATCTGTAACAAAACATTTTTCGGCAATTAGCAGGTATCACGTTTTTTTTTTTTTTTCTTTCGGCGATTATGCCTTTTAAAAAAAAAATTACCCACGGATTCCTAAAAAAAAATGGTTTCCGAAAATAGTTTTCGGTAAAATAATTTTTTTTTCTTTCATAAAATAATAATTTTATACAACAAATTATGCCCAATAAATTATTCAAAATACATACCCATACATATATGGAATCAAAATAATTAATAATTCGCATAAAGTTTGGCTCATGATACCACTGTTAGGTTTTGTGAAAATCAAAGTAGCAATCAAATTAAAAAATTAGCGGAAGCGAAATAAAATCAGATTTTAAAATTTTTTCACAAATCAATTACCCGGATCATCCTTTATGCATATTATTAATTAAACGAAGAATAAGAAATTATGAAATCATACCCTTGTAGAAACGAAAGCTTCCTCAGTACGAAGTTCACCTCCTATTTCTCGCGATCTCCTTGAATCTGGGTAGATTCTTTCCTTTGATCAATGTAAGCCACCCAGTGTATGGCCTCAGAGGTGATCCACCAAAGAAGAAGAATTTTCAAGAAGAAGAAGGGTATTGGCTCAAACCCTAGTTTTTTCTATCAGTATAGAAAAGGAGGCGTCTTTCTCCAACTCTAGGAATTACGATATTAGATATCCGATATAAGACTCCTCTTATAAATATATCATGTAACCCTATTTTAATTAAAATAAGGTATTATTCATTTAATTAAACTCTTTTAATTAAATGGGCTCCTTAATCCTATTAGGGTAATTAATTAAACTCCTTTAACTAATTTTCCTTCCTAATTCAATTAGGAATAAATGAGAGTACTTATATTAAATTAATTCCTAAACCTTTTTAGAAATTAAAATAATAATAATTGTAATAATATTAATAAGACTCCTCTTATTAATTTATATTTAATATTTCTAAAATATTAAATAATAAATATTAAGCTATTTAATTTATTCTATCACCATAGATTAAATTAAATATACTTAATATATTATTACAATTATGCCATTAACTTCTTAAATAATTATTCTTCCTTTTATGGTGTGACCCTTTAGGTTCTCCATATTAAACCGGGTTGTGAATAAATCAATTAGAACAATTCTAATCTCATTTAAATAAATAAATTAAACAAATAATTTATTTAAATAAATAATATTTATTCTACAATAGGGATAAGCCTCCCTAGCGATCAACGACTTTCCAAATAATATAGATTTCAACATTAATCATAAAAGAACCTTTGAGTAAATAGTTACCGCAGACAATTCAATCCTTCCACCATACAATGTCCCAATTAAATATAAGGCATGGAATTACATCAAGTCTTATTTTATTTAATCATATGTATTTCGATTCCTAAATGCACAACTCTAATGAATGCAAATTAGAAATTACTTTCTAATTTCATTCCACCTTAACAAGATTCTGGGTTGTCATTTATCGAATCACATAGACATTTCTCCTTTTACTGAAGTGGTAGATTCTTTATTGATCATTCATTATCTTCATATATAACTTATTACACCCAAGCATACCCTTTGATATACTCTAAGAGTCTTAAGGAATAAGTCAAAGTGTAATTCATTATATATAAGATACTATGATGATCTCAAGTCTAAGGATCATTTATACTACTATCACTACGGGGAATTCCTATTGACGGTGTAAGTAAAACTCCATTAGGTATTCCTTAGCGAGTCGCGTCAGGTGAACTTATTCTCTAATAAGCACCTACATACTTGCTTTAGTGTCTCCACACAAATGATCATGAGATCAATCATCCTCATCCAATGAAAAACAACGACGTATACCAATCTATCCGAATTCATTAATCCCCTTTTTAGTAATCCATTGATTGGGAACATTTTAGTTTTAAGCTATCTAAGAATTTAGATCTCATTAGCATGATCTCATCATGATTCTAAAAGCATTGCTTAAAACTATGGGTTTATCACATATTATTAAAAACAAACACCATGTAGATAATAAATGCCTTTAATAAATAATTCTTTTATTAATAAATAAATAAGATTGATTACACAGTATATGCTTTATCATCATACATGATTGGCTTGTATGCATAATACTTTCAACTTCCTCCACTGCTTCCTCCGTCGTTTGTCTTCTTCTTCTTATCCTGATGAAATCGAGATGCTTGACTTCGCTCCTCTTTCAAAGAATTAACGTTTTTTCCATCAACGCCTTGAACGAGCGATTGATCGCAATCATCGCTACCTTGTTGAATATCCCCGACATCAGCCCATTCTCAAATCTTCTCGCTTTTCTTGCTTCTGTGTCCACCTGATGAGGTGCAAATCTTGTCAACTCGTTGAATTTGGCAGCGTATTCAGAAACAGACATATTTTCCTACTTTAGTTCTACAAATTTAACTTCCATCCTTGATTGCATACTCGGTGAGAAGTAGTTTTCAAAGAACAACTCCTTGAATCTTGTCCACAACACCACCGCATACCAGCTCTGGCCTGATTAGTCTCCCACCAGTAATTAGTTTCTCCCTTCATCAGATAAGTTGCAAAAGTTGTCTTTTGCTCTTCGCTTACTCTTCAATGAATGATATTAATGCTTTCTCTATCTCCTTCACCCAAGTTTGGGCTTCAATCGGATCTGTGGTTCCCTTGAATTCAGGCGGTCCTACCGCTTTAAAGTCTTTAAAGTTAGCCAATCTGTCAAGCTAGCTGATTTCTCAATCTTCCTCTTGCTGGAGCCCTATTTTCCATAGCTTCGGCTATCATATCCGCAAAGTTTTGCATCGGGTCAGCTTGACCTCCTTCATTATTCATCGATTGCTCTTCCCTTTGATTTTGATTCTGTCGTCTAGGCGGCATGATCTGATTTAAATAAAAATCTTATATTAATTCTCTTGCTCTATACAAACCCTTAACACAATAAGAATTCAAGACATATTTCTCACATATAAACGAATATTTATTCAAATAATGCATAACACATTTAGTACTTGACACATATTACTGCCCCTTTTTAAATCATAATAAGATTAACAACACAACTTTACACAAAAAGTTGCAATTCTCCATTCACCATAGTTATTATCAGTTCGTCAAACTTACCACACTTATGAGTTCAGGAACTTACCATAATTATATGAGTGTATGAACTTATCCTAGTCAGACCTTTGGCGTCCATTCGCTGAGGGGTTCAAAACATTTCATATAATTATGAGTCATTAACTTACCATAAGTATGAGTTTTAAGAACACACAAATTAATCTTAATCTTATATTCATATAGAAAATAAAGATTTCATTCATAAAACATATATATTTACATATGCGTAAACATCATTCTCGATATTACAACACTTAATATCATAGTCTTCTACCAAAAGATACTAACGCTTAAACTTAAGCTATCTACCATCCACTCCCTTCACCAGTCTTCTTCTTGTTGGAACACTTATTGAATCCGTGACCCGTCTGCCCACATGAAAAACACTTCCTCAAATTCGGCTTAGGACAATGCAAAGAAATATGTCCTTCCTGCTTACAATTGAAGCACACATTCTTCCACCTCATGCATTCTCCCGCGTGAGTCTTCCCACACTTGCTACAGGCTTGCTTCTTCTTTGGGCTTGACTTTTCTGAATTATAGCTGTCGTTGTCCCTCTTTCTCTTTTTCTTGTCTTTCTGCTGCTTGATTGTCCCTTCAGACGATCCACCACCTTCAGTCTTCATCCTTTCCACCTGCGCCTTGAGCTCGTTCCGTTCTTCGGTCATTTCACGTAACGCTCGCTCTGTCTTCCATAACTCCTCCAAGAGAAACACTTTGCTCCGGAGTTCTTGAACTTCTGCAGATTCGTGATCATGTTCTCCAACTTTGACCTTATTCTTTTTCTCAACCCTAGCTGGCTCAGACTCTACCTCATCATCTCCACTTAAATACATCTCAGGATAATCGTCATGATCGCTCCCCAGATTAACCATGGGTTCATCTTCTCCCAACTTCTCAACTGATTCGCGTTGCGCTGGCACCTCGACTTCTAGCATTGGTGCAACAGCCGC
The DNA here is from genome assembly GCA_020205615.1 of Panax quinquefolius. Classification (NCBI taxonomy): domain Eukaryota; kingdom Viridiplantae; phylum Streptophyta; class Magnoliopsida; order Apiales; family Araliaceae; genus Panax; species Panax quinquefolius. Next base: position 27,394,182 of record CM035160.1, on the reverse strand, counting down.
TAGCATCCCCATACTTGTTTCATCTTCTCCAAACATCCTACAATAAGTTTAAACAACTTGATTAGTACTTCACCAGTACAAAATTCTCACACTTGTGTCCACTTATCTCACTATTGATGCACTTCGGTAATCCCTCACTTAGAACTCTAAATGAGTTTTCTCTATCTCGTGTATGGTTATAATCCTGGGTTTTCCCCACCCCACTTAAGGTTTATAACCTCACTCTTTTCTACCAACTTGTGACACCTTGGTCACTACAACTTTGATACTTTGTGATGTGGCGCCCCAAAATAGGTATACATCACCCATTACGAAAGTTGTCAATACATGGTATGTAAAACAACTACAACTTTATTATTACAACAATAAAGCTGTGAGTTTGAATACAAATATTATCTTCTAGACAATATCTATACTCAGATAAATCCTCATCACATTTATTGATACATTATTTTACAAAAATGGTGAGGATTACTAAATAACTCTCTCTAGAACTTTCATTCCATACCCCGACTCGTACTCGTTATATTCTCGCCTCCTGAGAAGAAAAATGGAACAAAAAGGAAAAGGTAAGCTCAACTAGCCCAATAAAAGAATATTATGACTAAGATAATATACAACAAATTATCGTTAGTCTTCAAGGGGAAAAACTAATAGAATACAATAGACAACAAATTTTAAATCAATATTCGCAATGAAATAATAATTCATTAGAAGAGTTAAGTAGAGAATGCAAACTACTATCTTCTATGTATGAATTTAAAAGTTCATCGTCATCTTTTATCCCCGTAACATCAATCAATATATATCTGGAATCAAATATTCATCTTTGCACTACTGAGCCAAAGATATTCATCGATGGGTCATGTTCATCTAAACACTGTTCATCTTTGCACTACGGCCAAAGATATTCTTCCGAAATCATTCATCTTTGCACTACAGCCAAAGATATTCAATAATATCATCATTTAAGACCGAGGACGATGAAAATATTTTTAAAGAAAGCGAATCCGGTGAAACAAAATGACAAGGATTAAGGATTAAGGATTAAGTACTTTGTTTTATCCATGTCCAAAAATACCTCAAAAATAATTATAGTGGTGTAAAATTCAAGAATGATCAAAACATGGATACAATCAAAGCTAGTATCCGAATAGATATTTTGACTTAAAAGAAAATTTTCATTTTTAGATGAATAGTCAGATTATTAAATGAATAGTATCGTGAATATACGTATCGTGAGATAACTCAGACACCAAAAGTTCCAAATTTGATAAAAACTTCAGATCAATATTTCAACATAATGATATTGAAGAAATAATATCATTACGAAAAAAAAAAATATCCCTTACCTCGAAAGACAGTACTTCTAGTTGAAACACCAGATATAGGCTATGACTTGAACTTGCACCATATAGCAATACTCAAAGTATACTCAAAATATCACAAGAATACGTTCGATAATATAGAGAGAGAAAACTTCAGTTTCTGGTGTAATTTTTAATTCTAACCTAAGCACCCTATTTATAGAAAAATGTTTAGAACACCAAATCAAAAAATTTAATAAATTAATATATATATATATATATATATATATCAAATTCATACGCCCACTTTAGAATTCAGCTCCTAGCATTTCCCACATGCCACCTTCTAGAAAAGTAAGAAAAAAACGTTTTTCATAAAATAAATAATTAAAACTTCCAAAAATCAATTATTTAAGAGCTTCAGAACTTCAATAATTCATAATAAATAGCCCTTTTATCAGAAAATTCGAATCTCGTGGCTTTTTATAGGAAATTCAATTCTCTACAACTTTGCAGAAGAAAGTTTTCCCAAATTCCAAATAGAAATTGACCGAAATCCACAAATGGGCGATTTTACAAGCTATAATCAAATTTCGATCAATAAGAATGGGGTCCAATTCACATGTTTAACATGTTTTAAACATTTATTGCAACAAAATACTCTTCCTCCTCGTATACTCATATATCCCACATTCGTTGTAAAAATATCACCATTATTATATTATTAAAATATAATAATATATTTAAATAATTATTTTATCGAAAAAGATAAAATTTCAATTTTCAACAATTGTCACATTAAAAATTTTCTCCATCTATATCCACATAAAATCAATATTTTCCTCATAATATGAATTAATAATTAATTATTCACAAATAATATTACTGTAATCACAATATTGATAAACTGTGCGGTTCAGGAAGAGGGGCTTTTCAATAAGAATTTCTACTTCATGGTATGCAATTAGGTGACCAAACCTCTCCTTAGGCGTAACTTTCTAGACATTGCCAATAATGTTATCTAATAATATTATTCGGATAATATGAATTATTGCTTCGATAATGAAAAATACCGTGTAATGACAATTATCAAACAACAAAGAATATAAAATATCAACGCACAATTATTAAATCAATAAAATAAAAAATCTGAGCGATAATTCATCGTAACCATTATTGAGTAGTGCCTTCTTTACGTAAGAATCAATAATTGGTGCAATCTGAGTGTTCTTCTCGTGTTTTAACCATAAAGTATTTTAACAAGATTAATCTGTGAATAACTTCTGCCGTTATTTTTAAACAACTTATATTTTTCGTTTTCTTCACCCAATCTCTTTTTAGTTATGGGGCCCACAAAAGATCTGCGTCGTTAAATGCGAATATTCCTCGACGTTAAAGAATATTCCACGACCAAACGAATATTCCCAAACAACAATGAATATTTTATAACCACTTGCTTATTTTGAAATATTTTGCGTATTTTACCCATAACTATCCACATTAATCAAATCAACCCTTACTATTTCAAAATAGAGAAAATTAAATTTCATTAATAATAAGTTGGGGTCTTACATGTGACGCCCCCAAATCCGGGTTACCTGACCCCCGAGTTTGATGCTCACGATCCACAATATAATACCATTTAACTACCCATTCATATATAAATAGGAATACATAAGTCATTAACATATGTTGTTACTACATAAGTCCCAGGTTCTCTAACCTTAACATAACAAACATACCCTTTAGATATACCAAAAAGGGTTTACAATATAACATAATAATAATGTTTATTAAAAACTAATCCAACATTTTATCTTTGCCTTTGTTCTTCTTCGATCCACTGGCCTCTTCGTTCCTAGCTGAAATGTTTTATATATAGCAAGGATGAGCAACAAGTTTGCCCCGCAAGTTAAGACATACAATAAATGTATATGAATCAATAAGAACAGACTATCTATTTTGATAGAATAAAACCAAAGTTCGGGGAACTTTGAAATAGTTGAACAAATTGTTAATCAATAACAAGTCTTCTCGTATTCTAGGCAACACAATAATATGATAATGAAAGAGTACAACGCTTTCAAAGTTCTACGATATTCTATTGAATAATCAAGAATCAATTCTACGTAATAACAAAGTGGAATGTTTTCCAGATTTATGCTGAGTGATCACACTAGATCTAGAACTTCTTTTCTCGGGTATCTATCAAAGATTTACTTTGATACATACGCAGGAGTATCAGATAACCATAAAGATTAAATCATACCCCTCTGTAAGTACTTAGAGCCGGCCAACTCCTTGTACCCTATATTATGCATAATACTTAGGTCGCGCGCAATGGTCGAATATACGACTTAAAATGTTCCCTTTATATAAAAAGTTGTTCTTCTCAGTTTCAGAATCAAGATTTGATTTAACAACGAAATTTAATGATTTCAATTTCTATTTACTTATCGATCTAGCCGAAATAATTGGCATCGATCTATCAATAACAATTGAATTCTCTTCTCGAATCTATCAAGTTCTAACAAATGTTAAATCAGCCGAATAATTAGCTAAGACATTTTCAACATAATTTGACAATAAATGTGAGGGAATTATACATCTTCGTTAATTTTATCTTCTACGAATATGAATATTCAACAAAAGGTTATTCTACAAATGTATATTCTCCGAATCGGTAATTCAATTTGAATTATTAATCACGTTGCACTAACCGCGAATAATCAACAATAAATTCCTGGACATGGTATAATTAGCAATAATTAACCATTATAATAATCATTATCAATATTTAATAATATAAAATATTAATAACATACTTGTCAAAATATTGAAGTTATTGTTAATAACTTAAAATATTTTTAAATCATTAATATTCTACTTAAATAATTTTTAAAATAATTAAAATCATTTTTAACTCATCACCATTAATATTTAAATATTAATGAAATTATTATCAAATATTAAAAGTAATTAATTATAACTTAAAATATTTTTAAAACATTTTTCCCATTTTAAATGATTTTAAATCAATAAAACAATTTTTATTTCATTTATTTAATATAATAAATTAATAATCGGTATCATTAATATTAATTTATTAATGAGAATTCTCCAAAAATATTTAAAATTATACTTTATAATTCCAAATATTTTCTAGCACTTTATTCTTATTTAAAATGATTTTTAAATCAATAAAATCATTTTATCTTATTTATTAATTTAATAATTAACTAAATCTAATATCATTAATATTAATTTATCAATAAAATTCTCTAAAAATATCAAAAGTCACATATTATAACTCAAAATATTTATAAATACTTTATTCTTATTTAAAATGATTTTTATATAATTAAAATCATTTTTATCTAATTTATTTAATATACTAATTAAATAAATTAAATATAATTAATATTCAAATAATTATAGATATTAATGAAAAATGTTCCAAATAATTAAAAGTTACTTTTCAGAATTTAAAATGATTTTTAAAACTATTTTTAGTAATTTTTATAATTTAATTCTATTTTTAAATAATTTCCGGAATATTCAGAAAATAAAAATTAATTAAACCGTCGCTAGAGGGCTATAGCGACACAAAGCGTCACTGTTGGTGTTCTTGAGCTCAAGAACACTTACAACCCAGCTTTTATGGGTCTCGGTTTGACCAACTATAATTTTTAAATCTTGCATGTTATGAGCTAACTGATAAATTTATCTGGTAGTATACTTGTAATACTCCAATTATCAACCATCAATGTTCTCAAATAACAACCCAAATGAACGATCTGGGCCTTGCAAAACATCGTCGAGGCATTACGAGTTTTCAGGTAACCCAGAAACCTGCATAGCTTATCGTTGCTACTTTCGAACTCACTAATCTTAGTGTTCTGGTCATTATATTGGTGGTTTCTTGGTTCATAGATCTAGCATATATGTCAAGGAACGTATTAGCAGAAAATTTCAACAATAACATAATCAAAAGTTATGACTTCATTGATCTCGACAAAACTCGGTTCATACATTTTTCGAAATTTTCGAATATCAAAATGCATCAAGTGGTCTACTTTGACCACCTATCACGATCTACTAGCTGTTCATTTATATGATCTAAAGCCATGGAATGAAAGAACATATATCAGGCTACAACATGGTTACAAACACAACATCAAACGGTAGAAAATCATGCCGGATCAAGACCTCACAAATAGTTGTTGAATGACGTTTGTTTTTACTACTGGGTTACCCAGATTTGATTTAAGTCAAGCTCTATTAACTCACTTTGACCATAAATAACACACAATCAAGACATCTAATGGCTAAACTAGCACGTTAAGATTAAAGACAACATACCAAGTTATAAATCCAAAACTTAAAACAATAAAAATCATAAACGAGCAAGGATCTGTGGCCACTGACATTAGGTTGTCAGACCACTTTTCGAGCTCAAGAACAGTTTTGAGAAATCGTCATTTTAAGGTAATTTGATGCTATGGATTCATGATGGATCACCATAGATCATCTAAAAACATCTTCTAGCAAACATCTAAATACATAAACACGAAATCTTTCTTTGCATATAAGATCAAAGTAGGTTTAGGGTTTATACCTTATATTATCCAATCCTTGATCTTGCCTCACCAATCTGATCTAGGTGTTCTAGGAGCTTGGTAAGTGACTGAATTGCTTTGAAATTTTGGAAGTCAAGGATAGAGAGAGAGTTGTTGAGAGTAACATAACAAAATGACTAATATAAGTGGCTTTCTCTTTCTTTAATCACCCACCTTTGATTCTTGTGGTTAAAATGTTTGTGATGTGGCTTCACCTAGCTAATTCAAGGTGTATGGTAACAATGCAAGAGGTGTGGCAACATTTTTAACCACATTTCTTTTACCTAGATTATTTTAGAGCAAAGGGTATTTTTGTCATTGGACATGAATTTTAATGGTAAAATAGACAATTGGCTCAACCCTTAGGGTTTAACCCTAAGGTTCTAACCCTAAGGTTTTAAATACTCCAATTCAAGAATTTTTTAATTAATGTTTAAAAATAGAAAATTAAGAATTTCAAAAAATAAATAAGGGTTTTAAATAGAAATTAATATTTCTAAAATATAATTAGGGTTTTCTAATTATCTTAACACATACTAATCACTTTAAGCTTGCTAATTAGGATTAGGGTTTCGTAATTAGGGTTTTAAATTAGAAAAATTAAACATTAAAATTTCTAAATTATAATTAGGGTTTCCTAATCAATTTAGCATTTACTAAACACATTAAACTCATTAATTAGCATTAAGGTTTCCTAATTAGGGTTTTAGGATTCCCGAATATGAAATTAGGGTTTCCCGGCTTTCAATTAGGGTTTCTAACTGTACGTTAGGTTTCCTAAATCTGAGATTAGGGTTTCTAATCTCTTATTGGGGTTTATAAATTTTAAACCTTATCCGATCAATCATTGATCAATAAATCTCTTCGGTACAAACACATACTCATTAATATAATTATATTTTCTATCGAATCCTTTTCCAGAAATTAGGGTTAGGGTTTTAAAGCTGTTAAGCACAACTCTACTATAAATTTATTAGTCAGTACACAAATTTGACTAATTCTCGAGACTCGTATCACATATACATGTCACAAAATTAATAATCAATATTAATATTAAAAAAAAAATTATTCGTAAAATTTTGATTATTCGAAATCCCGGGTTATCACAGATGCTCTATGTGTTTCAGCATTCTATTGGCCAATTGATCAACTTACCAAAAAATAATTTCATGCTAGTCGGATCCCTTCTGGACCATACTCGTCCCGTTGTTGCAGACCTAGGGTGCTGGGATACTAGCGATCGGGTCTAATCCAGTTGAGGTTTAAGAGCTTCTATTTCTTAAGACTAAAAGACAATTTGCACCCCAAATTTTACATCGCTGTTGATTTTTGCACCCCAAACTAAAAAAGGTGTTTAAGTACACCCCAAACTTCTGTTATACATAAAAAAAATGCACACTTTCTTCAATTAACCGATCAAAATTGATCGGCTAAGCCTGTAATGCTTATTATAAAGGGGTACTTTTGGTAGTTTATTTTTATGTGCCTCTTTCTTTATCGTCTCTCCCTCTTTGACTCTATTCCATTCACCATTATTTTTGTAACCCCTCTTCATCCGGCTCTCCCATCCCCCCTTCCCTTTCTTCGGCCCACCATATTTCATTCATCCTTAATCTTTCTTGGTGATGTTCGTGCCTTCCGGCGGCCGAATGATAGACCTTCCTGAATTTCTATTTTTCCGATCTATGATTAGTAATGTCGGGGACTGTATATCGTGGGGGATAATCTGTGAAGATTAGTAGGGGGCTTTGATTTTGTGGGCTTAGACAATCTGATCTAAAGTGTATAGCACCCTAAATGCTTTATAGTTTGTCGACAAATTGTTGATTCTTGGATTTATTCAGATGATTAAAATGATGTAATTGATGGAAGCAACTTATTAGTAATAACATAATCAGATTTAAGCATTGAAACAATAGTCAAAGCATCAAATTCCACTATGATATCACAATGTCCTAGCTCCTAGGCCAAATCCAAGCCATCGTGAATCGTCCAAAGCTCAAATTGAATGCATCAGAGTAGCTCAGTGAAGCTAAAAGTACCCCCAATCCAAGTTTCATTGGAATTACGCAGGATTGAAAGAAGAAGGCTTTAAACTACCATTTGTATTAATTTTGAGAACATTTTGGGGGGGAGGGTGCCAACGAATGATGGTTAAGTATTTTGGAGCTTGAATCTTGGAACACCCAGATGGATAAAGCTCAAGCTTTGGTTATGAGTTTGTTTAATAAGAGTTTTGATGGAGGTTTAGCCGTTACAGGCTTGAGTTTGTTTAATAAGAGTTTTGATGAGCTTAAATACCCCTTCAAATCCACATTACAGGCTTAGTCGGTCACTTTTTATCGGTTAAGTGAAGAAAATGTGCATTTTGTTATGTATAACTGAAGTTTGGGGTGTACTTAGACACCTTTTTCAATTTAAGATGCAATAAGCAACACTGGTAAAAATTTGGGGTGCAATTTGTCTTTTAGTCGTTTCTTAGGGGGGTGTATTCAATTATGATTTTTAAAGACTTTTTTTAAGTGACAGACTTTTATAGAATTTGTGGGATTTTAATGACTTTCACAGACTTTAAAGACTTTTTTTAAATGACTTTTATAGACTCCATGAAATAAGTAATAGACTTTTATAAATTTTTTATCAAGACTATGATAGACTTTTGTATACTTTTAATATGTATCTTGCAATTTATATTAATTGTTAATTAGCCCATGTGTACAACATCTCCCTCTTTTTTCATGAACAAGAGTAAATCTCATTATATTATTGTGGCATGAGATTTTATATATGTTGAAAGCGTTCACATTATTCTACTCATTTCATGATACATTTGGATACTCGGATACCAATAAAATTTTAGAAACTACATACACAATACAAAAATTAAGCTCACTTTTCATTGAACTATATATACTTTATGCATATGCGTACGCTTTTTAGTAGTAATATCAAACTCTGTTTTTCACAAAATAATATGACAATGAAATACATATATATTTGTCATGCAGGAATACATATATATATATATATATATATATATATATATATATATATATATATATTTGTCATGCAGGAATAGAACCACATGTTACATTATTTCACTATGATACACCAAAGACACTTGAAGACGAATATGGAGGATGTCTCAAAAATTAACAGTAATTTTCTTCGTTTAAAATGGCAAAAAACTAAAAAAAAATATACACATCATATATTTTCTATTTTCATATATTATATATACATAATCTTTACAACTAATATGAGAGTTTCATGATTTTATCTCATTTTTGTTGAACAAATCTCTTCCCTCTTTCTATTGGAAGCTTTCGAACGGCTGCTTTTTCCCTCACTAATTTAGATTAGGTCTAGTTATTTGTTTACTTATTAATATATCTTGTTAATTGTCTTATTATAATAAATCCAATTATTTTTATGGCCCAAATTTTATCAAATTATTTATCCATCACATATTAATATTTATTAGTCCATATAAAATAAATAAATAATTTGACCCAATAAAAGAAAAAGTCTAATTAATAACTAGTTTTATCCACTTTTGTGTTTATTTAGAAGTCTTTAGAAAACTTTAGAGGTGAGGCAAGACTTTGGATATGGGTTGATAGTTATAATTTTCTTCTAAAGTCTGTCAAAGTCTACCATTTGATAGAAATATTTAAAATCTATGACTTTTTGAATACCAAAATACTTTTATAGACTTTATAAAAATCTTAATTCAATATCACCCAACTTTTAATGACGTTAAAAAAGTTGTAATTGAATACCACTAAACTTTTATAAACCCTTTAAATGTCTTAATTGAATACAACTAAACTTTTAAAATCTTTAAAAGTCTTTAAAAATCTTAATTGAATACACCCCCTTTAATGTAGCAAATGCATTGAAGTAATATATAAATTTATTTATAAGAAGTAGTGGAACCGCTGTATTATTCATTCCTTCCATGTCTGCCTTTTTCAACATTTCTTGTTTCTTCTTCCTCATTCATATGAGATCTAAATTACCATGTCATTCTGAGAGAATTTTTTTATTGAGGACTGCAATCTATCAAAAAAAATTCTATTTCTTGTATATTCTTATTGCATGCTTTTCTATTTCTTCTGACATATTTTTTTGATGTAAGAAGAAGATGAATGAGGAAAACACCAAACAAGAAGAATATGCAAGAGAAAATATTTAAATTTTTGGATTGTTTTTCGCATTTGCCATCCGCACAACTAACATATCAATTTAAATATATAAAAAAAAAATCCAATTCTTATTAAATATTCTCTTCTCTTCTTTTTTGTCCAAAATCTCTCAAACATTTTCTATCTTTCTCACACCAGCTCAACGAATTAACTTCTTTTAATGTCTTCCATCATCTCCTCTCTCCTCTCAATTAAATGTTAGTATCAATATATGGCCCTTGCAAATCTATTTGGTTCAAGTTCTTCAGGTTCATACTCTGATTCTGATTCTGATTCTGATTATGAATCTTGTTTACAATCTATGAATGAGAATCATGAGGTTTGTAATGACAATGCTAATACTACTTTAAATCCATATGTTGGGAAAATATTTTTGAGTTTGATTGAGGCTTAAAAATTCTATATATCATATACCATTAACAATGGGTTTGTTATAAAAAATTTAACAAGCCATAAACATGTCGGTTCTGATGTGTATTGCTCGAGAAGAATGTATGCATGTAAAAAATATAACTCCTATATATTGCTAGAGATTTTATTCACACCTATAATTAATTATGTTGGTATTGCTCCACATGAGAATATGAATCTTATTAGCACTGTGAGTGGAGGGAGAGCTAATGTAAGTTTCAGCAATAGAAGTATTTGAAATGTTGTACGAGATTTAAGACGCAACACAATGGATTCAAATGATAAAAAAGCTGTCAAATATCGTTTGAAGAAAATTGAATCGGATAGTCTTAAAAAATTCTTGTGGAGTGTCAAACCAGATGATGAGAAGAATCATATAGTGTGTATATTATGGATAGACTCGCGATCAATGCGATCTTACGAGAAGTTTGGGGATGTTGATACTTTTGACACTATGCATAGGACAAATATATGAATTTTTGAATTGTTATTTACTAAGTATTGTATTATGTAGTAATACAATAATAATTAAGTTAGAATATCTACAGAAGAATAAAGAATAAAGAAATAAATTTTTTCAAAATATTTTTTGGAATGCTATATGTGCCCCTTATTTATAGTGTTTGAATAGGTGTCATTTGATAAGTTACAACTTTTCAAAATCAAGAAGAAAACAGCTTCTACTAACCATTGCAAGTTTAATGGTTACAAACAGTTACAACTTCTGATCTGTAACCGACACTAACCGTTGTTCTAAAAAATAACTAGTCTAGAATAATACTCCCTTCGTTCCTATTTAAATGACGTTTTAGAATTTTTTATTTGTCCCTAATTAATTGACGTTTGTTCAAATTTAGGAGAATTAATGATAATTTTTTCAAAATTACCCCTCATTACTCTACCTATTTTTTTGGTACTTTAAACTCTTGTGCTATGATAAATTAATGATTTAAGAGTATTATAGATAGTTGAGTATTATATTTAATGCTTTCTAATCATTATCTTAATTCTTGTGTCCATCTCTAAAACGTCATTTAAATAGGGACGGAGTGAGTACTCCCTCCGTCCCATAATAAAAGTTCTTATTATTATTTTGGGTAGTCTCATGTTAAATGTCCATTTTCTTTTAATAACCAAACTTTTACACATATTTTTCTATTATACCTGTAGCATTAAATATCTCATATTTTTCTTATTCTAATTCTCTCTCCATATTTAATGATATTATTATGGACAATTTTATCATTTCATTTATCTTCTTAATATGCGTGAAAAATTTTATCATGGGACGAAGGAAGTAACACTAATATCTTCAGCTATTTTTGTACAAATCCATACATATTACTACCCCATATGTATTTTAAAAAATCCAACCATATGCGGCCTTCTTTGAATGATTTTGAGGGACCTCATACTATATTTTTGCTTCTAAAGCTGGATTCCTAAGCTACTTTAAAAGCTTATGAAAAACTAACAAAACCACATTAACTAACATAACCACTCTTGTGGGCCATGTCAAAATAAAATTAAAAATATATAGAATTAAAGTACTTAAATTATAAATATAACAAATGTAATAGCTTAGTGGTAAAATCCTCAACAAACTTAGCAAATAAAATAAAAATAAAAATAAAATAAAATCCTCAACAAAAAGTTGAGCGCTAGAGAAAATTATAGGGTTATTTACACTTCCTAGTACATTTTTAGAAGATAAATAGATATCTATCTAATAAAATACAAATGATTTTGAATTTCTCGCTCACTCAATAAATCATCTGGGCCGTTTAAAATTTGAGATAAATCACACCGTTCATATAGTGCCGGAGGCACGGGACCTAACTAGTATCTAATAAAATACAAATAATTTTGAATTTTTCGCTCACTCAATGAATCATTTGGACCGTCTAAAGTTTGGGATAAATCGTCGTCTACATATAGTCTTTATGATTTTATGAACGCCTAAGAAATAACAAGTTTTAACATGAAGTTGATATCGGTGTAACTTGGGTTTTGATCCAGTATCAGGCGAAGCCAAGCCCAAAAACAGTAAGGCCCGGACTATTTTATAGTAGGGCTTTATTGAGCTTGTTTTCCAAAAAAGGAAGTTGAAAATGAAATATATTCGAGGCATCCCACCCTAAATAGGGAGAAGTTAGGCCTTAATTATTATTTTTTCTTGCTAAATAGTTAGGCCTTAATTTTAAATAGGGGAAACTTGTATTACCTACATCACTTGTTATATTAATTAAAATAATACCCATTGGTCCATTATATTTTGTGTAATTTTTTTTCATTATTTTATGTTAATTTATGCTTATTTAAAAGCATAATTAATTTGTTCCAACTTAAATATTCTTAAATCTCACTAAATTTGCTTGTATTTGGGTGTCTCAATCAATAATCACTTTCTCTCCCCTAAGATACTCTCACCACCAAAGGTCGATAATAAATACTAGTAAATCATCTTCTTCTTCTTTTTTTAATACAAATTAAAGAAAACTTTAAATTATTTACTACATTAGTTTTTTTTTTTTTGACAAGCATGGGTTTTGGTCAACCACAAATTTTTTATTTTTGACTATCGCTAAATGGCCTTAGTTTCGTCGAAAAACCTGCAAAAGTCCATTGGAGTTGGAGAGACTCCGAGAGGACTCCCCGATACTTAAGTCAGAACATTGATATGGAAGGAGAGAATTATTATTAGAGTAAATAACGTATCTTAAATGTGTTGGAACATCCATTATTTATATCATAAGAGTCATCTCCTTCAAGAGTTAGGAATTATAATTCTACATGATTTTATAGACCTTTTAGGTTGTCAATCTTTAGTTGGTTAAACTTCCTAGCAATTCTATCATTTATTGAATTTAATATGTTTCTAGAATACTCAGTGAACAAAATTATTATATTTCCTTTTATTAATAAGGTTCTAGAAATAACACGTAACATCTTGTCATTAGTGGATTATTTTCCCACATCATTTGTCCCCTACTACTTTAAAAATATATTTTTAAAAGTGTAATTGAATAATAATATATTTTTTATTATGCCCATTGCACTTTTTTAGAATGCCAATGACATTAATTATGGGCCTCCATGAGCATGATTTTTGGTCTCCACGGCTTTGATTCTGGACCTTCATGACTTTGATTATGGGCTACATAGCCTTGATTCTGGAATCTATGGCCTTGATTCTGGCTTCATAACCTTTATTTTGGGTGTCTAAGACCTTAATTCTTGGCCTTCATAACTTTGATTGTGGCATCTATGGCTTTAGTTCATAGCGCTAATTTTGGGTTTCAATAATCTTTAATCTGGGATGCCATGGTCTTTATTAAGGGCCTCTATGACCTTCATTCTAGGTCTCCATGGCTTTTATTCTGGACCTTCATGGCTTTAATTCTAGCCTACATGGCCTTAATTTTAGATCTCTATGATTTTAATTAAGGATTCCATTTTTGGGTCTACATTCAACTTGTGAATAATAACTTATAAATTAGGAATCAATTCTTGACATATCAATTGTTGTCCAAGCAAATGCATCCTTATTGTTTCTCAAGAATTGGACGAGTTTGTCTTTAATTTTTTCTTCCAAACCAGAACCCACATAAGTAATTTTCTCCAAAAATTTATATCTCCTGATAAAATTGGGACTTGCTTAATAGGCAAGATTTGCCTTCCATCACTATTGCGCTTCATGGCAAATAAGTAGTAGCTTTTAGCTACTTTCGATCACCTTTGACTTTCTCTATTTCATTTGTTGTAATGAACTTCAATTTCACATGTAGAGGGAATAACTTTAAACCTATTCAGTTTTATCCTACCAAAATTATGTTGTATGATGAAAGAGCTTTCACAACAAAAAAAAGTTATCATAATGGTGGATTGATTTAGTGCTGAAACGCGAGTATTCATAATTATTTTTTGGATTGTGAGAAATAGAATGACTTTTTATTCATTTCCCACATACGGCGTCAATCAACAACTCGCGCACGCATGAGATTTGATCAACCCATGGGGGCTCCGAGAAAATTCTCCGATATTTAAATCAAAACACTGATATGGACTGAGAGAATTATTAGTAGAATAAATAACATAACTTGAATGTGATAGAACATCCCTTATTTATAGTATGAGAGTCTTCTCCTTCAAGAGTTAGAAATTAGAATCATACATAGTTTTAGAGACCTTTTAGGTTGTCCATTTTTAATTAGTTAAACTTTCTAGCAATTTTATCCTTTGCTGGAATTAATATACTTCTAGAATACTAAGTGAGCGAAATTATTCACAAGTAAAAATTATGTGATATAAATTTATTCATGGTTTGAGACTATCAAATATGATAATTACTTGTATAATTTTAACTAGTTTATAATAACTATAACATGTATTTTTGACTAGGTCTGCAAACGAACCGAACTGTTTGCGAATAGGTTCGGTTCGAGTTTGATTGGATTGCCTTGTCGAGTCGAGTTCGCACATGGTATTACGTTCGATTGCTCGATCGAACATGTTCGCGAACCACGTGGTTCAGCTCAACTTGTTCGTGAACGGTTCGGGTTCGGTTCGGTTCGATTCGAGTGATTCGCGAGTATCTCGTGAGATGCTCAAGTATTAACAATATTTGGGCTAATTTTTTAAACTGTTCGCGAACAGCTAACGATCTGAACTCCTACATGTGTGTCGGTTCGATCGTGTTACTTGAACATGTTCGAGAGTTCGTCAAAATTCAAATCGGACCAGATCATTTGCAACCCTATTTTCGACTTTAGAAAACAGAGAATATCAAGTGAAAAAATCATGTCTAAATATATAGTAGTTTAAAAACTAAATAGGGTTATTATTTGTTTTGAATTTTGATAGCCATGTTTTGACAGATTTGTCAATATTTACCAAATGTCATGTGGTTGGCTAAGCAAGTCCATGTTTTTGTGCCAGCTACAAGGCTTCAAAGTTAATCCCCACATTGGCTTTTAGCAGCTGAACTAATCTTAGTAGCGTGTCATCTACATATTCTATTTTTATACCTTTCGTACAGTAAACAAACAAATTAAAAATATTCTCTCAAAAATAATCGTTTTTTAATAATAAAAGAACATATCAAAAATTAAATTAGCACAATCTTTCATAGAATTTTCTCAATATTTTTAGAATAATTTTTACGTAATTATGAAACATAATTTTAAACAAACATAGCCGTACAAATGTTTGTTTATATATAAAGCATGTAAATTTTAGTATTAATCATTCATGTATTATTGACTTTATATTAATTAAAAATATATAATTTTGAACTACCAAAAAATATACTGATCTTATGTAGTTATAATTATGGTGCTCCACCAATTTGAATTAAATAAAAAATTGTTATTTTTAAAACTGACGCAAATTCAATTATAGTATTAAAATTTATAAATTAATGTTAACGGTCAACATATATGTTCCCCTTAACGTATCTTAATAGGTGTGTCTCTGATTCGATTAGAAGCAAAACTTATTTGGTAATTTATTTTTTTTGACTATTAATCAGTTAGACACAAAATTAATTCTAAACTATCTAGAGGTATGTCCGAGTAAATATTTTTTTTGACAAAACTAACCTCTTCAATATTATAAATTTGCTCATTTATCCCCAAATTCCTTCTTCCATTAAAAACCCAAAAATTCTCCATTAATCTGACCAATAATCCGTCATTAATCCTCCATTAAAAATCCCCAAATTTTACCATCCCTGCCGATTGAAACCATGCCAAAACATTAGAATCAGTGTTAGCCGCGAAGCCCACCATCTGATCTAGAAATTAAAAAAAAAAACATTCATACACATGTATATACCTAGAATAACAAACCAGATCTACAATTCCACCATCAATAATTTTTTTTAAAAAAAAATCAACCAAGCACAAATCCATGTCTCTGATTCTACCTCATCATCCAACCTAACAATATCCAGATTATGAGGTGTTTGATAAAAATTGAATGAATATGAATTTGAATAAAAAAAGTTGTTTGATAATTGACATGTCTGAAACATCTGAATAACAAATTTTTATTATTTTACTCCTCTAAAAAAAATTCAACATTGCTGTAAATTTATTTAATATTATTTATTATAATAGTTAATATTGTAAAAAAAAACTTCATTCACCCATTCAACAAAAAAAAATGACACTAAACTATCAATTTCAAATCGCCTAAATGGGTCAATCGATTCAACAATTAGAACGATTTTTTTCCAAAACAAACGCACTAAATGGTTGACTGATTCAGCCATTTAGTACCAAACAAACAACCCCTAAGTAGATAAAAAAAAAGAGAAAAAGAAGAAGCATAAATCCATGTCGTCTAGCTATTTCTTTTTCTTTTTTGCTTTCTCTTCTCTGTTAGAAATGTGAGAAGAATAAAAGAGGAAGAGAGAGAGATGAGAGACGGAGGATGGGGAAGAATGTAAGACCCCAACTTTTATAAATAAAGATGAATTTTCTATAAATATTATTTTTGAATATTATGGAGTAAATTTGATATAATGTTATAGTTGTGGGTAATATTTATAAATTTTACAAATTAAGCAAGTTGTTATAAAATATTCGTTTGGTGGAAATATTCTTTTTGTCGGGGGAATATTCGATGACAAGACAATCATTAGTGGACCCCTAGCGGAATTATTATTCGGATCGAGAAAACGACAAAAATACTTTTATGAAAATAACTATGGAGGTGTTACCGTTAAACCATTGAACTACCCGGTAGTAAAAGTACGATGTCTGGCGTGGTTGTATAGTAGACACTGCGTAAGACCCCGAATTTTTTTTTAATAAAATGGAATTTCCTCTATTTATTATTTTGAAATAGTAAGGGTTGATTTGATTAATGTGGATAGTTATGGGTAAAATACGCAAATATTTGAATAAGCAAGTGGTTATAAAATATTCATTGTTTCGGGGAATATTCGTTTAGTCGTGGAATATTCTTCTTTGTCGGGAATATTAAATGCTGAGTAGCTCTTTTATGGGCCCCATAACGGAAAAAACGATTGGATGAAGAAAACGACAAATATAAGTTGTTTAAAAATAACTACAGTAGTTATTACTGATTATCTTTGTTAAAATACTCATTGGTTAAAACACAAGAAGATTACGGTATTGAACCAATTATTGATTCTTACGTAAGAAGGCACTACTCAATAATGGTTACGATAATTATTATTCAAAGATTTTATTGATTTAATAATTGCTGCGTTGATATTTTATATTCTTTGTCGTTTCAATAATTGTCATTTACACGTATTTTTCATTATCGAAGCAATAATTCATATTATCCGAATAATATTATTAGATAACATTATTGGCAATGTCTAGAAAGTTCTCGCTTTAAGGAGAGGTTTGGTCACCTAATTGCAGCGCCAAGAAGGAGAAATTCTTATTCGAAAGCCCCTTTCTTTCACCAGGGAACTACGGTCACAAAGATCGTGATTCTGTAATATTATTTGTGAATAATTAATTATTGATTTATATGATGAGAAAAATATTGATTTTATGTGGATATAGATGGAGAAAATTTTTTAAAGTGACAATTGTTGAAAATTGAAATTTTATCTTTTTTCGATAAAATAATTATTTAAATATATTATTATATTTTAATAATATAATAATGGTGATATTTTACAATGAATGTGGGATATATGAGTATACGAGGAGGAAGAGTATTTTGTGGCATTAAATGATTAACACATGTTTTTGTGTGTCGGTGGACCCCATTTCTCGAATTGAAATTTGATTATAACTTGTAAATCGCCCGTTTGTGGATTTCGGTCAATTTCTCTTTAGAATTTGAAAAAACTTTCTTCTGTAAAGTTGTAGAGAATTGAATTTCCTATAAAAACTCGCGAGATTCGAATTTTTTGATAAAAGGACTATTTATCATGAATTATTGAAGTTCTGAAGCTCCAAAATAATTAATTTTTGAAGTTTAAAATATTTTTAATATGAAAAACGTTTTTGGTGATTTGAGTGTGGTTCTTGCATGTGTTTTAATTTTTGAATTCAGATGCTTGATGCGTAGGAAGATGTAGAAAAAAATAAATAATATTAATTTATTAAATTTTCTACTTTGGTGTTCTAAGCATTTTCCTATAAATAAGTGTGCTTAGGTTAGAATTGAAAATCACACCGTAAACTCAAGTTTTTCTCTATATTATCGAGCGTATTCTTGTGAGTATTTTGAGTATACTTTGAGTATTGCTATCTGGTGCAAGTTCAAGTCATAGCTTTATATCCGGTGTTTCAACTGTAAATCATTGTCTTTCAAGGTAAGGGATGTTATTTTATTGAAAATGATATTATTTCTTCAATATCATTATGCCAAAATATTGGTTGGAAATTTTATCAAATTTGAAACTTTTTCATGTCGGGATTACTATTCATGAGTTCTTATTCACGAGTTACTATTCATGAGTTACTATTCACGAGTTACTTATTCATGAGTTACTATTCACGATTTACTATTCACGAGTACTATTCATGAAGCGTGAAGATGTTTTTTGTGAAATTTCTATCTTTTGGTGTCAGAGTTACTATTCACGTATCTGGCATTATTCACGATATCTAAGACTATTCACGATATCAAGACTATTCACGAATACGGCACTATTCAATTAAAAATAAAATTTCTTCTTTTGTCCAAAATATTTATTATGGATACTAGCTTTGATTGTATCCATGTTTTGATCATTCTTGAATTTTACTCCACTCACGATTACTTATGAAGTATTTTTGAACTTGGATTGTTTAAAATACGAATCCTTAATATTTGTTCTTTTGTTTCCTTTGGATTCGTTTCTTTTTAAATACTTTTCATCATTCTCGATCCCGAATGATGATATTCATGAATATCTTTGGCTTTGTAGTGCAAAGATGAATGATTTCTTGATGAATATCTTTGGCCCGTAGTGCAGAAGATGAACAAGTGTTGAGATGAACACGACGATCGATTAATATCTTTGGCCCGTAGTGCAAAAGATGAGCAGTGTTTAGATGAACATGATTAAGTGATGAATATCTTTGGCACAGTGCAAAGATGAATATTTGATTCCGGATATATGTTGATTGATGTTCTGGTGGATAAAATATCGACGATGAACTTTTAAATTCATATATAGAAAATAGTAGTTTGCATTCTCTACTTAACTCTTCTAATGAATTATTATTTCGCTGCGAATATTGATTTAAAACTTGTTGTCTATTGTATTCTATTAGATTTTTCCTTGTTGAAGACTAACGATAATTTGTTGTATATTATCTTAGTCATAATATTCTTTCTTGGGCTAGTTGAGCTCACCTTTTCCTTGTTGTTCCATTTTTCTTCTCGAGGAGGCGAGAATGTAAGCAGTACTAGTCGGGGTATGGAATGAAGGTTCAGAGAGAGTTGTTTAGTAGCCCTCACCATTTTTGTAAAATAATGTATCAATAATTATGATGGGGATTTATTTGCGTGTGGATATTGTCAGATGACAATATACGTATTTAAACTCACAGTTTATATGTTGTAATAATAAAGTTGTAGTTATTTCTATACCATGTATTTGGCGATTTCGAGAATGGGTTGGATGGAATGGACCTATTTTGGGGGCGTCGCCATTTGGTATCGAGCTTAGGATGTGATCTCTGGCGGATGGGGGAATAGAACTAGGAGGGAGAGACGAGTAAATCCTTCGCCATTGAGTGTCCTACCTAAGCTTATTTGTTAGTTGGTCGTTATATAGGGATATTATGTGATATATTGATTTCCTTAATTAACCCTTGTTTTATGAAAGTATTTGAGAATGTCGATCGAGAATATTAACAAAGTGGAGTAAATGAGACCGTGGAGATGCCTCAGATTACAACCAAGAGAGAACGTCAACAGTCGGCAATGTACCTCCTGTGAACAACACCACCGAAGCGAGATGATGAACGATGGGATGTTTAGAAGCTTTTTGCAGTTCATGCAAAATCGACGAGGAGACTCGTGTTCAAAATCTGGGAGGAAATGATAAGAATTCACGTGTGGTCACAAATGCAAGCGAGCCTCAAAGAGTTGGGACCACCGTAATTCTTGGGAAAGCCGAATCCGATTAAATGCGGAGGCGTGGGTCAAACAAATTACCAAGATATTCAATGTCTTGGGATGCACGGAGGAGAATGTAAAGTTCCATTCGCTACTTTTTATGTTGAACGAGGCAGACATGGTGGGAATCGTGAAGCGTACCCATCCACCGCACTCAAAGATGTCGTGGGAGACGTTTGAAGCAAATTCAATGACAAGTACTTCCACGAAAGTATTCGCTATATGAAGGAAGTGGAGTTTATTAGTGGAGCGAGAATAACATGGCGGTGTCCCAAAGACGAGGTAAGTTTCATGAGTTATCGTGTTTGCACCTCATTTGGTGGAGAATGAGCGAACGATGACGCGGATGTTTCGAGAGGTTTGAAACCGGCGATACGTCAAGATATCTCATTCTCATAAATTTTCTCTCTATTCGGATGTTGTCAATGAGGCTCGATTGTTAGAGCTAGATAACTAGCACGTTTAACCGAGGGACCATAACGAGGATCATACACCGTGAGACCCCAGATTTTATCAATAAAGATTTAAATTTTGTCGAAATAATTTTTAATATTATGGTGTGAATTTGAGATAAATATTATAGTTGTGGGTAGTATTTATAAATTTTGCAAAGTATGCAAGTGGTTATATTATATTCGATTGCTCTGGGAATATTCGGTTTAGCAGGGAATATTCGCATACAACTGGCTCAATCATTGGTGGACCCCATAATGTAATTATTGTCGGATTGAGAAAACGACAAAAATATTTTATTGAAATAACGGCGGAAGTTTTACCGTTGATCTTTGTTGAACTACTCGGTAGTAAAAGTAAAAAGAATACGTGTGGTTGCATAGTAGTATACACGGTATTGATTATCGATGCTTATGTGAGAAGTCACTCGGTTTGATTCCATTATTATCGATTAATAATATGAATTATTATAGCGATAATGACGTTTTGTTTTATTCAGTATTATTAACGTAATAAAATGTAAACATCTTTTTATATAAAATGTAATACTTTATTAAAGTTATTCTATAAATAGAATATATTATATTTTATTATGCATAGTGTTGCGTATAGTGTTTTGCGTAGTGTTTTGCATAGTGTTGCATAGTGTTTGCGTAGTAAAATGTTTTATATAAATAGAATATATTATATTTTATTTAAAAGATTTTGCTTTTAAATATGTAATCATCGATTAAAGTAAATCAATCGGACCGTTCATGGATTAATTACTATGCATTCTATTTTCCTATAAATAGAAGCTCATTCCTTCATTATTTTCTTACTTAATTCTTTGAAACTCTAGAGAGAAATTATAGAGAGAAGCTATAGAGAGAAAATCTATAGAGAAAGAAGAAGAGAGTATTCGGTACTTCACTACTTTGATATCCAAATGTCTTTTACGGTAAGGGTATTATTTGTTGTACCAGTGGATATTATTCGTTTGTATTCATGAAGAGAACCTCTGTTATTCCATTCATTATTATTACTTTTGAATAACTCGTAAAAGTGGTATACCCTATACATAACTCAGATATGCAGATACCCTATACTTGGTGAAATCCTTATGTTATTCCATCCTTATTTATTCGTTGGAATAACTCGTATCTGCTTGGAATCCCCTATACTTGGTGATGAATCTTTCTTTTATTCCATTTTATTATTATTATTTGGAATATCACATCGTGTGTTTTACAGGACTGGTTCCATTGTTTATTATTCAGCATTTATTATTCTCGTTGGATCATCCGTCGATTGTGAATTTCACGACGACCGGTTAGATTATTATTATTCTCGTTGGAATAACTCGTCATGCCATAAACCGCATGCATGGTGATTTCTTTTGTTATTCCATTCTTTATTATACCCAAATTGGTTAAAACTTTGACTTCTATACTCCATGAAATTAGTAGAATATCCTCGATATTTTGCGTTTCATCCAAAGATCTTTCATGGAAATATTCTTCCGATCATTCTTGAATTTTACTCTACAAAATGAAGATCTTGTTGACAATTTGGACGTTATTAATTCTCGGATAAAATAATTCTTGAACTTGTTTTATTGAATTATTATGTCATTTTCATCATCTTCATGATATATTATGTTATCTTTCGCTTACGTGCATAGATAAACTTAGTATGATTATGACTGAGGATCATTCTAAGATAATCATGGCTTGTTATAAATGATGTGATAAAAGTCTCAAATTGGCCTTCGTAATGCGTTGATGGATAGTTTTTGGTATGATTATGATTGAGGGGTGATTCGGTATAGTCATGACCATTGATAATTTGATGAAAATCCTTGACCGTGGTATATGGATGATTAGATGTGGTGGTTTATTTATTGTCGAGTCTCAATGATAAAAAAAAAATTGATGAAAACCTTTAAAACCTAAAGATAGTAGATTTTATTTTCTACTTGACTCTTTTAATGGATTGCATATTCAAAGCGCAGATTAAACCGGTTGTCTATTGTATTTTATCGGTTTAACATTTGTTGAAGGCTAATGATAATTTATTCGCATTATCTTAGTCATAATATTTCTCATTGGGCTAGTTGAGCTCACCCTTTCTTCTTTCTTTGCTTCTCTTCGTGAAATGAGAACATAGCCGGGACGAGTCGGGGAGCGGAGTAATGGGTCAGAGGATAGCAATAGTAGTCCTCACTATTCGCGTGAAATAGTGTGATAATAGTTGTAATGAGGACTCCTTTTGAGTTTGTATAATATCTAGTAGACAATATTTGTATTCAAACTCACGATTTATGTCGTATTGTACAATGACAGCTTATATTAGTAAGTTGTATTTGAATTTATGTATCATGTAAGTGGCGACCCAAGATGGGTGACGATACCTAATTTTTGGGGCGCCACGCTTGGTATCGATCGAGCTTAGGATATGATCCACGGCTAAGAGGTGAGAATAGTACTAGGAGGGGAGAGAGGCGGGGAATACCTTCGCTAGAATGACCTACCTAAGTTTATGTGCTATTTTATTGGGTCATTTAGAATATAGGGATAATTTGTTATATGTCAATTAACCCTTGTTTTGTGATGATGTTTGAGAATGGCATCCGAAAATGCTAAAATAAGCAATGAAACACATGAGAGTGTTGATTCAAATTTCAAACAAAAGGTAACGACCAACAACACGATAATAATCATATTTGGTGGCAACGGCTATCGTAACAATGATAACCATCGGGGAAATTATCATGCTAAGAATGGTAACCACGCCGGTGGTAATCATGGCAAAGATAATAGAAGTGAAAATTTCAAGAAGAGAAGGTCATTTAGCTCGATTTTTGTCGATAGTGAAGTCAAGTCCATTTGGGATAGTGGCACCAAAGGCGGATACTGATAAAAACAAAGTCGATTGTGGTTTCGGGAAGAGCGTTTTCGTGACTTTCAAAAAGTGGGTAACCCGAACGAAGTTAGCACGGGTTAGTTAATTATAAATTCTTGCGAAGTCTATACCTTATTAGATACTGGGTTCTACCCATTCTTTTATCTCTCTTGCTTTGCGTTCAACGTTTAAATTTGACTCAGGAGAAATTAGACTTTAATTTATCTATTGAAACTTCGTTGGGAGAGAACCTTCGTTACCTCCAATCGCTTATTAATCTTGTTGTTTCAAATAAACACTTTCACATTACCCGTCGATCTTATCTCTTTGAAAATACTTGCCTTTGAGTTAATTTTTGAAAACGATTGATTAACTACTCATTATTCTTTTTTGTAAGGTTGTTAGCTTTCATATTCCTAACTTGACCGTTATAACTTAATTCAAAGTAACCAAACCCTAAAGTTAATCAACGTTATATCAAGCCATAAGTAAAGAGCCCCGATCCTTTCGTTGTTAACTTCCTTGTGTGGAATGCAGAAAGCCGGACTTTTCTCAGAGGCGTACGTCGTGGATGAAGATGGCAAGTTGATAGGTATCATTGTGAGGTGTTATCCGGGTTAAGGGATAGAAGTCACGATTGGTATTAATGTGACGTCTTATCCAAGTCTTGGACGAGAGTAAGCAGATTTTGAATGATATTTCCATCATTAATAAATTTCTTGGTGTATTCTTGAAGACTTCCTAGCCTACCATAGAACGTGAAATCGAATTTTGTATTGATCCCAAATACAAAACCCATTTCTTAAACCCTCAAATATTTCTTCAACTAAAAGGATCATTTACGAGGATTATGATGAAAGTCATAATAAAAGCATTGGACTAATGAAAATCATGGGGGTATCGTAGTATTAGTAAGTGTTATGATGAGTTATGTTGGTTATTATGTGAAAACATGAAAGTTTCTTAGAAATCACAAAGAGTTGAAAATTAGATTTTGGTGAAAACGTAACATGAAATTCAATAGACCATATCTCATATTATATTTTGAATTTTTGAATGTGGTCAAGTCCTAGAGTTAGATCTATGAGTTACCTAACTAATCCAAGTGGAATTACTGGAAAAGGTGTTGTAGATTTTGTGTGGACTGATTTTAGCAAAGGAGTGCAAAGCTGCAAAAACCGAAAAAGCTGCTGCCATGATTTTAGAGGGCTGTTTCGGCCACTTAAATTATGAGAAAAATTCTGGCCTTTTGGGACATGAAGGTATATGGTATAAAGTACCTCCTGTCCAAAAATGAGCTCATTCTGACTTAAAATGAGCAAGTTATGACTATTTCAATATTTAGGTTTTTCCGATTTAAAACGCTATAACGGAGTTCTATAACTCCGATGACCATGAAATTTAAACTAGAAGCTCACGTTAACATGTGTAAGGTCCTGCCAAGATTTGGGAATTTTGGAGTTAAACTTGAGGTAGCTAATTTCTTAAGGAATTAATTAGAAATTGATTTTTGAAAAATAGTAAATGAATTTTAAAATTTCGAGAAAAATATATTTTCATTATGGGACTATATTATGCTAAATCCCAGAAAAGAAATATTTTTGGGACTAATTTGGTATTTTTCATGAAAATAGTTTAGTTCTGAACATATGAGTTAAATATGTTATGTGAAGTAACAAAGTTGAAAATAGGATTTTATGGCTATTGAGAATCCTATATATAGAGTATATGCATATTTTTGAGAGATTTGATAATTGGTGATGATATCTTATGAGTATGGCATTTTGAATGATTAAATGCATTATATGGTAAAGCGTAAACAATTAAGATAAATTATTTATAAATTTAAGAAGTGATTAAAATATTGTTATAATATTAATGATATTAGATTATGAGATTATTAAGTGATTGATAACATGGGGATATTCTTGAATCTCGGATAAATTATATTATAAATGTTTAATATTTATCCTTTATCTCATTTGATTGATTCTTTATATCATTATCCTCACGCTTATATTATGTTGAAAGTCATCTCGTGGCTCAGTAAAGCATAGATGGACTTGGTATGATTATGACTGAGGATTGTTAGGGTATAATCATAACTAGTAATTGAAAACACAATTATCTTTGGCCGTAGTGCATGGATAATTTGTGGTCGTGATCTTAATGAATACACAATTATCTTCGGTAGTAGTGCATGGATAATTTGTGGTCGTGATACTCATGAATACACAATTATCTTTCGTAGTAGTGCATGGATAATTTGTGGTCGTGATACTAATGAATACACGATTATCTTTGGTAGTAGTGCATGGATAATTTGTGGTCATGATACTAATGAATACACGATTATCTTTGGTAGTAGTGCATGGATAATTTGTGGTCGTGATACTAATGAATACACAATTATCTTTGGTCGTAGTGCATGGATAATTTGTGGTCGTGATACTAATGAATACACGATTATCTTTGGCCATAGTGCATGGATAATTTGTGGTCGTGATACTAATGAATACACGATTATCTTCGGTAGTAGTGCATGGATAATTCGTGGTCGTCGGATACTAATGAATATCTTGGCTTCAGTAGTGCGTGGATGATTCGATGATATGGATTAATTATTGGTGAGTCTCAAAGAATGAAATATTAATTCATGGATGTGGTAAAAGTCATCTTTGGTCAGTAGTGCATTGATAGACTTGGTATGATTATGACCACGGATTATTCGGTATAATCATGATCAGTAATTGAAAACACGAATATCCTCGGCAATAGTGTGGATGGATAATTCGTGGTCGTGATACTATTAAGTCGCGCCTCAAAGATTATTAATTTTACAGATTTATATATCTTTAGCATGTAGTGCAAAGATGAATTGTTAATGAATATCTTTGGTAGGATTGCAAAGATGAATTTAATGTTTTCAACGATAAAGGTATTCAAGGTATCCTTACCTCTTTATCATACCAGTGTATCGTACCCTAATTTCGAGGGCTTAAATTCCATAAGGAGGAGAGATTGTGAGACCCAGATTTTATCAATAAAGATTTAAATTTTGTTGAAATAATTTTTAATATTATGGTGTGAATTTGAGATAAATATTATAGTTGTGGGTAGTATTTATAAATTTTGCAAAGTATGCAAGTGGTTATATTATATTCGATTGGTCGGGAATATTGGTTTAGCAGGAATATTAAATGACATAACTACCAATCATTGGTGGACCCCATTAATGTAATTATCATTTGATTGAGAAAACGACATAAAAATATTTTATTGAAATAACGGCGGAAGTTTTACCGTTGATATCGTTGAACTACTCGGTAGTAAAAGTACGAAGAATACATGTGTGGTTGCATAGAAGACATTACCTGGTATTGATTATTGATGCTTATGTGAGAAGTCACCGGTTTGATTCCATTATTGTCGATTAATAATATGAATTATTATAAGCGATAATGACGCTTTTGTTTTATTCAGTATTATTAACGTAATAAAAATGAAACATCTTTTTATATAAAATGAATACTTTATTAAAGTTATTCTATAAATAGAATATATTATATTTTATTATGCATAGTGTTGCGTAGTGTTTTGCATAGTATTTTGCATAGTGTTGCGATATAGTGTTTGCATAGTAAAATGTTTTTATATAAATAGAATATATTATATTTTATTTAAAAGATTTTGCTTTAAATATGGACCGCCGATTAAAGTAAATCAATCTGGATGATTCATGGATTAATTTACTACGCATTCTATTTTCCTATAAATAAGCTCATTCCTTCATTATTTTCTTACGAATTCAATGAAACTCTAGTAGAGAGAAATTATAGAGAGAAGCTTATAGAGAGAAAATCTATATAGAGAAAGAAGAAGAGTATTCGGTACTTCACTACTTTGATATCCAAAGGTCTTTTACGGTAAGGGATATTATTTGTTGTAATTCGTAAGGGATATTATTCGTTTGTATTCATGAAGAGAACCTCTGTTATTCCATTCATTATTATTCGTTGGAATAACTCGTAAAAGTGGTATACCCTATACATAACTTTGTATATACGCGATATACCCTATACTTGGTGAAATCCTTATGTTATTCCATCCTTATTTATTCATTGGAATAACTCAGATAACGCTGGAATCCCCTATACTTGGTGATCTTCTTTCGTTATTCCATTCTTTATTATTCTCGTTGGAATATCCGCATGCAGTGTTTTTTACACCGGACCTGGTTCCATTGTTTATTATTCGCCGCATTTATTATTCATTGGAATATCCCGTCGTGTGTTTTGCTAAGGACCGGGTTCCATTGTTTATTATTCAAAGATTTATTATTCATTGGATCATCCCGCTTGTGAATTTCACCGACTGGTTCCGTTATTATTATTCTGCATTGAATAACTCGCCTATGCGGCAATCTGCGCATGGTGATTTCTTTTGTTATTCCATTCTTTATTATACCCAAATTGGTTAAAACTTTGACTTCTATACTCCATGAAATTAGTAGAATATCCTTGATATTTGCGTTTCATCCAAAGATCTTTTCATGGAAATATTCTTCGATCATTCTTGAATTTTACTCTACAAAACAAAGATCTTGTTGACAATTTGGACGTTATTAATTCCTCGGATAAAATAATTCTTGAACTTGTTTTATTGAATTATTATGTCATTGTCATCATCTTCATGATATATTATGTTATCTTCGCTTACGTGCATAGATAAACTTAGTATGATTATGACGAGGATCATTCTAAGTATAATCACGGCTTGTTATAAATGATGTGATAAAAGTCCTCAAAGTATTCTGTAATGCAAATGATGGATAGTTTTTGGTATGATTATGACGAGGGGTGATTCGGTATAGTCATGACCATTGATAATTTGATGAAAATCCTCGGTAGTGGTATATGGATGATTAGATGTGGTGGTTTATTTATTGTTTGAGTCTCAATATAAAAAAATTGATGAAAACCTTTAAAACCTAAAAGATAGTAGACTTTATTTTCTACTTGACTCTTTTAATGGATTGCATATTCCACCGCAGCTTAAAGCTGGTTGTCTATTGTATTTTATCGGTTTAACACCGTCAAGGCTAATGATAATTTATTCGCATTACCTTAGTCATAATATTTCATTGGGCTAGTTGAGCTCACCTTTCTTTCACCGTTTCTTCGTGAAATGAGAACATAATTTGGGATGAGTCTGGGAACAGAGTAATGGTCCAGAGGATAATAATAGTAGTCCTCACTATTTCGTGAAATAGTGTGATAATAGTTGTAATGAGGACTCCTTTTGAGTTTGTATAATATCTAGTAGACAATATTTGTATTCAAACTCACGATTTATGTCGATTGTACACCTACGCTTATATTAGTAAGTTGTATTTGAATTTATGTACCATGTAAGTGGCGACCCAAGATGGGTGACGTATACCTAATTTTGGGGGCGTCCAATATCAAGATATAGATCATCGAATAATGATAACCGGCGGAGAAAGAAGAATACTGGACAAAAGCGGTAACCACCACGGTGGTAATCGTGGGCCATGAAAATAGAAGAAGCGAGTCGGGAGGAGATTTTAAAAGAGAAGATTCAACAACGACCATGTGAAGACGTCGGCCACAAGAAGAATCCAGTTCCAAGGAGGAGAGACCACGCGGTCGTATGTTACAACAAACGGAAAGAGGGATATCATCACCAAACCGCCCACAACAGTTTAAGGTATGCTATAATTATGGAAAAGAAGGACATATCGCTCGAGATTAGACGATATCAAAACCCGATCCAGCGGGAATGGTGACTCAAAAGGATGTCCGAGAAAAGTCAAAGTCAGCGGTTCTGGAAGAAGCGTTTGTCGTGGCCGGTCAAAATCGTGGAACCCGAACGAAGTTAGCACAGGTTAGTTAACTATAAATTCTTGCGAAGTTTATACCTTACTAGATACAGGGTTCTACCCATTCTTTATCTCTCTCTTGCTTTGCGCTCAACGTTTGAACTTGACTACGGAGAAATTAGACTTTGTCTTATTTATGGAGACTCAGATTAGGAGAAACTTTCATTACATCCGTTGTTTAGAAATCTTGCTTGATTCGAGTTGGCACTATCACATTACCGTTAACCTTATTTCTATAGAGATATTTGCTTTTGATGTGATTTTAAGGTTAACTACTCATCACGCCGAAATTGATTACTTTACGTAAGGTTGTTAGTTTTCATATTCCTAAGCAACCCGTTATTCAATTCAAGCAATCAAACCATTGTAGTCAAACATTTTCATATCAAGCCATGAAGTCATTCGTTTATTACGGATGTCAAGTTTTCTTAGTCCATGTTATGGATTTGAATAAAGACACGTCAAATTTGAATAATATTCCTGTTGTTATTGATTTTTCCTGACGTATTTCGGAAGAATTTCTTGGTTTACTCCTGGCTTCGATATTAAATTTTGTATCGACTTTGAACCCCAGACAAAACTCATTTCTAAAATCTCATATCGAATGGCTCTTATTGAACTTCAGGAGTTAAAAATTCAACTATAGAATGTGGTACCTGTGCCTTTATCTGGTGACTTCTTTTGTGGAATGCACCGAAGCTAGACTCTCCGTAGGGGACGCCATATTCGTGCGATAGTAAACTGATAGGTGTCATTGTAACGTGCTATCCAAGGTTGGGATATGAGTCACGATTGAGAACAACCTAAGTTTCAGAATCGAAATATGTAGCTCTCTGAAGCTTAGTTGGTTATTATCGGAGATTCGTTGAAGGATATTCTCGAATCGCTATTCCATTAACGCACTAATTTAACTCGTAGAGATACAAAATTCGAATGGAGCAAGGAATGTGGGAAGAGCTTGAAGAACTCAAGAGGAGACTCATTTCAAAGACATGTTACGACCATGCTTTATCTCGAAAAGCGAACGTGGTAGCCGGCGTGTTGAGTAGAAGATCGTGATCTAAGTACGAAAGTACGATATTGTCAAAGACTAATTTCGTATAATTTACAAATAATAGAGATGGAGATGAAAACTCTAGGTACCCACGTGATGATATACGAGTATAATCGACTTTTAATCGATAAATTTAAAGTCATTCAAGCTACACACCGGAAAGTGATGAATTTAAAGAAGGAGGTGCAAGAAGTTGTTATTTCAAAAGCGAGAATCGGTGAGGTGAGGAAAGCTCAAACCTTCAATTTATTAATCCATTTGAAATTCTCGATCGAATAGGAACTGTGGCCTATAGACTCGCTTTTACCGCCTAAGTATGACGCGTGTTCATAACATTTTCACGTATCGATGTTACGTAAATATGTGGACGACGACCCGAACCATGTCATTGAGTTAGAAGGTAAGGACGAGATAGATAATAGGAAGGCTTAACGACGAGGAGGTGCCTGTCAAGATCTTGGATAGGAAAGAACATGTCCTATGTACCGAGGTTATACCACAAGTTAAGATTTTGTGGAGAAACCATGCAATTGAGGAAATGACCTGGGAGTTGGAAACAGAAATGAAAGCGAGGTATTCTCATCTTTTCGAAACACCAGGTACGTACGTCAATTTCGAGGACGAAATTTCATAAGTAGGGGAGGTTGTAAGACCCCGAATTTTTTTTTAATAAAATGGAATTTCCTCTATTTATTATTTTGAAATAGTAAGGGTTGATTTGATTAATGTGGATAGTTATGGGTAAAATACGAAAATATTTCGAATAAGCAAGTGGTTATAAAATATTCATTGTTGTTGGGAATATTCGTTTGGTCGTGGAATATTCTTTTTGCGCGTCGGGGAATATTAAATACTGCAAGTAAAGATTTTATGGGCCCCATAACGGAAAAGCGATTGGATCAAGAAAACGACAAATATAAGTTGTTTAAAAATAACTTAGCGTAGTTATTTACAAATTAATCTTGTTAAAATACTTTGTGGTTAAAACACACGAAGACACGGTATTGAACCAATTATTGATTCTTACGTAAAAGCCTTTACTACTCAATAATGGTTACGGTAATTCTTTATCAAAGATTTTATTGATTTAATAATTCTTTGCGTTGATATTTTATATTGTTGTCGTTTCAATAATTTGTCATTACACAATATTTTTCATTATCGAAGCAATAATTCATATTATCTGAATAATATTATTAGATAACATTATTGGCAATGTCTAGAAAGTTCATCTAAGGAGAGGTTTGGTCACCTAATTGCAAGGCCAAAGAAGGAGAAATTCTTATTGAAAGCCCCTCTTTTCAGGAGCTACGGTTGCAAGATCTTGTGATTCTGTAATATTATTTGTAAATAATTAATTATTGATTTATATGATGAGGAAAATATTGATTTTATGTGGATATAGATGGAGAAAATTTTTAAAGTGACAATTGTTGAAAATTGAAATTTTATCTTTTCTCGATGAAATAATTCATTTAAATATATTATTTTAATAATATATTAATGAGTGATTTCTTTTGTTATTACATTCTTTATTATACTCGGTTGGTTAAAGTTTTGACTTCTATACTCCATGAAATTAGTAGAATATCCTTGATATTTCAAGGCTTCATCCGAAGATCTTTTCATGGAAATATTCTTACGATCATCTTGAATTTTACTCTACAAAGCAAAGATCATGTTGACAATTTGGACATTATTAGTTCTGGATAAATTAATTCTTGAACTTGTTTTATTGAATTCTTATATCATTGTCATCATCCTCATGTTTATATTATGTTGAAAGTCATCGTGGCTTCTGTAAGTGCATAGATGGACTTGATATGATTATGACTGGGGATTATTGATTGTAATCATGACCTTAATGTTACAAATGATGTGGTAAAAGTTATCATTGGCCCGTAGTGCATTGATGGACAGTTGTTGGCATGATCATGACCATTAATGAATAAACCAATGTCCTGGGTCAGTAGTCGTATGGATAATTTGTGGTCATGATACTAAAGAATATCCTTGGCCGTAGTGCATGAGTGATTCGATGATGTGGATTATTTATTAAGCTGAGTCCCATCGATAAAAGTCATGAAAAACATTTTAAATCATAAAAGATAGTAGATTTTATTCTCTACTTGACTCTTTTAATGGATTGTTTGTTCCATTGCAGATTAAACTTGATGTTGTTATATTTTATCGGTTTAACATCGTTGAAAGGTCGACGATAATTTATTACGCATTATCTTAGTCATAATATTTCTTATTGGGCTAGTTGAGCTCACCTTTCTTTCTTTCATTCTCTTCAGAAATGAGAACATAGTAGGGACTAGTCGGGGGAGCGAGGTTGACGGTCCGGAGGATAGCATTAGTAGTCCTCACTATTACGTGAAATAGTGTGTTAATAATTGTAATGAGGACTCCTTTTGAGTTTGTATAATCTCTAGTAGACAATAATTGTATTCAAACACACAGTTATGTTTTGTCGTATTGTATACCCATGATTGTATTAGTAAGTTGTATTTGAATTTTGTACCATGTATCCGACGACCCAAGATGGGTGATGTATACCTAATTTTGGGGGCGTCATAGTTAATATCAAAGCTTAGGATATGATCCTGGCAAATATGTGAGAATAGTACTAGGAGGGAGAGGCGGGGAATTCCTTCGCTAGTATGACCTACCTAAGTTTATGTGGTATTTAATTGGCTCATTCGAATTTAGGGATAATATGTTACATGTCAATTAACCTTTGTTTTGTGGCGATGTCGAAAATGACATCCGAGAATGTTGAGAATAGCAATGGAGCACTGAGCGGATAGTTGATTCACCACATATCAATAATCGAGGATAATGTGCATCGGAAGGCTACAATCCTCACGCAGCAACAACACCGACCAAATGATGAATGATCAAATGTTCGGGGCTTTACGCAATTCATGCAACAATGAAGCGAGAGCAGATCTCATCCAAAATGCAGTGGAAACTCTTTGGAAACTCTCGAGGCGGTCACCGCTAAATAGTTCAAGGATTTGGGACCACCGAAGTTTAAGGAGAGCAAAACCACTTATGGCGGAAGCATGGATAAAGCGGATCACCAAGATATTTGATGTCTTGGGATGCTTCGAGGAGCAAAAGGTTCCTTTCACGCCTTTATATCTGCTTGTTAGGAGAGGAAGATTATTGGTGGAATCCAGAAACGTACTCAACACCGTCGTCTTGAAGATGTCTTGGGAGAAGTTCCAAGAGTTGTTCAACAACAAATACTTTCCCGAAAGTATTCGTCACATGAAGGAGGTGGAGTTTATCAAGTTGGAACAAAACAATATGACCGTGTCGCAATACGAGGCTAAATTTGCAGAGTTATCCTGGTTTGCGTCCCACTTGGTGGATAATAAAGAGAGAATGACATAGATGTTTTTAAGAGGTTTGAAGTTGGAGATACATAAACATCTTATTTCTCATAAACTATGTTTATATTCAGATGTTGTAAATAGGGCTCAGTTAGTGGAGCGCGATAACTAGTCAATATAACTAAAAAGAAAGAAACGCAAAATGATAATACCAATGAGAGCGATCGTGAAGCGGTGACAACAAGCGTGGAGGAATCAACGGGCGAAATGGTAACCACTTCGGTGGTAATCGAGGCCAAAACAATAAGAATGGACATTTCAAGAAGAGGAGATTCAACAATGATGGAAAGGCGTCAAAGACTCAAGATTCGTCGTTAAGGAAGGAGAACGACCACCTATCATCATATGTTTCAAATGCGGAGGGAGAGGGCACATCGGTCCAAGCTGCGATGTCAGTCAAAGCATGTTATAATTGTGGAAGAGAATGTCACTTAGCTTCGATTTTATTGTTCACAGAAGACAAATTCAACTAGGATGGAGGCACCAAAGGTCAGTCCCAAAAAGTCAAAACCTAGAAGGTAAGGGAGAGTGTTTGTTGTGACCTCCCAAAAAGCAAGGAACCCGAATGAGGTCATCACGGATAAGCTTATCATAAACTCTAACGAAATCTATACTTTATTTGATACCGGTTCTACCCATTCTTTTATTTCTCCTACTTGCGTTCATCGATTAAATTTGACTCCGGAGAAATTAGACTTTGACTTATCTGTGAAAACTCCGTTGAGAGAAACCTTCATTACATCCACTGTTTATAAGTCTTGTTTGGTTCAAATCGGTACCTTCACATTACTTGTAGATCTTATTTCATTGAAAATACTTGCATTTGACGTGATTCTAGGGATTGATTGGTTAACTACTCATCATGCAAAATTGATTGTTTCCGTAAGGTTGTTAGCTTTCATATTCCTAATCAACCTATTATGTGAATTCAAGCGACCAAACCATTAAAATCAATCACGGTCATCTCAAGCCATAATGTAAGGCCCCGAATTTTATGAAATAAAAGTATTCAATTTTTCTTATAATTACTATTTAGTAAATGGTTAAATTGATAAAAGTTAAAGTTAAGGGTGATATATATAATTTTTTCAAAATAAGCAAGTGGTTATAAAATACTCATTATTGTCGGGGAATATTCGTTTGGTCGTGGAATATTCTTTCATCTGGGAATATTAAATATTTATTTAGTATGACCCATTTGTGGGCCCCATAATGTAATAACTGCATCGGATAAAGAAAACGACAAAGGGTTTTTTATAAATAATAACAGTAATTATTATCAATTAACATCATTGGAATACCCGGTGGGTAAAGTAAAGTGTACGCGTTGTTGTTGCACAAGAGAACACCAGATTGTGACAAGTATTTTGAATTATTGATTCTTACGTAAAAAGCACTACTCAATAATTATTTATAAAGAATATTCGCTCAATATTATATTTTATTGATTCAATAATTCTTGCGTTGATATTTTATATTATTGTTGTTTCAAGAATTGTCATTACACAAGTATTTTCCATTATCGAGCAATAATTCATATTATCCGAATAATATTATTGGATAACATTATTGGCAATGTCTAGAAAGTTACATCTAAGGAGAGGTTTGGTCACCTAATCATGCTGCCAGTGAAGGAGAGATCCTTATTGGAAAAGCCCCTCTTCAGGAACCTACTGGTTCATCAATATTGTGATTATGTAATATTATTTGTGAATAATTAATTATTGATTTTTATGATGAGAAAAATATTTATTTTATGTGGACATAGATGGAGAAAATTTTTAATGTGACAATTGTTGAAAATTAATATTTTGTCTTTTTCTAAAAAAAATAATTTATTTAAATATATTATTTTAATAATATATTAACAGTGATATTTTTATAATGAATGTGGGAACGTGGTAGCTGACGCATTGAGTAGAAGATCATATGCAAGTACGAGTGCGATATTGTCAACGTAAAGGCCCATTTTGTGGGACTTGCAAAGGATGGAGATAGAGTTAAAGACTCCAGGGACCCATGTGATGATAAAGAATATACGAGTAAAACCGACTTTAATCGATAAAGTTAAAAGTCGCTTTCAAATTACGGACACGGAGCCGATGCGTATGAGGAAGAAAGTGTAAGAAGGTGTTATCTTAGGAAGCAAGAATCGATGAAGAAGGAATACTTGAGTCAACTCCGGACTTTGTGTTCCTAACGACCCGGATTTAAAGTATAAAATCATGATGGAGGCGCTGACAACACACCATTTGCAATCCATCTTGGGAGTACCAAAATGTATCATGATATTAAATCATACATTTTGGTGGAGCAATATGAAGAGAGATAGCGTTGTTTATCTCAAGGTGTCTAACTTGTCAACGAGTTAAAGCGGAGCATCAAATACCAAAAGGTCCATTGCAACCACTTGAAATTTCAGAATGGAAGTGGGAGCACATTACCATGGATTAGATTCTGGGTTTTTCTAAGGTTTCTCAAGGCATAGATGCGATTTGGGTCATTGTTGATAGATTGACTAAGTCCGCTTCATTTCTTACCGATAATAAAACTTATACACTTGAGCGTCTTGTTCAGTATGTACATAAACAAGATTGTAAGATTGCATGGTATGCCGGTATCCATAGTTTCGATCGAGACCCAAGATTCACTTCACGATTTTGGGTTAGTTTGCAAAAAGCTATGGGCACAGATTTACGATTTTGCTCGGCATATCATCCTCAGACGGACGGACAGTCGGAGAGGACTATTCAAACTCTTGAAGATCTATTAAGACTTTGTGTCCTTAATTTCAAAGGAAGTTGGGACAAGTTCTTACCATTGGTGAAGTTTTCCTACAACAACAGTTATCAAGCAAGTATTGGCATGGCTCCATTCAAGCGTTGTATGGAAGAAAATGTCGCTTCAAAGATATCTTTGGGATGAGGTGGGTGAAGCAACATTTTGGGACCGGAGTTGAGTACGCATATGACTATGGAAAAGATTCAAACGATCAAACAACGTATAAAAACCAACCAAGATCGAAAAGAGTTATGCCGATCTTCATCGAAAGGACGTGGAATTCGATATAGGAGATCATGTGTTGTTGCGTGTTGCTTCAATGGAAAGGAGTTACGAGATTTGGAAGAGAGGAAAACTCAATCCTCGATTCATGGCCCATTTTTAATCCTCGATCGAGTAGGGGCGTGGCCTATAAACTCGCTTTACCGCCAAGTATGTCTCGTGTTCATAACGTTTTTCACATATCCATGTTACGTAAATATGTGAAAGACCCGAACCACATTATTGAGTTAGAACCGGACGAAATAGCGGAAGATTTGAAGTATGAAGAGGTTCATGTTCAAATCTTGGATAAGAAGGAACATATTCTACGCTCCAAGGTTATACCTCAAGTCAAAGTTTTGTGGAGAAACCAAGATGTTGAGGAAATGACTTGGGAGTTAGAATCTGAAATGAAATCAAGGTATCCTTACCTCTTGACATACTGTGCACGTATTCTAATTTCGAGGGCGAAATTTCATAAGAAGGGAGGTTGTAAGACCCCAACTTTTATAAATAAAGATGAATTTTCTATAAATATTATTTTTGAATATTATGGAGTAAATTTGATATAATGTTATAGTTGTGGATAATATTTATAAATTTTGCAAAGTAAGCAAGTTGTTATAAAATATTCATTTGTGTAAGCCCGAATTTTATGAAATAAAAGTATTCAATTTTTCTTATAATTACTATTCAGTAAATGGTTAAATTGATAAAAGTTAAAGTTAAGGGTGATATATATAATTTTTTCAAAATAAGCAAGTGGTTATAAAATACTCATTATTGTCGGGGAATATTCGTTTGGTCGTGGAATATTCTTTTCATCGGGAATATTAAATGCGATGGCCTTGACCATTTGTGGGCCCCATATAATGAATAAGCGTCGGACAAAGAAAGCGATAAAAGGAGTTTTATAAATAACAACAGTAATTATTACAATTAACATTGTTGGAATACCCGGTGGGTAAAGTAAAATGTCTGGCGTTGTTGCACAAGATAGAAACACTCAGATTGCATGTATTTTTGAATTATTGATTCTTACGTAAGAAAGCACTACTCAATAATTGTTACAGTAATTCTTCGCTTCGATATTATATTTTATTGATTCAATAATTTCTTTGCGTTGATATTTTATATTCTTTGTTGTTTCAAGAATTGTCATTACGGTATTTTCCATTATCGGAGCAATAATTCATATTATCCGAATAATATTATTGGATAACATTATTGGCAATGTCTAGAAAGTTACATCAAGGAGAGGTTTGGTCACCTAATCAAGGCGCAAGATAAGAGAGATCCTTATTGGAAAGCCCCTCTTCTGAGGCTGCACTGGTTGTCAATATTGTGATTATGTAATATTATTTGTGAATAATTAATTATTGATTTTATGATGAGAAAAATATTTATTTTATGTGGACATAGATGGAGAAAATTTTAATGTGACAATTGTTGAAAATTAATATTTTGTCTTTTCTAAAAAAATAATTTATTTAAATATATTATTTTAATAATATATTAACAAATGATATTTTTATAATGAATGTGGGGAACGTGGTAGGTGACGCATTGAGTAGAAGATCATATATGCTGAAATCACGAGTGCGATATTGTCAACGTAAAGGCCCATTTTGTGTGACTTGCAAAGGATGGAGATAGAGTTAAAGACTCCAGGACCCGTGTGATGATAACGAATATACGAGTAGAATCGACTTTAATCGATAAAGTTAAAGCCAAGCTCACGAATTCTGGACACGGAGGCGATGCGTATGAGGAAGAAAGTGTAAGAAGGTCTTTATCCGAAAGCAAGAATCGATGAAGAAGGAATACTTGAGTCAACTCCGGATTTTTGTGTTCCTAACGACCACGATTTAAAGTATAAAATCATGATGGAGGCGCATAACACACCGTTTGCAATCCATCTTGGGAGTACCAAAATGTATCATGATATTCGTCATACATTTTGGTGGAGCAATATGAAGAGAGAGATAGCGTTGTTTATCTCAAGGTGTCTAACTTGTCAACGAGTTAAAGCGGAGCATCAAATACCAAAAGGTCCATTGCAACCACTTGAAATTTCAGAATGGAAGTGGGAGCACATTACCATGGATTTCGTTACCGGTTTTCTTAAGGTTTCTCAAGGCATAGATGCGATTTGGGTCATTGTTGATAGATTGACTAAGTCTGCTCATTTCTTACCGATACGAGAAACTTATACACTTGAACGTCTTGTTTGTATGTACATAAACAAGATTGTAAGACTGCATGGTATGCCAGTATCCATAGTTTCTGATCGAGACCCAAGATTCACTTTACGATTTTGGGTTAGTTTACAAAAAGCTATGGGCACAGACTTACGATTTAGCTCAGCATATCATCCTCAGACGGACGGACAGTCGGAGAGGACTATTCAAACTCTTGAAGATCTATTAAGACTCTGTGTCCTTAATTTCAAGGGAAGTTGGGACAAGTTCTTACCATTGGTGAAGTTTTCCTACAACAACAGCTTATCAAGCAAGTATTGGCATGGCTCCATTCAAGCGTTGTATGGAAGAAAATGTCGTTCTCCAAAGATTTGGGATGAGGTGGGTGAAGCAACATTTTTGGGACCGGAGTTGAGTACGTATGACTATGGAAAAGATTCAAACGATCCGGAACAACGTATAAAAACCTCACAAGATCGATAAAAAGAGTTATGCCGATCTTCATCGAAAGGACGTGGAATTCGATATAGGAGATCATGTGTTGTTGCGTGTTGCTCAATGGAAAGGAGTTACGAGATTTGGAAAGAGAGGAAAACTCAATCCTCGATTCATCGGCCCATTTTTTAATCCTCGATCGAGTAGGAACTGTGGCCTATAAACTCGCTTTACCGCCAAGTATGTCTCGTGTTCATAACATTTTTCACATATCCATGTTACGTAAATATGTGAAAGACCCGAACCACATTATTGAGTTAGAACCGGACGAAATAGCGGAAGATTTGAAGTATGAAGAGGTTCATGTTCAAATCTTGGATAAGAAAGAACATATTCTACGCTCCAAGGTTATACCTCAAGTCAAAGTTTTGTGGAGAAACCAAGATGTTGAGGAAATGACTTGGGAGTTAGAATCTGAAATGAAATCAAGGTATCCTTACCTCTTCGACATACCAGGTACGTACCCTAATTTCGAGGGCGAAATTTCATAAGAAGGGGAGGTTGTAAGACCCCAACTTTTATAAATAAAGATGAATTTTCTATAAATATTATTTTTGAATATTATGGAGTAAATTTGATATAATGTTATAGTTGTGGATAATATTTATAAATTTTGCAAAGTAAGCAAGTTGTTATAAAATATTCGTTTTGTAAGGCCCCGAATTTTATGAAATAAAAGTATTCAATTTTTCTTATAATTACTATTCAGTAAATGGTTAAATTGATAAAAGTTAAAGTTAAGGGTGATATATATAATTTTTTCAAAATAAGCAAGTGGTTATAAAATACCATTATTATTGTTTGGGAATATTCGTTTGGTCGTGGAATATTCTTTCATCTGGGAATATTCGCATTTAGTAGCGACCATTTGTGGGCCCCATAATGTAATAACCGCGGATAAAGAAAACGACAAAGGGAGTTTTATAAATAACAACGTAATTATTACGAATTAACATTTGTTGGAATACCCGGTGGGTAAAGTAAAGTAAAATACGCGTTGTTGCACAAAGTAGAACACTAGATTGCACAAAGATTTTTGAATTATTGATTCTTACGTAAGAAAGCACTACTCAATAATTGTTACAGAATTATCGCTCAATATTATATTTTATCGATTCAATAATCATTGCGTTGATATTTTATATTACTGTTGTTTCAAGAATTGTCATTACACAGTATTTTCTATTATCGGAGCAATAATTCATATTATCTGAATAATATTATTGGATAACATTATTTGCAATGTCTAGAAAGTTCTGTCTAAGGAGAGGTTTGGTCACCTAATTGCGCGCCAGTAAGGAGAGATCCTTATTGGAAAGCCCCCTCTTTCCTGGGAACTGCCTGGTTGTCAATATTGTGATTATGTAATATTATTTGTGAATAATTAATTATTAATTTTTATGATGAGAAAAATATTTATTTTATGTGGACATAGATGGAGAAAATTTTTAATGTGACAATTGTTGAAAATTAATATTTTGTCTTTTTCTGAAAAAATAATTTATTTAAATATATTATTTTAATAATATATTAACAGTGATATTTTTATAATGAATGTGGGATATATGAGTATATGAGGAGGAAGAGTATTTTTTGTGGTAATAAATGTTTAACACATATTTTGTGTGTTGGTGGACACAATTATTGACCGAAATTTGATTATAGCTTGTAAAATCACCCGTTTGTGGATTCTGGTCAATTTTTATTTGGAATTTGGCAAAACTTTCTTCTGCAAAGTTGTAGAGAATTGAATTTCCTATAAAAACTCGCGAGATTCGAATTTTTTGATAAAAAGGCTATTTATTATGAATTATTGAAGTTCTGAAGTTCCGAAATAATTGATTTTTGAAAGTTTTAATTATTTTTATTTATAAAAATGTGTTTTTCATTTTGTTTTCCTTATTTAACATGTGATAGGGGCTGAGTTCAGATGGTAAAACATGCGTATGAAGTTTTGGAAAAAATATAATAATATTTAATAAATTTTCTGCTTTGGTGTTCTAAAGATTTTCCTATAAATAGGGTGCTTAGGTTAGAATTGAAAATCACACCCGTAAATCAAGTTTTTCTCTCTATACTATCGAAGCGTATTCTTGTGAGTATTTTGAGTATACTTTGAGTGTTGCTATACTATGCAAGTTCGATTCAAACGTTATTCTAATTAGAAATATCTTTCTTTTGAGGTAAGGATAGTAAGGGATTTTAAGGGTTATTATGTTTTTAGTTTCAAAATTTTTCTGAACCTTCAAAAATTCTGGAAAAATTTGAAATGATATTTTGA
Organism: Panax quinquefolius; assembly: GCA_020205615.1. Lineage (NCBI taxonomy): Eukaryota > Viridiplantae > Streptophyta > Magnoliopsida > Apiales > Araliaceae > Panax > Panax quinquefolius. The sequence goes on along the minus strand of CM035160.1, from coordinate 27,351,818 downwards.
TTTGTTTTGTAGAGTGTGTCCAAAAATGACGATTTTTGGCTGTATAGATTAGGAGTTATGGATTTTATGAGAAAAGACTATTTTAAAAGTAACTATTTATAACTCCTTGTGATTAACTCCATAATTGATGAAATTTTTATTGGGAGTACATCTATATAATATCAGTATACCGTGTAAATTTCAGAATTTTTGGATAAAAGTATAATTTATGATAAATGTTTAAATATTCGGTGGTTTTGGCCATATGAAAAATAGTAAATGAATTTTTAAAATTTTGAGAAAAATATATGTTCAATATGGGACTATGTTATGCTAAATCCCAGAAAAGAAATATTTTGGGAACTGATTTGGTATTTTTCATGAAAATATTCTAGTTATGAGTAAATGAATTAAATATGTTATGTGAAGTAAGAAAATTGGAAAATATGATTTTATGGCTTGAGAATCATATATGAGGTATATGCAGGTTTTTGATGAGGGTTTTGGTTATTGGTGATGAAATCTTATGAGTTTGGCATTTTATGATGATTAAATGCATTAATTAGTAAAGTGTAAACAATTTAATTAAATTGTTTATAAGTTTTAGAAATGATTAAAATATTATTGTAACATTAATAATATTAGATTATGAGATTTCTAAGTGATTTATAACATTTGGATTAAGGTGTTATAAATATGGATATGAATTTTATTATGAAACTTTATCTTTTCGTGTCGAGGTTACTTTACGCACGACGATACTACAGTACTATGTATTTAAACACGGGTACTATTCACGACAAATTGGTTTCTTCTCGACCAAATTATCGTTGATTTATAAATCTTACTCTTGAAATTAAAAACATGTTTTGATTATATTGCTTTTTTATATAACATTCTTATAACCCTAAATGATAATATTTCTTCGACTTGAGTGTAAAGATGGGTAGATTATTGGTATGATCGTGACTATAGGTTCTCTTTGGCCGAGAGTGCAAAAAAGTTGAATTGTCGACCGGTATGATCGCTTGACCATTGAATTTACAATTGAATATTTTTAGCTTAAGTGCAAAGGTGAATTGATCAACATGGTTATAATTATTGTTATATAACTTCAAATGATTATGTATTTCTTTGATATATGAATATCTTTGGCTCGTAGTGCAAAGATGACTTATTGATGAATATCTTAGCTTTGTAGTGCAAAGATGAATTATTGATGAATATCTTTTTTTGCAGAATGCAAAGACGACTTAGCAGTTGTTGTTGAATATCTTTAGCAGCCAGTAGTGCAAAAAGATGAATTATTGATGAATATCTTTCGCTCAGAATGCAAAAGATGACTGTTGTTGAATATCTTTAGCTTTGTAGTGTAAAGATGAACTGTTGATGAATATCTTTGGCCCGTGGTGCAAAGATGAATTTATTTAGTATGATTATGAGCAGAACTATGATTTGGTATAACCATGATATTTGATGTTTCGTAAAGACAGCGATGAAAATTATCTTCGTCCGGATGAGAAGAGGAATTTAGAATCACAATTATGATTATGAGTTATTCATATGATTGTGGAAAGGAACCTGTTGATTGATGTTACAGGATAAAATATTGTTGGTGGACTTTTAACGTGGAGAAGACAATAGACTTTATAGTCTATTTGACTCTTTTAATGGATTGCTTCGTTCACCGCAACTATGGTTGAAAAGTTTTATCATCTACCATATGTTCTAAATCTCTGATTTATTATTGATGAAGACTATTGATAATTTATGTATCTTTAGTTATAATATTCTTATCGAGCTAGTTGTGCTCACCCTTTTGTTTCACAATTCCTTTCGTGTAATAAAAGTGTATTTGGGTTCGAAATGGGGATAACAAGAGGAATAGAATCGGTGGTCTATAGTTGTTGAGGTTCTCCCTAAAGAGTATGGAAATAATTTTATTGAGGACTTTAGTGTGTTGTATTTTATACATCATTTAATAGTTATTTTTGGTGAATTAAATAGGGTGAGGCGAACCCAACTTTGAAAGGGTGTTTTGTCACTATCATACAAGATGTCTAATGACATACAAACTCGTGTTATCATAAGACATGGTTGTGCTTATCCACTTGCTGAGTATATTTACAAGCACTACCTATATAATCTTGGTGTTTGTTTGGAGTATAATACCCAATTAGAGACAGTGGAGATAATGATATGTCAAGAGAAGACTCACCATTGGGAAGAATATGATAGTAATCTTCTCATTTTTCTTTAGGGTCTATTGGGTCAACCAAGGATAATTTGTGGCTATATGATATCTACTATAACCTAAAAGCATGGCCTCCCATGTACGGAAGGTTTCTTGAGCACTTCCCAAAGATTCTAATTTCTAAAACAGCTTTTTGACTATACCTTTATGTAAGGTGTCATTGCGACGTCACTGAGCTTGGTATATATTTGTATCCAAACTCACAAAGATATGTGTTGTTGTATTTTTGCACGACAATTGTTGTAATAAAGTTGTAGTTGTTTTTCGTACCATATATTTGGCGACTCAGAATGGGTTGGATGGAATGGACCTATTTTGGGGGCGTTACAGATAAAGCTATTCGTTTATTGAAAAACGGATGTTAAGCTTTCTTAGCTCATGTCACAGATTTAAACAAAAATATGTCAGTTTTGAATGATATTTCTATTGTTAATAAATTTCGACGTATTCTCAGAAGAACTTCACCGCCTACCCCTTGAGCGTGAAATTGAATTTTGTATTGACCTTGAACCCTTGACAAAACTCATTTCCAAAGCCCCATATCGAATGGCTCCTATTGAACTTCAAGAGTTAAAGACTCAACTGCAGGAATTGTTAGACATTGGCTTTATTCGTCCTAGTACTTCTCCTTGGGGTGCTCCTGTTCTATTTGTGAAGAAGAAAGATGGGAATATGCGACTTTGTATTGATTATCGGGAGTTGAATCATGTCACCATCAAAAATAGGTATCCATTGCCACATGACCTGTTTGACCAGTTACAAGGAGACAAATTCTTTTCAAAGATTGATCTTCGTTCCGGATATCACTAATTGAAGATTAGAACCGATGACATTCCAAAGACGTCTTTCAGAACTCGGTACGGGCATTATGAATTCCTAGTCATGTCCTTTGGATTGACTAATGCTTCTGCTGCCTTCATGGATATGATGAACCGAGTATTCAAGGAATATTTGGATAACTTTGTGGTCGTCTTTATTGATGACGTCCTTATTTATTCCAAAAGTCGTTAAGATCATGAGCAACACTTGAGGCTGACACTCCAAAAGCTTCGTGAATACAAGCTTTATGCCAAGTTGAAGAAATGCGAATTCTGGTTTGAAGAAGTAGCATTCCTTGGGCACGTAGTATCAAGTCATGGAATATCTGTTGACCCAGCAAAGATTGAAGCAATTCAAAGCTGGGAGCAACCTAAATCGATGACAAGCACGTAGTTTTCTCGGTTTAATTTGGTTATTATCGGAGATTCGTGGAAGGATTTTCTCGAATCGCTACTCCATCGACTTCGGTGACTTCGGAAAGATACAAAGTTCGGTTGGAGCGAAGAATATGAGAAGAGTTTTCAGAACTCGAGAGAGACTCATTTCGCACTGTTCGACAATACCATCCGCTCGGAGGATTTGTCATCTAAAGTGATGCTTGAAGCAAAGGGTTGGGATGTGTTCTCACGCAACATGGAAAAGTCATAGCTTTATGCCTCAAGACAACTCAAAGAATATGAGAGGAATTATCCTACTCATGATCTAGAGTTAGCATTTGTTATCTTCGCACTAAAGATTTGGAGGCATTACTTGTATGCGGAGAGGGTGGAGATCTTTACGGATCATAAAATCCTCAAATATTTCTTTACTCAAAAGGAACTCAACATGCGACAACGACGTTGGCTTGAACTATTGAAAGATTATGATCATACCATCCAATACCATCCCGAAAAGCGAACGTGGTAGCCGGCATTAATGAGTAGAAGATCATATGCAAGTACGAGTGAGATATTGTCAACGTAAAGGCCCATTTTGTGTGACTTGCAAAGGATGGAGATAGAGTTAAAGACTCCAGGGACCCATGTGATGATAACGAATATACGAGTAGAACCGACTTTAATCGAAAAAGTTAAAGCTGCTCAAGTTACAGACCTGGAGCTGATGCGTATAAGGAAGAAAGTGTAAGAAGGTGCTATGCCGAAAGCAAGAATCGATGAAGAAGGAATACTTCGAGTCAACTCCAGACTTTGTGTTCCTAACGACCCTGATTTAAAGTATAAAATCATGATGGAGGCGCACAACACACCGTTTGCAATCCATCTTGGGAGTACCAAAATGTATCATGATATTCGTCATACATTTTGGTGGAGCAATATGAAGAGAGAGATAGCGTTGTTTATCTCAAGGTGTCTAACTTGTCAACGAGTTAAAGCGGAGCATCAAATACCAAAAGGTCCATTGCAACCACTTGAAATTTCAGAATGGAAGTGGGAGCACATTACCATGGATTTCGTTACCGGTTTTCCTAAGGTTTCTCAAGGCATAGATGCGATTTGGGTCATTGTTGATAGATTGACTAAGTCTGCTCATTTCTTACCGATACGAGAAACTTATACACTTGAACGTCTTGTTCGTATGTACATAAACGAGATTGTAAGACTGCATGGTATGCCAGTATCCATAGTTTCTGATCGAGACCCAAGATTCACTTCACGATTTTGGGTTAGTTTGCAAAAAGCTATGGGCACAGACTTACGATTTAGCTCAAGATATCATCCTCAGACGGACAGACGATCGAGAGGACTATTCAAACTCTTCAAGATCTATTAAGACTCGTGTCCTTAATTTCAAGGGAAGTTGGGACAAGTTCTTACCATTGGTGAAGTTTTCCTACAACAACAGTTATCAAGCAAGTATTGGCATGGCTCCATTCGAGCGTTGTATGGAAGAAAATGTCGATTTCTCAAAGATCTTTGGGATGAGGTGGGTGAAGCAACATTTTTGGGACCGGAGTTGGTACGATATGACTATGGAAAAGATTCAAACGATCCGACAACGATATAAAAACCTCACAAGATCGATGAAAAGAGTTATGTTGATCTTCATCGAAAGGACGTGGAATTCGATATAGGAGATCGTGTGTTGTTGCGTGCTTTCAATGGAAAGGAGTTACGAGATTTGGAAAGAGAGGAAAACTCAATCCTCGATTCATCGGCCCATTTTTAATCCTCGATCGAGTAGGAGCGTGGCCTATAAACTCGCTTTACCGCTAAGTATGTCTCGTGTTCATAACGTTTTCACATATCCATGTTACGTAAATATGTGAAAGACCCGAACCACATTATTGAAGTTAGAACCGGACGAAATAGCGGAAGATTTGAAGTATGAAGAGGTTCGTGTTGTTCAAATCTTAGATAAGAAGGAACATATTCTACGCTCCAAGGTTATACCTCAAGTCAAAGTTTTGTGGAGAAACCAAGATGTTGAGGAAATGACTTGGGAGTTAGAATCAAATGAAATCAAGGTATCCTTACCTCTTCGACATACCAGTCGTACTTCTAATTTCGAGGGCTTAAATTTCATAAGAAGGGAGGTTGTAAGACCCCAACTTTTATAAATAAAGATGAATTTTCTATAAATATTATTTTTGAATATTATGGAGTAAATTTGATATAATGTTATAGTTGTGGATAATATTTATAAATTTTGCAAAGTAAGCAAGTTGTTATAAAATATTCATTTTGTAAGGCCCCGAATTTTATGAAATAAAAGTATTCAATTTTTCTTATAATTACTATTCAAGTAAATGGTTAAATTGATAAAAGTTAAAGTTAAGGGTGATATATATAATTTTTCAAAATAAGCAAGTGGTTATAAAATACTCATTATTGTGGGGAATATTCGTTTGGTCGTGGAATATTCTTTCATCTGGGAATATTCGCATTTATGGCCAGTGACCATTTGTGGGCCCCATAATGTAAGAATAGCTTGATAAAGAAAAGCGATAAAAGGAGTTTTATAAATAATAACGGTAATAATTATTCAATTAACATTGTTGGAATACGGTTGGTAAAGTAAAGTAATACGTGTTGTTGCACAGTAGAACACCGGTATTGCACGTGTATTTTGAATTATTGATTCTTACGTAAGAAAGCACTACTCAATAATTGTTACAATAATTCTTATTCAATATTATATTTTATTGATTCAATAATTCTTTGCGTTGATATTTTATATTCTTGTTGTTTCAAGAATTGTCATTACAGTGTATTTTCCATTATCAGAGCAATAATTCATATTATCCGAATAATATTATTGGATAACATTATTTGTAATGTCTAGAAAGTTACGCCTCAAGGAGAGGTTTGGTCACCTAATTTGCGCCAAGAAGAGAGATCCTTATTGGAAAGCCCTCTTCTGGGAACTACACAGTTGTCAATATTGTGATTATGTAATATTATTTGTGAATAATTAATTATTGATTTTATGATGAGAAAATATTTATTTTATGTGGACATAGATGGAGAAAATTTTTAATGTGACAATTGTTGAAAATTAATATTTTGTCTTTTTTCTAAAAAAATAATTTATTTAAATATATTATTTTAATAATATATTAATGATGATATTTTTATAATGAATGTGGGATATATGAGTATATGAGGAGGAAGAGTATTTTTGTGGTAATAAATATTTAACACATATTTTTGTGTGTGTGGACACAATTATCGATAGAAATTTGATTATAGCTTTTAAAATCACCCGTTTGTGAATTACGGTCAATTTTTGTTTGGAATTTGGCAAAAACTTTCTTCTGCAAAGTTGTAGAGAATTGAATTTCCTATAAAAACACGCGAGATTCGAATTTTCTGATAAAAAGGCTATTTATTATGAATTATTTAAGTTCAAGTTCAAATAATTGATTTTTGAAAGTTTTAATTATTTTATTTATAAAATGTGTTTTTCATTTTGTTTTCCTCATTTAACATGTGATAGGGCTGAGTTCAGATGGTAAAACATGCGTATGAAGTTTTGGAAAAATATAATAATATTTAATAAATTTTTCGCTTTGGTGTTCTAAGCATTTTCCTATAAATAGGGTGCTTAAGTTAGAATTGAAAATCACACCGTAAAATCAAGTTTTTCTCTCTATATTATCGAAAGCGTATTCTTGTGAGTATTTTGAGTATACTTTGAGTGTTGCTATACGGTGCAAGTTCGATTCATCGTTATTCTAATTAAAGATCGCTTCTTTTGAGGTAAAGGGATAGTAAGGGATTTTAAGGGTTATTATGTTTTAGTTTGAAATTTTTCTGAACCTTCAAAATTCTGGAAAAATTTAAAATGATATTTTGATGAGTTTTAGAGTGTGTCCAAAATGACGATTTTTGTATGTATAGATTAGGAGTTATGGATTTTATGAGAAAATACTATTTTAAAAGTAACTATTTATAACTCCTTGTGATTAACTCCACAATTGATGAAATTTTTATTGGGAGTACATCTATATAATATCAGTATACCGTGTAAATTTCAGAATTTTTGGATAAAAGTATAATTTATGATAAATGTTTAAATATTCGGTGGTTTTGGCCATATGAAAAATAGTAAATGAATTTTTAAAATTTTGAGAAAATATATGTTTAATATGGGACTATGTTATGCTAAATCCCAGAAAAGAAATATTTTTGAAACTGATTTGGTATTTTTCATGAAAATATTCTAGTTATGAGTAAATGAATTAAATATGTTATGTGAAGTAAGAAAATTGGAAAATATGATTTTATGGCTTGAGAATCATATATGAGGTATATATGAGTTTTTGATGAGGGTTTTGGTTATTGGTGATGAAATCTTATGAGTTTGGCATTTTATGATGATTAAATGCATTAATTAGTAAAGTGTAAACAATTTAATTAAATTGTTTATAAGTTTTAGAAATGATTAAAATATTATTGTAACATTAATAATATTAGATTATGAGATTTCTAAGTGATTTATAACATTTGGATTAAGGTGTTATAAATATGGATATGAATTTTATTATGAAACTTTATCTTTTCGTGTCGAGGTTACTTACGCACGATGATACGGTCTTATGTATTTAATACGGGTCTTATTCACGACAAATTGGTTTTTCTCCCGACCAAATTATCGTTGATTTATAATCTTACTCTTGAAATTAAAACCATGTTTTGATTATATTGTTTTTATATAACATTCTTATAACCCTAATGATAATATTTCTCGACTTGAGTGTAAAGATGGGTAGATTATTGGTATGATCGTGACTATAGGTTCTTTTGCCAAGAGTGCAAAAAAGTTGAATTGTTATTTGGTATGATCATGACCATTGAATTTACAATTGAATATTTTTAGCTTAAGTGCAAAGGTGAATTGATCAACATGGTTATAATTATTGTTATATAACTTCGAAATGATTATGTATTTCTTTGATATATGAATATCTTTGGCTCAGTAGCAAAGACGATTTGTTGATGAATATCTCTTTCAGTAGTGCAAAGATGAATTATTGATGAATATCTTTTTGCTCAGAATGCAAAGATGACTGTTGTTGAATATCTTTGCTTTTCAGAGTGCAAAGATGAATTATTGATGAATATCTTTCGCTCGTAATGCAAAGATGACTGTTGTTGAATATCTTTAGCTTTTTGTAGTGTAAAGATGAACTGTTGATGAATATCTTTGGCCCGCAGCAAAGATGAATTTATTAGTATGATTATGAACAGAACTATGATTTGGTATAACCATGATATTTGATGTTTCGTAAAGACAAATGATGAAAATTATCTTCATTCCGGATGAGAAGAGAATTTAGAATCACAATTATGATTATGAGTTATTCATATGATTGTGGAAAGGAACCTGTTGATTGATGTTACGTGGATAAAATATTGTTGGTGGACTTTTAACGTGGAGAAGACAATAGACTTTATAGTCTATTTGACTCTTTTAATGGATCGCTCGTTCACCGCAACTATGGTTGAAAAGTTTTATCATCTACCATATGTTCTAAATCTCGATTTATTATTGATGAAGACTATTGATAATTTATGTATCTTTAGTTATAATATTCTTATCGAGCTAACAGTGCTTCACCCTTTTGTTTCACAATTCCTTTCGTGTAATAAAAGTGTATTTGGGTTGAATGGGGATAACAAGGGAATAGAACGGTGGTCTATAGTTGTTGAGGTTCTCCCAAAGAGTATGGAAATAATTTTATTGAGGACTTTAGTGTGTCAGATTTTATACATCATTTAATAGTTATTTTGGTGAATTAAATAGGGTGAGCGAACCCAACTTTGAAAGGGTGTTTTGTCACTATCATACAAGATGTCTAATGACATACAAACTCGTGTTATCATAAGACATGGTCAGTGCTCATCCACTTCTTTGAGTATATTTACAAGCACTACCTATATAATCTTGGTGTTTGTTTGGAGTATAATACCCAATTAGAGACAAGTGGATATAATGATATGTCAAGAGAAGACTCACCATTGGGAAGAATATGATAGTAATCTTCTCGCTTTTCTTTTGGGGTCTATTAGGTCAACCAAGGATAATTATGTGGCCATATGATATCTACCATAACCTAAAAGCATGGCCTCCCATGTATACGAAGGTTTCTTGAGCACTTCCCAAAGATTCTAATTTCTAAAAGCAGGTTTTTGACTATACCTTTATGTAAGGTGTCATTGTGACGTCTTCTGATTGGTATATATTTGTATCCAAACTCACAAAGATATGTGTTGTTGTATTTTGCACGACAATTGTTGTAATAAAGTCAGTAGTTGTTTTTCACCTCATATATTTGGCGACTCGAGAATGGGTTGGATGGAATGGACCTATTTTAGGGCGTACACGTTTTATTTGGGAATATTCTTTTTCTTGGGAATATTAAATGCGACTCAAGACAATCATTAGAGGACCCCACTGGCGGAATTATTGTCGGATTGAGAAAACGACAAAAATACTTTATGAAAATAACTACGGAGGTGTTACCGTTAAAACTGTTGAACTACCCGGTAGTAAAAGTACAGTAATACGCATGGTTGCATAGTAGCACACAGTATTGATTATTGATGTTTACGTGAGAAGTCACTTAGCTATACTCAATTATTGCTACTGATGAATTCTTTGATCATATCTCTTATATTATTGATTCAATTATTGTCACAAGATCATCTCATATAATATGTTATATTATTAAATCAATAATTGAGACGACAAGTTATAAATGATTAATAATTGTTGAAAGATTAAATATGTGTTGATTAAAAATAAAATGATTTGTGGTAATATTTATTCAATCCTTAATGTATATAAAGAGTCTATTATGAGACGTTTGTGGTAAGTTTGGTTATTTTATGGGGGCCCATATGTCATCATCTAAGAGTCTCTTCGTCAATAGTAATTACCTTCACAATAGTAACTACCTTTACCGGACATTAAACCACTTGCCGTTTCATATTACAAAAGGCCGAACCAATTGTCGTTTCACATTACAAAGCGCCAAACCACTTTTCTTTTCACATCACCGGTCGTCGAGCCACTTGCCTTTTCACATTTCAAGTGCTAAGCTAGAAATCTTCTATAAATAGAGGCCTAGTGCTTCATTATTTTCACGAATTCATTCAAGCTTATAGAGAGAAAGTATAGTAGAGAATAAAGAGAAAGAAGAAGAGTATTCGTTACTACACTATCTGCAAAGATTCAATCTACTACTAATGTAAGGGTGTTATTCTTTCTTATTCATGAAGAGAGCTGCTTGTTATTCCATTGCTTATTATTACATTGGAATAACCTTTGATATGCTATTAATTCCTATACTTGGTGACATTCTATTGGAACATCCCGATTGCAAATTTTGCACGACCTGGTTACGTTATTATTATTCTGTTGGAATAACCCGCTCACGCACGGTGATTTCTTTTGTTATTCCATTCTTTATTATACTCGGTTGGTTAAAGTTTTGACTTTATACTCCATGAAATTAGTAGAATATCCTCGATATTTGCGCTTCATCCAAAGATCTTTTCATGGAAATATTCTTCCCGATCATTCTTGAATTTTACTCTACAAGCGAAGATCGTGTCGATAATTTGGACATTATTAGTTCTGGATAAATTAATTCTTGAACTTGTTTTATTCAATTCTTATATCATTGTCATGATCCTCATGTTTATATTATGTTGAAAGTCATATGTGGCACCAGTAGTGCATAGATGGACTTGGTATGATTATGACTGAGAATTATTGATGTAATCATGACCGTAATGTTACAAATGATGTGGTAAAAAGTTATCATTGGCCCGTAGTGCATTGATGAATGAGTTGTTGGCATGATCATGACCATTAATGAATACACGAATGTCCTCGTCAGAAGTAGTATGGATAATTTGTGGTCGCGATACTAAAGAATATCCTTGGCCAGTAGTGGCACGTGGGTGATTCGATGATGTGGATTATTTATTAAAGTCCCAAATGATAAAAATCATGAAAACCCTTTTAAATCATAAAAGATAGTAGATTTTATTCTCTACTTGACTCTTTTAATGGATTGTTTGTTCACCGCAGATTAAACTTGATGTTGTTATATTTTATCAATTTAACATTTGTTGAAGGCTAACGATAATTTATTCGCATTATCTTAGTCATAATATTTCTTCTTTGGGCTAGTTGAGCTCACCCTTTCTTTCAAGTTATCTTTAGGAAATGAGAACATAGCGAGGGACTAGTCGGGGAGCGGAGTGATGGTCCCGAAGGATAACATTAGTAGTTCTCACTATTCGTGAAATAGTGTGTTAATAATTGTAATGAGGACTCCTTTTGAGTTTGTATAATCTCTAGTAGACAATAATTGTATTCAAACTCACGGTTATGTTTTTGTCGATTGCATACTTATACAGTTGTATTAAGTAAGTCAGATTTGAATTTTGTACCACGTATGTCGACGACCCAAGATGGGTGATGTATACCTAATTTTAGGCGTCACAAAGAAGGGGGGACCGTAGGGAAGTGAAGTTTTGTTTAAGGGTTAAAATGGTAAAATATTGTTATTACGATTTTTGCAAAAATTAATTATTAAATAATATTTTTTCATTAAAATATAATTTTATTCAAATGTCTAAACAGTTTAAACCTTAATATTCAATTTTATCAAACACAGCCTAATTTTCCAAACTGAGGGGGTAGATCTTATGTTGTAAGAGAGCATGCATTAGTTTTGGGTTGATTGTCATGTTACTCATGTATATTATTACGTAACTTCGTTTCAAAATTAAAGATATATTTTGATTTTTTAAAGTTAATTCGCAAAAAAATTAAAATGTATATGAAGTTATTTAGTTTTAAAACAACAAATATAATAATCATAAATTAAAAAGTCAAAATATATATCTAATTTTGGAACGTATGGAGTACAATTGAGAAAATGACAAATATTGCAAATGTAGCTTTTAGTAATCCTTTTAAAGAAATACTCCGTATGTTATAAGTGGGACTCTATTATAATTTTATTAAATATAATATATTTGTATGTTTCGGAATTATAATTCGACACAAATTTATCACAACATCGTAAGACTTACAATTTTAAGTTGTGCATCTATCGTGTTTTAAATCTATCCGTTCCAAAATATAAAATTAATATTAATTTTTCAAGGTACTAACATATATCAATGGTTGAAATTCTGTGTTGGAATTAGCTTCATATAGTTGTTGATTTTTATTTTTTTGTTTTTGATCAAACAATTTAAATGATTTAAATATGTTAAAATTATAATTTATTACAAAATTTGAAAACATTACAATAATAGCAATTAAAATAGTAATCTTTTCAAAAAATTATAAATAATCAAGAAAATACTAGTTGAGAAACCACTACTACTAAACACCATAAATATTACTGAAAAACAATCATATTTCAAAATAATAACAGAATATTTCAAATAGTTGTTGGATAACATAGCCTAAGATTGTTATTTGACTATTAAACTTATTTTAGGCACATGTTCTCTCATGATTTTATTTTAATACCAAACAACCACAACAACCATGAATTATCAATAAATCACATAATTTGTACCAAATAAAAATTACTATGACCAATTTTTATTACCAATAAGTAGTAATCCTAATTTTACAAATACTAACTATGAATTTTGGTGATAATTTGAGATGAACCATACCAAATGTACCAATAATATAATTGTAGTACCTCATTAAAAATAAATAAATAGTTATCTTAATATATGTTTTATTTATAATGTGTCACAATTTTATTATCATTATCATATAGTATTAAGTTATTTTTTTCCCTATGAAGTTATAGTGTAAAATTCTCTTATGATCCGTAAGTATGTATTATGATAAATTTATATTAAATTATAATTGTGAAAAATATAAATATATAGAATTATAAGAGAAATTCGCCATTGCATATTTTTTAAAAAGATTATCAATAATTTATTTATAATAAAAAATAAGATAAATATTCACAATATATATCATTTTCGCTTGTTATTAGTAGTGTATAGATTATTTATTTCTCTATTTAATGACATTTCCTTCATGTTAAATTTATTTCCCTCTTTAAAATTATAATATTAAGACATACTACTATTAATGCAATACTTTCTCAAAAACAATTAAAGCAAAAATTTTAGTAAAATTTATGAGAATTAAAAAAATAATAATAATTGAACCAAAATCACATATGAAACTATATTTATTATTTAAGCAATAATACTAATTTAAAAGAAAAATAAAAAATAGACAAGGAAAGTAATAGGAATATACATAGAATCTCTCCACGTGGCAAAAGTTATCTTAGAGAGAAGGAGAGGGAGTGGTGGTGAGAGAGGGAAGGGGAAGTGGGCCACCTGTAAACATGTCCCAAGAGATTAGATAGACGAATGGATTGATTGACATTTGACCTGCTATTATCCGGACATTATTACCCTTTTACTGCCTGCTCCCGGTTCCATCACTATATAACTCAATTATCACATCATTATTCTTTGGGGTTTAAGCACTGTTCTCTCCTTTTTCGGTGGTTTTTAATTCCTAACTGTAAAATTTCCTTTGTCCACAATTCATTTTCTTCACGTAATTTCGAGTTTCTCCTCGGTATTTAACATCGAATCTGTACATATACATACATACACGCAGTTATCAGGTAATTCGGATCATCTTAATTGCCTGTATATTTTGTTGATCTTACCATTTGGATCGTGTTTTTTTGGTGTTTATTTTAAATTTGGCCGGAGAATTTGATTTCTGGATGATTTAGTTTGATCTGGTTCTGTTGAATTGATGTTTTCTCCTGGAATTCGACTTGATCGGATCAGATTTTGGGTAATTGGCGGTTGTTTGTTTGATCGCGTAGAATTGGAGTATGATGTTGAATTCCTTGCTTATAATTGTTGTGACGGTCTCCGATCTGGTATAGTGAATTTAGTTATGCAATTATTGCTATTATAAACAACGAAATTGGAACTTAATGGAGGCTCAATAATTTGGTGAAACTGATTGTGTGAAGTTTAATTTAGGAGTTACTGTTGTGTGCATGAACAACGCAAACCTTGCATGCAATGATTTTGTTTTAAGTTAATTCCGATGAGATTTTATGTAATAGTTTTTATTTCTGCTGATTAAGGTGTTATGATCTGTACATACTCTTGTTACAAAAGTGGATTTGATGTTTCTCTCAATGCTTTAGGTGCCATTGCGTTTTACTATTCACAAAACCGTGTAGGATCGCGCTATATCCAAGGCAAAACAGAAAATTAAGTTTTAACTTGTCCAATGACTCATAAGATCCTATTGACATTTATTATCTTCTTAGGTTTAAATCATAAGGGGTGTGAATCGAAAAAAGAATTGAGTTTCAAGTTTGAGATCTGAAGAGATGAGTCAATTGTACAACGGTAAAATTGCAGAACATAATTTTGTTTGATGAGTAGTATCTGAGTTTTGAAAGATGTCTAGGGGAATTTATTAGAAAGCTCCTCCACTCCTTTGGTATTTTGTCCTGTTAAAATAGGGAATCATAAAGATGAAGATTTTATATTTTGTTGGCCTAGTGGTATCAATTACGCGCATTGTGGTTCATAATCTGTGATAACTTATGTTGTTTTACTCTTGGAATCATGTTTGTTACATCTGGCTCATTGCATTTTTAGGATATCTATGGACTATAAATCCGTGGTAATGCAAATTTTGTTTTTGAAAAAGATACTATTTAATTAATTATTTCATTAACATGTTTATAGTGTGAGAATATTGCTGCATTGCATTTGATGATCACTTATTCGAATGCTTGCCTGAGATGGTTTTGAAGAAGAGGCAAGAATATGGATTTTATGGCTACCAGGTCCCTGTTATACCTAGAGGTCCCAGATCTCTAAGGGTAAGTATATACTTGAATTAATCTCATTATATTCCTATGTATAGGATAACATCCATTAACAGGTCTTGTTCATTGGTTGTAGAGGAGGGGTTCGAAAAAGAAATTAGTGGATGATAGCCAAATTTGTGCATTTGAACTGCTGGCAGCTGTAGCTGGGAAGTTGTTGCAGGAGAGCGAAAGTTCTGCTTCTAGTAATGCAGCTGAAGGAAAAGAGCAGTTTGGGATTCACAAGGATGTTATTAAAAAGGAACAACTAGAAGAGAAAGCTGTGAGATCAGAATATCTTGATCAGGGAAGCTGCATAGAGAGTGTACTTGTCCCTGAATCTGCAGCTCTAGAGCACGATTCAAAGTCTACTTTAAAGAAACTTCCACATGTTGAGAATGATTCTGCTTTTGAACGCATTTCTGTTATTACAAGTTCTGACTTCTTAAAGAAAGTTGGCTGTGATGCGAGGTTTGAAAAATCCGCGACTAACAATGCAGCTGGAAGTCTCCTTAGTAAATCAGAGGGAATCTTCCATGGTGATGGGCAGTTATATGATGACAAATTAGTTGATGAAGCTGAAAGACAGATAGAGCTTGTAGGAAAACAGACTGGACACTTGGATGTGGCTAATACCCGAGGTTCAAAGGATCCGATGGAGTTATATGCGAATAATACTCCTATGCTGATTAATTCAGAGAGTAGTGTAAAATCGCCCATGTACAGGGACCATATTCCTAGTGCTTCTTTCCTCGGGCGTAGGAATGATGTAAAAATAGTTAATAGAGATGATGATGAAAACTACTTTAGGCATAATCAACTTAACACCAAAATAAGGGCCTTTATGCCACAATCACGTATCGGATATCGAAGAATAAAGAAGTTGCTGACATCTAGATATTGGAAAGCAGCTCCAAAATTGAAAGATTATGAGCTTTCTAACACTTGTAAGTAGAGGTTTTTATCTTTGTTGTAGTCATTGTAGCATGTTTAAAGAGTTTCTACTTTTCTAGTTATGCTCAAGCCTAATTGTTAATCACTTTTCCATTAAAGGTAGGGGAGGTAGGCCCTTCTATCACAAAAGGAAAACCATTCATGCACATGAAAGATATCAACATGAAATACATTCTAAAAGGAGGCGGTTGTGTTCTCATAGATCAACAATTGCATATGCTCTGCAGGCAAGTTGTGAAAGTATTTCCAACTCCCCTGAGAAGGTCGTGAAGGGAGACAAGAGTGGGACACCTGCAATTTTGCATAGAGGTCTTTACTTTTATTTGATCTCTGGGCTTTATGGTATTTAATTTCTAGACACTGAATAAATTGCTTCTTTTCTGCAGCTACTGGGGTGTCATCTTCAGGCATAGGTCATAAAGCATCCTTTCAGCCTACAGATCCTCGTGGTAGTAATCTCTCTCCATCACACTCCCTTAATTTATTTATTTTTTAATCTTCCCTTCTCATTTTTCTTCCTCTTATACTCTTTCGACTTAGTTTCTGGCTTTCTTGTGTAGTAGCAGTAAAGAGGTTCTTATGCTTTATATTTCTTCTAATTCAGTGAAGTTAAGCATCAAGTCCTTCAAAGTGCCAGAGCTTTATATCGAGGTTCCAGAAACTGCAACTGTTGGTTCACTGAAGGTATGGATCTTTCAACAATTTGTTTAATTGTAGTTGTTTTGATTACTCACAATAAGCATTATAAATGTATGATGTCGACATAAACATGGCAGGATTTGTCTTGTTCTTAAAAAGTTTTCTTATTTTTCTTTTATTTTTTATTGTAATGTTGAAGTTGTTTTACCTAGTCTACCACTAACATATTGCAGCAGACCATTTTCTCATTTTGGTTGCCATTCTCATTTCACAAGAGGATTTCTTTTCTTGAGTGGCTGGGTCTAAGGCCAGTTCCCAATGTACTATAAAGTAGGTTTCTGTTTTATGTTGACTTTCAGAATATGGTTGAGACCCGACCAGGGGCGAATCCAAATAAATTTCCCAACAAGGGCAGATTTTAACTAATTTTAATTTTTTTGTTGAAGTTAAATAAAGAAAACTTGAACTAATTATAATAATGTTTACAAATTGCAATAAATATTCATAATCTAAACGAAAAAGAAATTTTAAATAAAAAATATTTAGATACAATTTAGAAGACAAAAGTAGAATGAATCTACGTTTGTCTGTACTTGTATTCTAGAATATGAATGAATTTTTTTTTTTGCCCCCTCCAAGTTTAACTCTTCCATTAATTTGTCTTCTTAAATTTATTCACTTATATATTTGCCCCTACCCCTATACCTATATAAAAAAAATCCAACATAGGCAGTTGCCCCCTTAATGCATCCGCCCCTGGACCCAACCATATGAGGGTTTCATTATATTATGTGAACCATTTGGTTTCTTTATGCTTTCCTTGAGAAGGAAGTAATGATAAGTTAAGACTGATAGTCTAGTTATGTGATCTGATATAGAAGACCATCTTTATGGTGGATCCACATATTTTCTATGACTGGCATTACATAGGAACTTGAAAGTTTAACCCCGTTTTTTTCTTTTTAATGAGGAATGTTGCTAATTTGTTTTGAGGTCATTGAAGTTTATTTCTGGGGACAAGTAATTGGTGTTTTACCGAGTCTTATTTTGTATACGGTGCTACTTTTTCTATAGAGGACTGTTATGGAGGCTGTCACTGCTATACTTGGAGGTGGATTACGTGTAGGAGTAGTTCTTCAAGGGAAGAAAGTTAGAGATGACAACAGAACACTTCAGCAGACTGGTATCTCTCAAAATGAGGACCTTGACACTCTTGGTTTTACATTGGAGCCTAATTTTGTACAAGTTGCTTCACCTCTATCTCACAAAGATCCTCCACTTTTGCTACCGTGTGACACACATGAACAGTTATCCAGGTAGGCATATTTTCTTTAGCAAATTGTTTTATGGGTAGAAATGTATTGTTTCCGGATTTTATAGAATCTGAAATCCCTGAAAAGACAGTTTTGAGTTCTCACACTACAAATCTTTCGAGCATATATAAGAGATTCCTCAATCAATGGGATGCTTGGTTTATCTTTTAGCTTTTTCTCTCTTTTCATCGTTTATTAGATATCAACTGTAATTATATATCTGGCTTATTAACTTTTTAATATGAAAGGTTGTTCCCCCTGGGTTAGTAGTGGTGTACGTCACTTTTAGCGATTACCATCATTCAATTTGCCAGAGTCAATTTGGCACTTCCACTAATATTATGTTTCTCTATTTCCAGGTCCCCAGTCCCTATTTTGGATTCAGGGGTATCCAACTCCTCAATTGAACAAGCTCCAGTGACTTATTTGGACAACCATGATGAAAGTAGTCGTGAAATTGTTCCTTTCCTTACTGAAGTATCTACAGAAAGAACAGCGCTAGATTCCAAAGCATTGGTTGCTATTCCACCTCTGAATGTGGAAGCTCTTGCTATGGTTCCCATGAACCAGAAAGCTAAGCGGTCAGATCTTTCGCAGCGCAGAACTAGGAGACCGTTCTCTGTGTCAGAAGTTGAAGCACTAGTTGAAGCAGTTGAGAAACTTGGAACTGGAAGGTGTGCAGATTTAAGTTACCACTGTTCTTGATCATTTATGCTTTTTGAGCTCTTAAGAATTTCACCCATATACTCAACTCCCGACCCTCAAAAAGAAAAGTGCTTATATTTCGGGGCCTGGCCTTGCATCAGAATAGGCACTTACTTATTTTCTGTTTAACCAAGTGAAGTCGATGTTTACTTCAGGGAATTCGAAGTTCTTATATCATCTGATTGTGCAGGTGGCGTGATGTTAAAATGCGTGCTTTTGATGATGCAAATCATCGAACTTATGTGGACTTGAAGGTATGGAATAGCATTTTATTTTCAGATAGTTTTTTAGGATTGGTTATAACTTATAAGCTATGCATGTGGATGGTAGTTATCTTTTTCAAAAGTAGAGTACCGGGTTTGAGATTTGAGTGTGGTTAGTTTCTGTTGTTCATGACTCATGAGAATAGAAATGGTTTCTTTACTTGACACGGCTTCTAAATTGTTTCCATCAGATAGGCATATCTTATATGTAACTGATATTTTACTTGAGTGAGGCATCAGGCAGGCGTTGCAGCGTAAAGACGTTAGAAAGAGAGAAATATAGTACTCCATGTTAGGTGCACTTCCAAGTATTTCGACCTATTTGTAAGACTTGCAAGTGAATCGTAAATGATTTCAAAATTATTTCATGAATAAAAGAAAGAGCCACTCGGATTGTTTTAGATCAACTTTTTTTTCTTTTCTTTTTAAATAGAATATGAATGGGTTTATAATTGTGTGATTTTGGTTTATACAGGATAAATGGAAGACACTGGTCCACACAGCGAGCATTGCCCCCCAGCAACGGAGGGGAGAGGCTGTGCCCCAAGAGCTCTTGGACAGGGTCTTGGCTGCTCATGCTTACTGGTCTCAGCATCAATCCAAGCAACACGTGAAGCATCAGATCGAACCTCTTAAATTAGCTGCTGCTGAGGTTGCAGTTTGAAAGGTGGGTTCTAATTGTAATGATGTACAAAAATTTGTGATTTAGGGAAACAGGTAGAAAAAGAAATTGTGAAAAGCCATTTAATTTCATGTAATATTTCAGTCTTAATTGTGATTCATTGCCAGTTCTTTCACGTGTGGAGAGAATGGCGCCTTTGTAAATGGATTTTGATGGAATAAACAGCATTCTAACAAAAAAACTATTAAATATTTAATTTTTTATATTATTTTTTAATATTAAAAGTCAATTTATTTCTCATTCGTCTTCACAATAAATTTTAAAATATTAATATTAAAATTTATACTTAATTTAATTAAATATTAATTGTATTTCTTAATTTATGTTCATAACTTAAAAACGTTAGGCTTAAATATAATTTATTACTCTAAACTATATGTCATATTCAACTACGGTGATCTATCTTTTAATTTTGTCAATTAAATGATTGAACTATTAATTTTTTTTAATTACAACAAATTGTGTCTGTCACGTCAAAAATTATTGACGTAACTATTTGGGTGGGCCATTAGTCAGTTGAGTTGTAATGAAAAAATAATATTTTATTTATTAATTAAACAATTTTGATATAAACAGGGGGTAAAATGGTTGTCGACGTCGGGAAAATTTTTCTTTTTTGAAATTCCTCTTTTAGTATTTCTACCTTTTATGTTTTCTATGTGTTTTGAATTTTGTTTGAAAGAGCGAGTTTGACAAAAGAGTTCGACACAAAATGTGTTGTACCAACTCAACTGAGTTATGAAAAGTTTTGCAGAAAGACTCAATTATTGGACTCTGTTTAACAGGTCTTGGAAATCGAGATTCATAGAGTTCGGGGGCTTGATTAAGTTGGGGAAGGTGTTAGGCATCACCCGACTTCCGTAAAAATACGATTACCGCATCTTTTTTATTCCCTAATTATTTGAAATGTGTGTAGTTAATTGGGCCTACGTGCATTATTTAGAAGTAGTGTTATGTCTCGTTTTCTTGTTTTTTATATACAAAAAAGGTTTGACTTCAGATAAAAGTTCAATTTTAATTCTCCTCCGTCCCAAGGAGAAAAATCCTTATTACTATTTTTTGGGTTGTCGTCACGTTAATTGTCCTCTTCTTTAATAACCAAACTTTTTTATATTTTTTCCTATTACGCCTCAGTATCATTAAATATCTCATACTTTTCTTATTCTAATTCTCTCTCCATATTTAATGACATTATTATGGGCAATTTTGTCATTTTATTCCTCTTCTTAATATGCGTGAAAAATCTACCAGGACTTTTATCCTGGGACGGATGGAGTATAAGGCATGCAAAATGATATTTTGAAAACAGGCTTTAAAACCCTTATGCTCACATAGTAATTGAGGCATTTGATATTTTTATTTTATTCCGTATTCGGCTTGTTTTGATTTTATTTTCAAGATGCGAAGTATCTTCGACAAAAAAATATACATATAAGTGTCGGGCTCCTTATGGGCATGAAAGTCATCGAAGTGACCCGAACGCCACAAATATGATTTACAAGCTAACTGTACAACTAAAAAGGGTCAATCATGGAAACCAGATCTGTGACGCCCCCAAAATTAGGAATACATCACCCATCTTGGGTCGCCAGATACATGGTACAGAATTTAAATACAACTTACTAATATAACTGTCGTGTACAATATGACAAAACATAAACCGTGAGTTTGAATACAAATATTGTCTACTGTAGAGAGTATACAAACTCAAAAAGGAGTCCTCATTACAATTATTATCACACTATTTCACGTAATAGTGAGGACTACTAATGCTATCCTCTCGACCATCACTCCGCTCCCTCGACTCGTCCCAAATTTATATTCTCATTTCTCAAGAGAAAAGTTGAAAGAAAAAGGGGTGAAGCTCAACTAGCCCAAGAAGAAAATATTATGACTAAGATAATGCGTAATAAATTATCATTAGTCTTCAACAATGTTAAAGTCGATAAAATATAATAGACATCAAGTTTAATCGCAATGAATAAGCAATCCATTAAAAGAGTCAAGTAGAAAATAAAATCTACTATCTTTTATGATTTAAAAGGTTTTTCATCATTTATTATCGCCGAGACTCACTTTTAATAAATATTCCACATCATCGAATCACCCCCGCACTACTACCAAGGATATTCTTTAGTATCACGACCACAATTATCCATGCATTCACGGGCCAAGAATATTTGTGTATTCATTAATGGTCATGATCATGCCAACAATCGTCCATCAATGCACTACGGGCCAATGAGAACTTTTACCGCATCATTTGTAACATTACTGGCCATGATTACAATCGAATAATCCTTGGTCATAATCATACCAAGTCCATCTACGCACTATGAGCCACGATGACTCAAAAAAAAATATAAATATGAGGATGATGACAATGATATAAAATTTAATAAAATAAGTTCAAGAATTAATTTATCCAGAACTAATAATGTCCAAATTGTCAACACGACATCGCTTTGTAGATTAAAATTCAAGAATGCTCGTAAGAATATTTCCATGAAAAGATATCTTTGGATGAAGCTTAAATATCAAGGATATTCCACTAATTTTATGGAGTATAGTAGTCAAAACTTTAACCAACCGAGTATAATAAAGAATGGAATAACAAAAGAAATCACCATACATGCAGACTTTCAGATGACAAAGTTATTCCAATGTAATACTAAATAACGGAACAAAGTCGTGCAAAATTTGCAGACCATGCAGGATGTTCCAATGTAATAATAAAGAATGGAATAACAACAAAATCACCTTGTAGATGCTTATACTTCAGTATGTAAAGTTATTCCAATGTAATACTAATAAAGGACGAAATCAGTCCCACAGAAACGCAAGCGAGGATATTCCAATGTAATAATAATAAAAAGACGAACCAGTCCAAACAGAAACGCATGTATGAGGATATTCCAATGTAATAATAAAGACGGAATCAGTCCCACGAAAACGCATGCACATGAGATATTCCAAATGTAATAATAAAGATTTAATAATAGAAGAATGTCACCAAGTATAGGTAGATCACAGATACAAAGTTATTCCAATGTAATAATAAGAAATGGAATAACAACAGCTTCTTCTTCATGAATAAGAAAGAATAACACACTTTACCGTAAAAGAACTCGAATATAAGAGTAGTTAGTTAAGTAAAAAATTTTTCTTCTTCTCTCTATAAATTTTTTTTCTCTAGAGTTTCAGGTGAATTCGTAAGAAATAATGAAGGAATGAGCTTTCTATTTATAGGAGAATGGAAGTAAGCACTTTTTCAAGCACTGAAATAATTTTGCGTAATTATTTCTTCAATCAACTAACAACTAAGTCAAACAACTAACCAATAAGATTTCAACAAAATTAAAATATAATATATATATATAAACACATGTTTTCAATTTATATATATCAATATTATATATACCACTAGATTTTTTTATCCCCCCATATCCAACATCAATCCCCACCCTCCCTCCCAATAATCACTTTCACTACAACACTCTTACACATCACTATCATACTACCACTTTTTCACCATTTTTCACTCATACACACATCACACACCTATCACTTTCACATATCATTTTCTCCCACCATATACTCAATACATACATATACTTCCATACGTATACTCTTCCATTTCTAAAATCATTTTTCCAACACAAATGGGCCTCACATGTGGGCCCCATTTTTAAAAATTTTCTACCGATTATTTTGGAAAATGGGTAAATGGGGGTCCGTAAAATAAGCAAAACTTCATAAAAATCACCTTAATAATTTTAACAACATTTATCACATTTATTATAATTCAAAATATTAATCGACTGTGTCGCTCCTGTGAAAGAGGGGCTTTCAATAAGGATTTCTCCCTATTGGCGTGCGTAATTAGGTGACCAAACCTCTCCTCGATGTAACTTCTAGACATCGTTAATATTGCAAATAATAATATTAATAATTTTGTCGTCTCAATTATTGATTTTAACAATATAATAAATATCGACAATAATTGAATCAAATAACGTGAGATACTACGCAACAATTACTATAGCAATAATTGAACAAAACCGAATGACTTCTCACGTAAAGATCAATAATCAATACCGCAGTGCTACTATGCAACCACGCCAGACATCGATTACTTTTACTACCGAAAGTAGTTCAACAAGATCAACCAGTAAAACTTCCGCCGTTATTTTCATAAAAATATTTTTGTCGTTTTCTCAATCCGATAATAATTTCGCTGGGGTCCACCAATGATCATACCATTTATTTAATATTCCCTCGCTAAAAACGAATATTCCCCCACCAATCGAATATATATATAACAACTTGCATACTATGAAAAATTTATAAATATTACCCACAACTATAACATTATATCAATTTCACTCCATAATATTCAAAAATAATATTTATAGAAAATTCATCTTTATTCAAAAGTTGGGTTTTACAATCTCCCTTCTTATGAAATTTCCTCGAAATTAGGGTACGATTGGTATGTCAAGAGGTAAGGATACCTTGATTTCATTTCGATTCTAACTCCTGTGTCATTTCTCAACATCGTGGTTTCTCCACAAAACTTGACTTGAGGTATAACTTTGGAGCGTAAAATATGTTCCTTCTTATCCAAGATTTGAACAGAACCTCTTCATACGTTAAATCTTCCGCTATTTCGTCCGGTTCCAACTCAATAATGTGGTTCGGGTCTTCCACATATTTACGTAATATGGATATGTGAAAACGTTATGAACACGAGACATACTTGGCGGTAAAAGCGAGTCTATAGCCACGCCCTACCGATCGAGGATTAAAATGGGCCAATGAATCGAGGATCGAGCTTTCCTCTCTTTCCAAATCTCGTAACTCCTTTCCATGGAGTAACACGTAACAACACACATGATCCTATATCGAATTCCACGCCCTTTCGATGAAGATCAAGATAACTCTTTTGTCGATCTTGTGAGGTTTTTATACGTTGTCGGATCGTTTCAATCTTTTCCATAGTCATACGTATTCAACTCCCGGTCCCAACAACGTTGCTTCACCCACCTCATCCCAAAGATAATCGAGAACGACACTTTCTTCCATACAACGCTCGAATGGAGCCATGCCAATACTTGTTTGATAACTGTTGTTGTAGAAAACTCCACCAATGGTAAGAAATTGTCCCAACTTCCTGAAGTCAAGGACACAGAGTGTTAATAAATCCTCAAGAGTTTGAATAGTCCTCTCTCGATCGTCCGTCCGCTTGAGGATGATATCTTCAACTAAATCAGAACTGCGCTCATAGCTTTTTGCAAACTAACCCAAAATCGTGAAGTAAATCTTGGGTCTCGATCGTAAACTATGGATACCGGCATACCATGCAATTTTACAATCTCGTTTATGTACATACGAAGCAAGACGCTCAAGTGTATAAGTTTTCGACGGTAAGAAAATGAGCAGACTTGGTCAATCTATCAACAATGACCCAAATCGCATCTATACCTTCGAGAAACCTTAGGAAGACCAAGTAAATCTAAATCCATGGTAATGTGCTCCCACTTCCATTTTAGAATTTCAAGTGGTTGCAATGGACCTTTTAGTACTTGATGCTCGCGCCGACTCGTTGACACGTTAGACACCTTGAGATAAACAAACGCTATCTCTCTCTTCATATCATTGCCCCACCAAAATGTATGTCAAGATCATGATACATTTTGGTACTCCCAAGATGGATTGAAAAAAATGTGTGTCATGCGCCTCCATCATGATTTTATACTTTAAATTAGTGGTCGTTAGGAACATAAAGTCCGGAGTTGACTCAAGTATTCCTTCTTCATCGATTCTTGCTTCCCGCATAGCACCTTCTTGCACTTTCTTCCTCATACGCATCACCGCCTCCTGTGTCAGTAGCTCGAGCAACTTTAACTTTATCAATTAAAGTTGGTTCTACTCAGATATTCGCCATCATCACACGGGTCCCTCGGAGTCTTTAACTCTATCTCCATCCTTTGCAAGTCACACAAATGGGCCTTTGTGTTGACAATATCGTACTCGTACTTGCATATATGATCTTCTACTCAACGCGCCACCTACCACGCTCGCTTTTCCGTGATGGTATTGGATGGTATGATCATAATCTTTCAACAGATTCAAGCCAACGTCGTTGTCGCATGTTGAGTTCCTTTTGAGTGAAGAAATATTTGAGGCTTTTTATGATCCGTAAAGATCTCCACCTTCTCCCCATACAAGTAATGCCTCCAAATTTTAAGTGCGAAGACCACATCCGCTAACTCTAGGTCATGAGTAGGATAATTTCTCTCATATTCTTTGAGTTGTCGTGAGGCATAAAGCTATGACTTTCCCATGTTGCATGAGAACACATCCTAACCCTTTGCCTCAAGCATCATCAGAGATGACAAATCCTCCGAACCGATGGTATTGTCGTAACAAAATAAATGAGTCTCCTCTCGAGTTCTTGAAAACTCTTCTCACATTCCTCGCTCCAACCGAACTTTCAGATCTTTCCGAGTCATCCGAGTTAGTGGAGTAGCGATTCGAGAAAACCTTCTACTTAATCTTCGATAATAACCAATAAGCCGAGAAAGCTACGTAGTTCGATCATCGATTTAGGTTGCTCCCACTTTGAATAGCTTCAATCTTTCTTTGGGTCAACAGATATTCCATGACTTGATACCACGTGCCCAAGGAATGCTACTTTCTCAAGCCGTAACTCGATTTCTTCAACTCGCATAAAGCTTATATTCACGAAGCTTTTGGAGTATCAACCTCAAGTGTTGCTTTCATGATCTTCACGGCTTTTTGAATAAATAAGGATGTCATCAATAAAGACGACCATAAAGTGATTCAAATATTCCTTGAATACTCTGGCTCATCATATCCATGAAGGCAAATAGGAGCATTAGTCGATCCAAAGGACATGACTAGGAATTCATAATGCCCGCATCGAGTTCTCGAAAGCCGCCTTTTGAATGTCATCGTTCTAATCTTCAATTGGTGATATCCTAACGAAGATAAATCTTTGAAAAGAATTTGGCTCCTCAGAATCGGGTCAAACAGTCATCAATACGTGGTAATGGGTACCTATTTTTGATGGTGACATGATTCAACTCCCGATAATCAATACAAAGTCGCATACTCCCATCTTTCTTCTTCACGAATAGAACAGAGCACCCCAAGGAGAAGTACTAGGACGGATAAAGCCAATGTCTAACAATTCTCGCACTTTGAGTCTTTAACTCAAGTTCAATAGAGCCATTCGATATGGGGCTTTAGAAATGTGTTTTGTCACGGGTTCAAGGTCGATACAAAATTCAATTTAACGCCTCGGGGTAGGCCAGAAGTTCTTCGTGGAATACGTCAGAAATTCATTAACAATAGAAATATTATTCAAACCGACGTATTTTTGTTTAGATCGTGACATTAACTAAGAAAGCTTGACATCCATTTTTCAATAAACGAATAGCTTTTATGGCTTGAGATGATGTTGATTGATTTTAATGGTTTGGTTGCTTGAATTCGCATAATAGGTCGATTAGGAATATGAAAGCTAACAACCTTATTTAAAACAATCAATTTTTGCATGATGAGTAGTTAACCAATTAATCCCTAGAATTACATCAAATGCAAGTATTTTTAATGAAATAAGATCGACAGTAATGTGGGTACCAACTTGAACCAAACAAGACTTATAAACCATGGATGTAATGAAGGTTTCTCCCAACGGAGTTTCCACAGATAAGTCAAAGTCTAATTTCTCCTGAGTCAAATTTAATCGTTGAGCGCAAGTAGAGAAATAAAAGAATGGGTAGAACCCAGATCAAATAAGGTATGACTTCGCTAGAGTTTATGATAAGCTTACCCGTGATGACCTCATTCGTTCTTTTGCTTCGGGAGGTCACTACAAACGCTCTCCTTGCACCATCGGCTTTGACTTTTTTGGGACTACCTTTGGTGCCTCCATCCTAGT
Source organism: Panax quinquefolius (assembly GCA_020205615.1). Classification (NCBI taxonomy): domain Eukaryota; kingdom Viridiplantae; phylum Streptophyta; class Magnoliopsida; order Apiales; family Araliaceae; genus Panax; species Panax quinquefolius. The sequence goes on along the minus strand of CM035160.1, from coordinate 27,323,880 downwards.
TGAACTTGTCTTCTGGTGAACGCACAAAATCGGCTAGGTGACCTTTCTTCCACAATTATAACACGCTTTGGACGACATCGCGCAGCTTTGACCGATATGTCCCTCTCCTCCGCATTTGAAGCATACGATGGTGGTCGCTCTCCTTCCTTAACAATGGGTGTCTTTGTGCCGACGCCTTTCCATCATGTTGAATCTCTCTTCTTGAAATGTCCATTTTACCGCTTCGCCATGATTACCACCAAGTGGTTACCATTTCGCATGTTGATTCCTCCACGTTTGTTGTTGCTGCTTGATGATGATCGATACCATCGGTATTTTCATGTCATTTACCGCTTTTCTTAGTCAGCGTTGACTCGCTATCAAGGCTCCAATAATCGAGCCCTATTTACAACATCCGAGTACAAACACGCTTTATAAGAAATAAGATATCGACGTATCTCCGGTTTCAAACCTCTTAAAACATTCGCGTCATTTTTCTCCTCATTATCGACCAAATAAGATGCAAACCGGATAACTCCAAATTTAGCTCTCAGATTGCGATTTCTGGCCATATTGTTTTGTTCAAATTTGATAAACTCCACTTCTTTCATGTGATTTAATACTCTCGGAAAATACTTGTCGTTGAATAGCTCTTCGAACTTCTCCCAAGACATCTTGAAAAGGCGTCAGTTGGTACGCTTTTACTGATTCCCACCAAGAATCCGCCTCTTCACACAATGTGAAGGTGGTGAAGGAACCTTTGCTTCTTCTGAGCATCCCAAGACATCAAATATCTTGGTGATCCGCTTTATCCATGCTTCCGCCTTAAGTGGTTTTTGCTCTCCTATAAACTCCGGTGGTCCCAGCCTCGAATCGCTTAAGCAGTTGATCGTCCGAGAGTTTCAAGTGTTTTTCCACCTACATTTTGGACAGAGCCGCTACCGATGTTGCATGAATTCGCATAAAGCCTCCGAATGCAGGCCATCATTCATTATTTGGTCAGGTTGTTGTTGTTTGTATGAGGATTATCGCCTTCCCGATGCACATTTTCCGATTATTGATATGTGGAGACTCAACGGCCTCTTGTGCTCCATTGCTATTTTCAACATTCTCGGATGTCATTTTCAGACATCGCCACAAAACAAAGGTTCATTAACATATAACATATTATTCATATACTTGACCGACCAATTAAATACCAAATAAACTTAGTAGGTCATACTAATAAGGAATTTCTGCTCTCCCTCCTAGTTCTAGTCTCACATCTTAGCCAGGATCATATCCCTAAGCTTTGATACCAACCGTGACGCCCCAAAATTAGGAATACATCACCCATCTTGGGTCGCCAGATACATGGTATGTAATTTAAATACAACTTACTAATACAACTGCCGCAGTATAATAATACGACAAAACATAAACTCGTGAGTTTGAATACAAATATTGTCTACACTAGAGTATACAAACTCAAAAGGAGTCCTCATTATAATTATTATCCTATTATTTCACGTAATAGTGAGGACTACTAATGCTATCCTCGGACCATCACTCCGCTCTCCGACTCGTCCCAAAGCCTATATTCTCATTTCCTCAAGAGAATAAAGGAAAGAAAGGGTGAGCTCAACTAGCCAAAGACAAAATATTATGACTAAGATAATGCGTAATAAATTAGCATTAGTCTCCAACAATGTTAAACCGATAAAAATATAATAGACATCAAGTTTAACTGCAGCTTTAACAAGTAATCCATTAAAAGAGTCAAGTAGAAAATAAAATCTACTATCTTTTATGATTTAAAAGGTTTTTCATCATCGTTAAATTCGAGACTTTTTAATAAATATTCCACATCATCGAATCACCCCGCACTTTTTGGCCAAGGATATTCTTTAGTATCACGACCACAATTATCCACGACTACGGGCCAAGAATATTTGTGTATTCATTAATGGTCATGATCATGCCAACAACTCGAGGGTCCATCAATGCACCATCGGCCAATGAGGACTTTTACCACATCATTTGTAACATTACAATCATGATTACAAGAATAATCCTCGTTTCATAATCATACCAAGTCCATCTACGCACTACATGTGCCATGTATTGACTTTCAAAAATATAAATATGAGGATGATGACAATGATATATGTGATGCCCCAAAATTAGGTATACGTCACCCATCTTGGGTCCCACTTACATGGTACATAAATTCAAATACAACTTATTAATACAACTGCTGTGGTATAATACGACAAAACATAAACCGTGAGTTTGAATACAAATATTATCTACTAGAGATTATACAAACGCAAAAGGAGTCCTCATTATTAAATTATTATCACACTATTTCACGTAATAGTGAGGACTACTAATGCTATCCTCTCGACCATCACTCCGCTCTCGACTCTTTCTTCCCGCCTATATTCTCATTTTTCAAGACCGCAATTGAAAGGAAGGGTGAGCTCAACTAGCCCAGTAAGAAATATTATGACTAAGATAATGTGGAATAAATTATCATTAGTCTTCAACAATGTTAAACTGATAAAATATAATAGACATCAAGTTTAATCGCAATGAACAAGCAATCCATTAAAAGAGTCAAGTAAAAAATAAAATCTACTATCTTTTATGATTAAAAAGGTTTTTCATCACTTTGTTATTATTTGGGACTCTCATTAATAAATAATCCACATCATCGAATCACCCCGCACTACTACCAAGGATATTCTTTTAGTATCACGACCAAAATTATCCATGCACTACGGCCAAGAATATTTGTGTATTCATTAATGGTCATGATCATGCCAACAACTATCCATCAATGCGCCTACTGGCCAACGAGGACTTTTACCACATCATTTGTAACAATACGGCCATGATTACACCGAATAATCCCCGGTCATAATCATACCAAGTCCATCTACGCACCTATGTGACACGGATGACTTTCAACATAATATAAATATGAGGATGATGACAATGATATAAGAATTCAATAAAACAAGTTCAAGAATTAATTTATCCGAATCGATAACGCCCAAATTGTCAACATTATACCGCTTTGTAGAGTAAAATTCAAGAATGCTCGTAAGAATATTTCCATGAAAAAGATCTTTGGATGAAGCTTATATATCAAGGATATTCCACTAATTTCATGGAGTATAGAAGTCAAAACTTTAACCAACCGAGTATAATAACGAATGGAATAACAAAAGAAATCACCACGCATGCGGTATTTCCCATGTACAAAGTTATTCCAATGAATAATAATAACGGAACCAGTCATTCAAAATTTGTAACCGACTGTGATGTTCCAATGTATAATAAAAGACGGAACCAGTTGTGTAAAACAGACGAGACAAATCCGTCGGTGTAAAATACACGCATGTGATGTTCCAACGGAATAATAATAAAGCGGAATCGAGTTGATTGTAAAACACATGTACGAGGATGTTCCAAATGAATAATAGAAGAATGCTACCAAGTATAGGGTAGAGCAGCAATATAAAAGTTATTCCAATGTAATAATAAGAAATGGAATAACAACAGCTTCTCTTCATGAATAAGAAAGAATAACACCCCTTACTTAGTATAACAAATAATATTCCCTACCTTAAGAAGAAGAAGTAATGGATATATAACACCCTTTCTCTCTATAGTTTATCTCTGAGTTTCAATGAATTCGTAAGAAAATAATGAATGAATGAGCTTCTATTTATAGAAAAATGGAATGCATAAGAACTAACTCATGAACCATTCGAGATTGATTTACTTTAATCTAATCTATCCATATTTAAAGCAAAATCTTTTAAATAAAATATAATATATTCTATTTATAATCTAATAAAATGAATAACTTTATAAAAGATTTTACTATGCAAACACTATATGTAGACACTATGCAAAACACTATGCATAATAAAATATAATATATTCTAATTATTGTCTAATAAAAAAATGCAGATAACTTTATAAAAGTATTACATTTTATATAAAAAGATTTTACTATGCAAAATACTACGCATACATTATATAACACTATGCATAATAGAATATAATATATTCTATTTATAGAATAACTTTATAAAAGTATTCATTTTATATAAAAGATTTTTCGTATTATTACATTAATAATACCAACAAAACCGAGTGACTTATCATTTAAGCATCAATAATTAATACCGTGTGCTACTATGCAACCACGCCAGACATTATACTTTTAACACCGGTGTTTCAACGATTAACAGTAAAACTTCCAATCGTTATTTTCATAAAGTATTTTTTGTCGCTTTCTCAATCCGACAAAAATTTCGTCATATGGTCCACCTAATGATTGTCTTGTCATCACGGATATTCCCCGACAAAAAGAATATTCCCCACCAATCGAATATTATATAACAACTCACGTAGATTTTTGCAAAATTTATAAATATAACCCACAACTATAACATTATATCAAATCCACACCATAATATTTAAAAAAATTATTTTGAGAAAATTAAATATTTATTCATAAAATCTGGGGTCTCACAATCTCCCCTCCTTATGGAATTTCGCCCTCGAAATTTACGTACGTACTTGGTATGCTGAACAGGTGAGGATACATCGACTTCATTTCAAATTCTAACTCTTGAGTTATAACATTTGAGTGTTGAATACGATTCTTCTTATCCAAGATTTTAACACGTATCTCCTCAAACGTTAAATCAGCCATTATCTCGTCCGGTTCTAAATTAATAATGTGGTTCAGGTCATCCACATATTTACGTAATGTCGATACGTAAAAAAAATGTTATGAACACGCGACATATTTGGCTGTAAAACGAGTCTATAAGCCACAGTTCCTACTCCATCGAAGATTTCAAATGGACCAATTAAATCAAGGGTTGAGATTTCCTCTCTTCGTCGATTCTTGCTTCTAGAATAACGCCCTCTTGAACCTTCTTCTTCACATTTATCAGATTTGGGTGTGTAACTTGAACGGCTTTAACTTTATCGATTAAAGTCAATTCTAATCGTATATTCGTTATCTTTACGTGGTTTCCTAGATTCTTTAACTCTATCTTCATCATTTGTAAGTTTTACGAAATGGGTCTTTGTGTTAACAACATCGCACTCGTAAACGCATACGATCTTCTACTCAACGCGTCAGCTATCACGTTCGCTTTCCCACGATGGTATTGAATGGTACGATCGTAATCTTTAACAGCTCGAGCCAACGTCTTTGGCGCATGTTACGTTCGTTTTAAGTAAAGAAATATTTGAGAGTTTTAGAAATGGGTTTTATACTGGGGTCAATACAAAATTTGATTTCACGCTCTAGGGTAGGCTACGAAGTCTTCAAGAATACGTCAGGAAATCTATTAACAATAGAAATGTCATTCAAAACTGTGACTCTCATCCAAGACTTGGATAGTATGTCACATTGATACCTATCAACTTGCCATTGTCATTCACGACATCACCTACAGAAAGTCTGGCTTCGGTGCATTCCACACAAGAAAGTCAACAACGAAAGGCTCGGAGCTCTTTACTTATGGCTTGATATGACAGTGATTGACTTTAGTGGTTTGGTTACTTAAAAAGTTAGGAATATGAAAGCTAACAACCTTACGAAAAACATGATGAGTAGTTAACCAATCGATTCCAAAAATCAAATCCATGCAAATATTTTCAAAGAGATAAGATCGATAGGTAACGTGAAAGTGTTGATTTGAATCAAACAAGATTTATAAATAAATAGTAGAGGTAACGAAAGTTTCTCCCAACTGAGTTTCAGCAGATAAATCAAAGCCTAACTTCTCCGGAGTTAAATTCAAACCATGAACACAACTAGGTGAAATAAAAGAGTGAGTAGAATTGGTATCTAACATGGTATAGACTTCGCAAAAGTTTATGATTAACTTACCCGTGATAATTTTATTCAGGTACCTCGTTAAGAAAAAAAAACGCTCTCTCTTAAACTACCAGTTTTGGCTTGTCTGGGACATCCTTTGGCATCACTATCCCAGCTGGACTTGACTTCACCATACGACAAAATTGAGCTAGGTGACCTTCTCTTCCGTAATTGAAAACACGCTTTGGATTGTTGCAGACAGTTTGACGGATGTGTCCCTCTGTCTCAAGATTTGAAACATCTGACCGATGATCGTTCTTCTTCCTTTGAAAGCGGGTCTTTGGTGGTGCCGCCGCTCTTTCCATCATTATTGAACCTTTCTTCTTGAAATTTCCATTTCTATTATTTTGGCCATGATTACCACCGAAGTGGTTATCATTCTTGGCATGATAATTTCCCCTATGATGGTTATCATTGTTCCGATGACCGTTGCCACTGGTACGATTATTATCGTGTTGTTGGTCGTTGCCTTTTGGTTTTGCTGACTCATTATCGCGCTCCAATAATTGAGCCCTATTCACAACATCCGAATATAAACAAAGTTTGTGAGAAATAAGATATCGACGATATCGTGTTTCAAACCTCTTAGAAACATTCGCGTCATTCGCTCCTCATTATCGACCAAATGGAATGCAAACCGGGACAACTCTGCAAATTTAGCCTCATACTGCGACACGGTCATATTTTTTTTGCTCCAACTTGATAAACTCCACCTCATTCATGTGACGAATACTTTCGGGAAAGTACTTGTCGTTGAATAGCTCTTGGAACTTCTCCCAAGACATCTTGAGTGCGTCAGTCTGGGTACGTTTTACAGATTCCCACCAATAATCTGCTTCTTCACGCAACATAAAGGTGGCAACGGATGGCAGTATTTAAGAATGGTAGCTGAGAATATTAACGGTGGAGTTAATGAGACCGTGGAAACACCTTTAATTACCACCCAGGGGAACGTGCAACAGAAATGCAATATTCCTCCTGTAAACAACACCACTGATCAGACGATGAACGATGGGATGTTTAGGAGCTTTTTGCAGTTCATGCAAAACCGACGAGGAGACTAGGTATGTAATACTGGTGGAAATGATAGAACGCTTGCGGCTTGTCACGGCCAAACAATTCAAAGAGTTGGGACCACCAGATTATAGGAAAGCCGGATCCGATCATGGCGCAGAAACGTGGGTCAAGCAAATTACCAAGATATTCGATGTCTTGGGATGCACGGAGGAACAAAAGGTTCCATTCGCCACCTTTATGTTCCGTGACGAGGCAGATTACTGGTGGGAGTCTGTGAAACATACCCAGCCTGCCGCACTCCGCATGTCTTGGGAAACGTTTTAGAAACTTTTCAACGAAAAATACTTTCCTGAAAGTATTCGCCATATGAAAGAGGTAGAGTTTATTAGACTAGAACAAAACAACATGACGATGTCCCAATACGAGGCGAAGTTCACAGAGTTAATGTAACACCCCCTTCCCGAAAAGGAAAGGGAGGTCACGTGCAAAGCAAGACGAACCTCAAAATAAATAAACAAGGCACTAACAACCTCAAATTACAAATAGTGGTGATTCATTAATAAAGTAATAAGTACAATTTTTTAAACTGAGTCAAAATAATCAACGCTTAAAATTGAATCAACCTAAATGGTCAAAGGCAAAACTCTCATCACACTAGCCCGAATCACCCCCGCAAAACTCTTGGGAAGAAAAACACAAGATGAGCTAATCGTCCGAAGACGGATCTGAGATATACAAAAGGTATACAACTGATATACGAAAACAACTGAGACAAAATACTGAACAAAGCCTCAAGTGCAAATACGAACGAAAATATAATATCCAAAGATTCGAATGGAATATATCTGAATCAACATAATTGACGAAACCAATAGACGAATAAAGAAATAACGAATTGAAGTAACTAACTCAATAAATTGAACTGAACAGAAACAAACAAAACAAATACAATAAAATAATAGGCTGAAACAAATGACTGGGGTTATTTCATACCGAGTGAGCCCAAAAATATATCTTGCCACACAGCAAGTCAAAATAATGCCACACAGTGCAAGTCAAAACAATGCCACACAGTGAAGTCAAATGATGCCACACTGGTGCAATCACACATTGGATCGCGAATCTAAATGTATCTGAAATCGGATAGGTGTGTTTGGAACAACATCACCAATCCATGCAGTAACGTAAAACTAGGGTTAACCCATATGCCTCCCACAACAAAACACCAAATGGCCCACTTCCTCCCGAGTCCAAAACGGAGACAGTGGACTAATCACATCGCGCGGAAAGTGTCACGCCTCTCGTACAAGACGACACATGCGGGTGGTACCCCATAGGTGGTTATAGCTCGGGTATACCCTATGGTATATTCTAACAAAAATATTATGTCACAACACATGCGACATAATACTAACAAAAGGGTTCTATATATATATGTTGAACCAAATCAAATTATAGTCACAAGGTTTCAAAAGAAGGTAAGAATATGCATCATTTCTACAATTATCAAAAATAAATACTAAACATGATATCCTAATTCAAAGAGTACAAATACGAGTCCAATGTGTCAACTCCAAAATAAAACAAATATATGAATGTCACAAGAAACAATTATGTGAAATAATAACAGAATTTGAAACGAGGAACAAAATGAATAAATCAAATTTAACAAAAGTATCGCTGAAAGAGTACGGAATCCGTACCTGATACTTCCAAACCATTTATAGCACACTCCACAAAATCTTACCCTCAAATGCCAACGATATCAAATACGAAACGTTATTCATCACCTAAACATATTCACCTCAAATTATAAACAATCCAAACTAATAATTCTAAAATAATTCATAATCTATTTAATATGCCTTTAATCATCGTTTTATATCAATTATTAATACTCCAAAATTTATATTCCAAGTATAACTCTTAAATCCCCTTCGTTCGAACTAATTACACAAATTAACAAAAATTAATAAATATCTATAAGTTAAATTACTAATGACAAATTTACCCACTAACAACATAATATCGTTAAATTTATTATCAAATAAATTTTATAATTTTATCAACAAGATTAACGAGTTTAAATTAATATATACATAACTTTCAATTTTATTCGCTAATTTCGTTTATAAATTTTATGGCCAAATAATTATTGAAAAAGAATAAAAAATAAATAAATAAAATAAAATAAATAAAAATTCACGAAATCACCACCGCATATTACTTCGCAAGCACTGAAATCAACTATATATCTTTTTATATTAACAAATCAATCATATATATATATATATATATATATATATATATATATATATATATATATATATATATATAATACACTCAATGTCCTCCATTCCAAAAATAATCTGACAAACTTATATTTATATATATATATATATACACACACACAAGTCAAATCAGTCATGTATGCTTTTTTTTCAATTCTAAATCATGAAATTAAAGGAAGTTTGAAACATAAAAATCCTTGATATGGAGAAACAAACCAAAAAAAACCCAACCTGATGATCCTTTTCTGATTATTTCGTACACAACTTCCCTCACAATATAATTAGAGGCGGCTTTCTCCTTTTTCTTTCTAAGGTTGTATAAGAAAAAAAAAATAAGATTAGGTTTAGTTATTTATTTATTAATAAATCTTATTAATTCTCCTAATTATAATTGGATTTATTACTACCCACATTTAATTAAATTAAACTCAATTAATTTTAAAGGCCCAAATTTTACTAAATTAATTTACCCATCTCTTATTAATATTTATTAGCCCACACAAATTAAATAACTAGTTTGACCCAACATAAATGACAAAGTCCAATTAATATGTTTTAAAACAAAATAATTTTTATTATGCAATATTTATTTATTAATTTTTTACCGGGTATTACAGTTATCCAGGTTTGCACCTCATTTGGTAGAGAATGAGGAACGAATGACGAGGATGTTTTTGAGAGGTTTAAAACCCGAGATTCGACAATATCTTATCTCTCATAAATTTTCTTTATATTCAGATGTTATCAACAGGGCTCAATTATTAGAGCGAGATAATGAAGTACGTTCAACCAAGAGACCGCAACCAGGATCATCTACGGTGAAATTGTCGATCATCGTAACAACGATAACCAGCGGAGAAAGAAAAATATGGATAAGAGCGATAACCATTCTGGTGGTAATCGTGGCCATAAAAATAGAAGAAGCGAGTCGTGGGGAGATTTTAAAAAGAGGAGATTCAACAATGACACTGCTGAAGACGCCAAAGACCAAAGAAGAATCGGTTTTAAGGGAGGAGAACGACCACCGGTCGTATGCTATAAAAGAGGAAAAGAGGGACACATCAGCCCAAACTGTCCACAATAGTTCAAGGTATGCTATAATTATGGAAAGGAAGGACATATCGCTCGAGATTGTACGATAGCGAAACCAAGCCCAGTGGGGATTGTGACTCAAAAGGTCATCCCAAAAAAGTCAAAGTCAATCGGCCTCGGAAGAGCGTTTGTCGTGGATTGGTCAACACGCGAAGAACCCAAACGAGGTGATCACGGGTAAGCTAATCATAAATTCATGCGAAGTTTATACATTACTAGAAACCGGCTTTACCCATTCATTTATCTCTCCGCTTGTGCTCAACGTTTAAACTTGACTCTAGGAGAAATTAGACTTTGACCTATCTGTGGAAACTCCGTTAGGAGAAACTTTCATCACATCCACTGTTTATAAATCTTGTTTGATCCAAGTTGGCACCATCGCATTACCTGCTGACCTTATTTCTTTAAAGATACTTGCATTTGAAGTGATTTTAGGGATTGATTGGTTAACTACTCATCATGCCAAAATTGATTGTTTTCGTAAGGTTGTTAGTTTTCATATTCCTAACCAACCTGTTATTTGAATTCAAGCAACCAAACCATTGAAGTCAAACACTTTCATATCAAGTCATAAAGCTATTCATTTATTGAAAAACGGATATCAAGCTTTCTTAGCCCATGTTATGGATTTGAATAAAGACACGTCAGATTTGAATAATATTCCTGTTGTTATTGACTTTTCCGGCGTATTTTCAAGAATTTCTTGGCTTACTCCCAAAGTGTGATATTGAATTTTGTATCGACTTTGAACTGGTACAAAACCCATTTCTAAAATCTCATGGCTCCTATTGAACTTCAGGAGTTAAAAATTCAACTATAGAATTTGGTACCCGAGCCTTTATCTGGTGACTTCCTTTGTGGAATCGGGCTGGACTCTCCGTAGGGACGCCTTATATTCGCAAGCAGAAGTAAACCGATAGGTGTCATTATGATGTCTTTATCCAAGATTGGGATATGAGTCACAGATTGAGAGCAACCTAAGTTAGTAATCGAAATACGTAGCTTTCTATGCTTAGCTGGTTATTATCGAAGATTTTGTGGAAAGATTTTCTCGAATCGCTACTCCATTAACTCAGTTGACTCATAGAGATACAAAATTCGATTGGAGCAAAGAATGTAGGAAGAGCTTCGAAGAACTCAAGGAGAGACTTATTTTGGTACATGTTCTGACCATACCATCCTGGAAAAGTGAACGTGGTAGCTGACGTGTTGAGTAAAACATCGTATACGAGTACAAGTGCGATATTGTCAAAGACCCATTTTGTATGACTTACAAATGATAGAGTTGAAGACTCTAGGTACCCATGTGATGATATACGAGTAGAATCGACTTTAATTGATAAAGTTAAAATCGTTCAAGCTACACACTGGAGCTGATGAATATGAAGAAGGAGGTACAAGAAGTCGTTATTCCAAAAGCGAGAATCGACGATGTGAGGAAAGCTCAAACCTTCGATTTATTAGTCCATTTGAAATCCTCGATTGAATAGGAACTATGGCCTATAGACTCGCTTTACAGCCAAGTATGACGCGTGTTCATAACATTTTTCGCGTATCGATGTTACGTAAATATGTGGATGACCCGAACCACATTATTGAGTTAGAACCAGATGAGATAGCAGAAGATTTAATGTACAATGAGGTACCAGTCAAGATCTTGGATGGGAAGGAGCATGTCCTACGCATGTCAATTTCGAGGACGAAATTTCATAAGGATGGGAGGTTGTAAGGCCCCAACTTTTTATAAATGAAGATTTAATTTTCTCTATTTATTATTTTGAAATAGTAAGGGGTTGATTTGATTAATGTGGTTAGTTATGGGTAAAGTCTGTAAATATTTTAAATAAGCAAGTGGTTATAAAATACTCATTGTTGTTTTAGGAGAATATTCGTTTGGTCGTGGAATATTCTTCTTTGTCGGGAATATTAAATGACGGTAGCGAATTGTAATGGGCCCATAACTGAAAGCGATTGGATGAAGAAAACGACAAGTATAAGTTGTTTATAATACTTAAATATAGATTATTCATCAATTATCATTGTTGGAATACCCTTGGTTAAAAACACAAGATGTCTGGCGTTGTTGTCAGCGAAGAAGTATTGCAGTATTGCACCAATTATTGATTCTTATGTAAGAAGGCACTACTCAATAATTTTTACAAGAATTATTGTCAAAGATTTTATTTTATTGATTCAATAATTGATGCGTTGATATTTTATATTATTGTTGTTTCAATAATTGTCACTACACAAGATTTTCCATTATCGAAGCAATAATTCATATTATCCGAATAATATTATTAGAAAATATTATTGGCAATGTCTAGAAAGTTACATCTAAGGAGATGTTTTTGGTCACCTAATTGCGCCACCAAGAAGAAAAATTCTTATTGAAACCCCCTCTTTCTTAGAAGCAGATTTGGTTGCTAAATCGTGATTCTGTAATATTATTTGTGAATAATTAATTATTGATTTATATGATGAGGAAAATATTAATTTTATGTGGATATAGATGGAGAAAATTTTTAAAGTGACAATTGTTAAAAATTAATATTTTATCTTTTCTGATAAAATAATATTTTATTATATTATTATAATATAATAATGGGGATATTTTTATAATGAATGTGGGATATATGAGTATATGAGGATGAGGAGTATTTTTGTTGCAAAAGTTGTTTAAAACATGTTAAACATGTCCGTGGGCCTATTTCTTGACTGAAATTTGATTATAGCTTGTAAAACTATTATAATATAATAGTATTTTTGTTGCAAAAGTTGTTTATAGATTTCAGTCAATTTTTGTTTGGAATTTAGAAAAACTTTCTTCTGCAAAGTTGTAGAGAATTGAATTTCCTATCGCGAGATTTGAATTTTCTGATAAAATGGCTATTTATTATGAATTATTGAAGTTCCGAGGTTCCAGAATAATTGATTTTTGGAAGTTTTAAATAATTATATTAACAAAAACATTTTTTACATTGTTGGGACTCATTTAAGATGTGATTAGGTGGCTGATTTCAGATGCTAATTGTGCGTAGAGAATTTATAATATAAATATTAATATTATATTAAATTTTCTGCTTTGGCGTTCTAAGCATTTTTCTATAAATAGGGTGCTTAGGTTAGAATTGAAAATCACACCAGAAACTAAAGATCTCTCTCTCTCTTTCTCTCTCTATAATATCGAGCGTATTTGTGAGTATTTTAGTACTTTGAGTATTGCTATACTGGTGCAAGTTCTTTCAAAGACTATATCCGAAGATTCCAAATGTAAGTACTATTCTTTACGAGGTAAGGGATGTTATTTTATTCAAAAATGATATTATTTCTTCAATATCATTATGCCAAAATATTGGTTGGAAATTTTTATCAAATTTGGAACTTTTTCATGTCGGGGTTCTTATTCATGAGTTACTTATTCATGAGTTACTATTCATGAGTTACTATTCACGAAGTACTATTCACTTAAGCGTGATGATGTTTTTTTGTGATATTTCTATCTTTTGAGGTCGAAGTTCTTATTCACGATACTCAAGACTATTCATGAATACGACACTATTCACGTAAAAAATTAAATTTTCTTTTTCGTGTCTAAGATTGTCTCGTTATGATTCCTATCTTTGATTGGATCTATGTTTTGATCTTCATTCTTGAATTTTACTCAATCGATTATTTATGAATTATTTTTGAAGCTGGGATTATTTAAAGTACGAATCCTTAATACTTGTTCTTTTGTTTCATTGGATTCGCTTTTCTTTAAAATATTTTTCATCATCCTCAGTCCTAAATGATGATATTACTGAATATCTTTGGCCTGTAGTGCAAAGATGAATGATTTCTTGATGAATATCTTTGGCTCGTAAGGCAAAGATGAGCAGTGTTGAGATGAACGCGATTGATCGATTAATATCTTTGGCCCGTAGTGTAAAGATGAGCAAGTGTTTAGATGAACATGATTAATGATGAATATCTTTGGCCCTTTAGTGCAAAGATGAATATTTGATTCCAGATATATATTGATTGATGTTACAGGGATAAAATATCGATGATGAACTTTTAAATTCATATATAGAAGATAGTAGTTTGCATTCTCTACTTAACTCTTCTAATGAATTATTATTTTCACTGCGAAGATTGATTTAAAATTGGTTGTCTATTGTATTCTATTAGATTTTTCCCTGTTGAGGACTAACGATAATTCTTCTATATTATCTTAGTCATAATCTTCTTTACTGGGCTAGTTGAGTTCACCCTTTTCCTTGTTGTTCCATTTTTCTTCTCAGGAGGCGAAAATGTAACGAGTACTAGTCGGGGTGTGGAATGATGGTTCTAGAAGTTGTTCTAGTAGTCCTCACTATTTTATAAAATAGTGTATTAATAATTGTAATGAAGACTTATTTGAGTGTGGATATTGTCTAGATGACAATATTTGTATTTAAACTCACAGTTTTTATGTTGTATTAATAAAGTTGTAGTTGTTTCTGTACCATATATTTGGCGACTCAAAATGGGTGTTGTATATATACCTATTTTGGGGGAGTCACATACTTAATCTAAACGTCGTAAAACAAAGAATTCATCAGTTAAATCCTTGTATGCGCGTAACCAAGGTTTTCGTTTCCTCTATATACAGATCTAGGGACGTGTGATTGCTTAATATTTACAAAAAACTAGAAATAAAACTAGATTTAAATAAATCTTATCCATTCTAGCTTAATAGTTCTAGATTTACAACTTTTGAACCGGTTAAAAATTAAATATAGCTAGATTTAGATAAATTTAGTCCACAAACATTAATATCACGGCTCTACATTGAATAAACAGTTAAAACAGATATTTTAATCACAATCGACTATCACACACACACACACACACACACACACACACACATATATATATATATATATATATATAGAAAAACGAGTAAAAGTTTCAGATCTGAAAGGATCTTACAGTGTGTAGCGAGGAGAGTTTTAAACCGCTTTTGAAGCTTGAAAACTCTGTTTTCACCTGTTAAAATTTGATATGTTATAGTATATGTGTATACAAGTGTTTACAACGAAGAATATCGAAGTTTGAAACACTATAGGAGTGGTTAAGAGCTGAAATGGTCCAAATGGATGGAATTTCCTCTATTTTTTTATTTTGGCTTATGAGGGGGGGGGGGTCTATTTGTAGACCAAAGTAGCCGCGAGTTTACTTGTGACTGTCCGGGTGGGCCATGGCTCTGTGGGTCCCATCGTCTCGAAGTACATGCACTCCGGCCAACACGCTGTCTGTTCAAACTTTCATAACTTTCAATCGGGGAATTCGATGGAGGCATGCTATACCTTTCCGGAAAGCCTTTTTCGAGTGCCACATAATGACATGAGATTTGACCTTTTTTGAATCCGGGAAAATGGGTCTATGACCAGATATTCGAGTCTTCGCAGTTCATCTATTGAGTTGTCTTGTGCTGTTTTCACTCGAGATTGACGTTATGGTTCTGCATGACCTCTTTTACAGTTATTTGGGCTGAATTGATGTTGAGTTTACTATTTTGCCTTCCCTGATTGGTTCTGGGCTTGACGTGGCGGCATATGTTTTTCTCAGGATTATCTCCGAGATTGGCCTGCTGTTTGTCTTCAGGGCTGTTTCTGAAGTTGATTTGATTTCCCGGGGTTGTCACCGAAGTTTGACTTGATCTCCCGGGATTGTCACCGGGGCTCCCGGGGTTGTCAACGGGGTTGGATTTAATCTCCCGGGGTTATCTCCGGGGTTTGACTTGATCTCCCGGGGTTTTAACTTGATGATTTTAACTTTCAGGGTTGTCTCTAGAAGATAACAGACGATTATGCCCTCTTGCATGATTAGTAACAGGGACACAAAATTTCAAGGGTCTATAATGGTCACATCTCATTTTTATCAAAGCAAAGAACAAGCAAGCTTTGCATCAAAGCTTGACCACCACCGAGAAATTTCTCCGGCATCGAATTAAGTTTAACGAGACTTGCTTAGTCCCCTCTCACATGAAGGTGGGGACCCACTTTCTTTTTCATGTGAGAGAATATTATGTGAAAATATAAAAAATGCATGTGAAAATATCAATATCAATTTCCTAATTTTTTTTAATTTTGTCATATTGTTATGTACTTATTAATTTAAAATTATTAAATTAGTTTATGAATTATTATGGTCGTAGAGTGTGTTTAAATATTGTTTGAAAATTCTAGTGTGAAATTTAAAATAAAATTTTTATTTGATAAAAAATTTCATATTTCAATTATATACCAAATAATATAATTCGATTATTCAATTAATATTAATTTTAAATATTTATTCAAATAATAAAATTATATAAAATTTGGTAGTAACCTAATTAATAATTCGGTTAAGTTATAACCAAATACACACCCTAAGAAGAACATGCACGTTATAATGAATAAAGAAAAGAGAAGTGATCTGCATGTTTACTAGTCTAGTCTACTCTGTGAAAGCCGCCCTTATCCTTTCTCTGATATACTTGCTTATATAATTGGATGGATCTGATTTTGATCTTTTTAATCAACAATATAATTAAAAGCACAAATTTAATTTTATAAAATTTTAATTTTAACTTTTTACTATCTTATTTAAACTAGTAAAAATATCAACTGCTATCCAAATTTATAATAATTAAATGCTATTTAAATTTGTAATGTATTAGGAAGATCCTTTTTATATTTATAATTATAATTAAAAATAAAATTATAATTTTTTAATTTTTGAGTGTACCAGATTTATTACAAATTTTTTTAACAAAAAAAATGTAAAGGTAATATAATATCTTAATAAATTTTATGTAGGATAATTTTATTATTACAATTTTAATTTTATTAAGATATTAAAATATATTTTAATATATCACAAGATTTAATTAATATTAATTGTAAAAATCAGAAGGGTATGAAATGAAGCACATTGAACATTCGAGGAGTCAGGGTATTGTTAAAGAATAAATTGGGAATGTTAAAAAGACAGGATTCGGATTCAGTTATTATGAAGTTAATTTTATGATAAATTGGTCAATTGATCAATACAGTGCTGACACAAAGAGAGAAAGATCACCTCCTGACCTACATGTCGACAGTATATTGATCAATTGACCAAAATTAATTTTATACTAACTACTCCCGTTAAAAACTAAATATAATTAGTCATGAAAAAACATATTTCGACTAAGTTGTGTACATTAAATGGTCAAAGACTAGTTTTTTCATATGATAGATAGATAGGCAAACAGAAAAGATAATAAAAGATTTATTATTAATTTTATATTGTTAAATATTTAATTACTAGCAACAGTCCGGTGCCTCCGACACTATAGACGGTGAGATTTATCCGAAATTTTGGATGACCCAAATAATTTATTAGGATGAACGGGAAATTTAAAATCATTTGTATTTTGTTATATAGATGATTTTTTAGAATGAACGGAAAATTCAAAATTATTTGTATTTTGTTAGATAGATATAAAGATAAATATGCAAGATTTAATAGACATTTTAGTTATAGTCCATTTTAATTAAAAGATTAATTATAATTAAAATATGAAAATTTAGATAAAAAATTATATGTTTTTTAAAAAATTAATTTGGATTAGGAGACTAATATCTGGTCTGCAGCAGTGCCACAACCTACCTATCTCAACGCGGGGGCGGAAGAGAGAAGTAGAACAAAACCCTAAGAGGGAGGTCTGAATCCTCCATGGATATCCTGAAGCAAGAGTTATTGAAGAAACGACAGAGCCTCGCCGAAAACGTCGGCGGCAGGAAGGTCTTCAAGCGCTCCGAGATTGAAAAGAAACAAATCCAGAAGCTTCGCGAAGAAGAGAGGCGCGAGGCAGAAGCCAAATCTCTTCGCCAGAAGCAGAAACAAGAGAATTATTCAAACGCGGATCCCAATTCCTCATCAAACCCTAGTTCCTCCTCCGAAATCCCCAAATCCAGATCTGAATCCGCAGCTGCTTCAGCTTCCAAAACCCTAACCGATGAACAAAAAATCGACTTGCTTAATCTACCTAAACTAGAGGTGATCCGCCGCCTCCGATTTCTCAAACAACCGATAACCCTATTCGGAGAAGATGATGAGGTAAGACTGGACCGATTGAAATACGTGTTGAAGGCGGGATTGTTTGAGGTTGATGATAGTGATATGACTGAGGGGCAGACGAATGATTTCTTAAGGGATATTGTTGAGTTGAAGAAGCGCCAAAAAATGGGGAATATGGGTGATCGGAAGCGGAAGGCCCCCGAGGATCGATCGGAGGATAATGACGGTGGAGGTGGCGATGAGGATGTGAGTGGGGATGGGGCTTCGTCTGGGGGAGAGGATGATAAGGATTTGAAGCGGATGAAGGCTAATTTCGAGGGGTTGTGTGATGAGGATAAGATTCTTGTGTTTTTTAAGAGGCTGTTGATTGAGTGGAAACAAGAGCTTGATGAGATGACGGACTCGGAGAAGAGGACAGCAAAAGGAAAGTCCATTGTCGCTACATTTAAGCAGTGTAAGAGGTACTTGAATCCGTTGTTCAAGTTCTGCAGGAAGAAGGTGAGTGTTATGTTTTGATTACTTTTTTTTTGTTTGTTTTAAACACTACTGTTTCTAGTAAATTATACATGTTTCACTTGTTTATATGATTTTTTGTTGTATGATTTGAGAAATACTGTAATTAAAGTTCTGTTCAAGAATATAGCTGTTAGATCGTGCCTATGTTTACTGCAAGTATTTAGTTGTGAACACATGGTTTATGTGACGTGGAATTTGGTAATCCTCTTTATGGCATTTGATGAGGACATGAAATGCGTGGATTCAAACAAGACTAAAGGGACGTGGGGATCAAGCAAGGCTAGAACAAAGAGGTTCAAACAAAGTCTCAATGGATTGATCCAAGATGTTTGGGCTGAAGCTAACGTAAGAAAATCCAAAGAGGAGGCAAAAGAACATGAGACATTAATTTGGGTCAATTTAATACAAGCCCAATTTTAATCTTCTTAACAAAGTTAACATATTTACTTACAAAGGAGTATTATGGAAATCCCACGCAGTGAAGGATTTTATTTGGATTCTTAATTTTAAATTCTATTGTAATTAGGATTTCTTTTTAATTAGAATTCCTTTTCCAAATTGACTTCTATTTTCTTATAGAATTAGAGTTATAGTTTATAAATTTCTATTAGGATTTGGATTGTTTTGAGTAGTATAAATAGAGGTGCAAGTTGATGTAATATGACACATTATCATTATTTATTATTCAATATATTTGTGAGGTTATTATCTACTTTTGGTTCTTTGAAGAATTCCTAAGTATTTTCTTAGTTATTTCTTTGAGATTCAATTTGACTTATCATACAACAATTCATAGTGTGTGTGGCGTCTTCACCGCATCAATCGTCGATTGTAATCGAGATTACCGCTTCAATATAAGCGAGGGTCAAGGTGTCGTTGGTGTCCATTCAACGCAGTAATTAGAAAATGAGCAATTGTACCAAAATTTCCGCTCACATATAAGCGAGGGGTTAAGGTGTTGCAAGCAATTCACCCAACATTTGTCTTTAGTTAAACGATCGGCGACGACCACCTCACGCAAGCGTCTTAGTGGAGTCTATCATTTGGTATCAAAGCTAAGCCTTTCTAGCAAGTTACTAATCTTTAATTTTTTGTCGAAATATATATTGCAAAAAAAAAAAAAAAAAAAAAAAAAAAAAAAAAAAAAAATAAAAAAAAAATTCATATTCTATTGTGCTAACCCAATTTTTAGCACACCATCAAATCATCAAATTCTAACCAAGAGTTCATACCGTTCCATCATCATCAATTCTCAAACGGAGCTACAATTTCTGAGTCTCAAGAAGCCTACAAGAGGAGTACAAGACAATCGATCGGTGATTTTGTGGTATTCTGATAACTACACCATCTATATTTTTGTTTCGTGACAAGTAATTTCGAATTGATTAGTAAAACCAAGAATTTTGCTAGGGAATTCAATAAGAACCTATTAGAGAGAATATTTGAGGTAAAAGGCTTAGTGGTGAGATTAATCGAGGTAAAAGCCAATTATCGAGAGTATACACGAGTGGACCATTGATTCGAAGCGAAACACGTAAGTGGAGTGGTGAGGAAACTGCTTTTTTACTAACCCTTATTTTTTTGCAGGAAATATGTCTAGCTCAAAGGATAAAGGAACTCATGAGGAACAACCTTCGACAATTTGAATTGAAATTCCGGATGGAAGCAATGCATAAAGAATGGGATCGGAGATTGAGAAAGACTATAGAGCAAATGCAAGAACAATTAGAAGAGATGAGGGTGTCTATGGTCGAAGCTATCCCAAAACACTCTTGGGATGCAAAACAAGACGAGGACACAACAAACCGACGAAGAAAGGAAGACCCTTACGGTGAGGAGGACAAGAGGCAAATGGAAGATCGTGAATCTAATTTTCGACATCAAAGACACGGAGGTGCTAGGGAAAGAAGAGGTCGGGATGAGAAGATGGCAATTTGGATAGCATAAAATGAAGATTCCGACTTTCCAAGGCACGGGTGATCCCGAGGCTTATTTAGATTGGGTAACCAAGATGGAGCGAATCTTTGGTATCACAACTATTCTGGACCTCAAGAAAGTCAAACCGCCATTACGGAATTTTCGGATATGCATTGATATGGTGGGATCGGTTGATGACTAATCGGGAGAAGGTGTGAATGACTACCGATTACAACAATCATGAGATGAAAGCGATAATGAAAAAGAGGTTTGTACCAACATACTATCAACGGAGATCATTCGTAATTTACAAACTCTTAAACAGGGAAGTTGGTGTGGATGAATATTACGGAGGAGATGGAGATGTTGAAGGATCTAAGCTAACTTGATTGAGGACAATGAAACATCGATGGCTAGGTTCTCGGCGAGATTGAACTGGAGATTGCGAGACTTGGTTGAACGACAACATTATTTAGAGTTGGAGGAACTGGTCCATATGGCTACTAAGATAGAGAAACAACTCAAGAGGCGTAGTAGTAGACAACGAGGACAATCTAATGCTAGTTCATCATGGAGACCCAATTTGGCAAAGCGAGAGGAAAAGACAAATGTGTTCAAGCCAAAGGTGGAACCCAAGCAAGGATCAACTAGCCGAGAAACTCAAGGTAAAACCGAAAACAACCTTCTTTTGGTCGTAATCGAGATATTGTATGTTTTAAGTGTCAAGGCGGGGGACATATTTCTAGCCAATGTCCAAATCGGAGGAAAATGTTGTTACTTGACAATGGAGATGTGGAGACCGAGGGGAAGATAGCGACACCGATTCTATGCCACCATTAGAGGAGATAGGTGAGGATGCAATACATGGTGAAATTTCGTTACAAGAAGAGCACTTAGTACACAAAGGTTAAGGAGAGAGAAGCGGTGAGCAATGGGAAAATCTATTTCATACTCGATGTCTTGTGAATGGGAAAATTTGTTGCAGTAGTTATAGATGGAGGGAAATTTTGCATAAATGTGGCAAGCACTACGATGGTGGAGAAATTGGGGTTACCTACTACCAAACATCATCCGGCACCAGATCGTTTGCAAAGTGGCTCAATGATAATGCGAGACATTAAAGTAACCAAACAGTGTTAGTTCCATTTGCTATCGGGTCAGTATATTGATGAGGTATTGTGTGATGTGGTGCCCATGCAGGCAGGGACATATATTGTTGGGTAGACCATGGCAGTTTGATAGGAGGGTTCAACATGACGGGTTTACCAACGTATATTCATTCGTTCACGACAAGAAGAAGATCTCTTTGCGTCCTTTGTCACCACAACAAGTACATGAAGATCAAATTCATTTGCAGAAAAATTATGTACAAAGAAAAGAGAGTGAAGAAAAGAAAAATCAAGAAGAAAAAAAGAGAGAAAAAGAAAGAGAGAAAAAGAAAGAAGAGAAAAAAACAAATATACTGGCAAAAAAGAGTGATGTGAGAAGAGCTTTGATTTCTAAACAGCCTATGATTTTACTTCGGTATAAAGAGGCGCTTTTGAATACTAACGCTTAATGATTCTTTGCTAGTGTTGTTTCATCTCTCTTACAGAATTCAAAGATGTATTTCGAGGAGCTTCTCATGGACTACCACCTATTCGGGGAATTGAGCATCAAATTGATTTTGTTCCGGTATGACGATTCCAAACCGTCCAAATTTTATCGGAGTAATCCCGAGGAAACGAAGGAGTTACAAAGGCAAGTTGACGAGATGATGGAGAAAGGATTCGTGAGAGAAAGTATGAGCCCATGTGCAGTTCCGGTGATCCTAGTGCCGAAAAAGGATGGAAAATGGAGGATGTGCATCGATTGTCGAGCGGTAAATAACATTACGGTAAAATATCGACATCCCATTCCTCGTTTAGATGACATGTTAGATGAATTACATGGGTCTTGCATATTTTCAAAAATTGATTTAAAAAGTGGTTATCATCAAATTAGAATGCAAGAGGGTGATGAATGGAAAAAAGCAGTTTTAAAACTAAATACGGTCTTTATGAATGGTTAGTATTACCTTTTGGTTTAACTAATGCACCGAAAGCACTTTCATGAGATTAATGAACCATGTTTTGCGTCCATTCATTGGAAAATTTGTCGTAGTTTATTTTGATGATATCTTGATTTATAGCAAAAACTTCAAGATCATGCATTGCATTTAAAATCATTTTAGATGTACTTAGGAAAGAAAAGTTATTTGCTAACATGGAGAAATGCACGCGTTTTGTTGGATAGAATTGTTTTTCTTGGCTTTGTTGTGAGTTCGCTGTGGAGTCCAAGTTGATGAGGAGAAAATACGTATGATCGGGATTGGCCGATTCCAACCAATGTGAGTCAATCTGAAGCTTTCATGGACTCGCAAGTTTCTACCGACGCTTTGTTCGAATTTTAGTGAAATTACAAAGCACCATCGACCGAGGTCATCAAGAAAAGTGTGGGCTTCAAGTGGGGTGATGAACAGGAAAAAGCATTTAATTTGATTAAGGATAAATTGACAAATGCTCCTTTACTTATTTTGCCTAACTTTGCTAAAACTTTTGAGATTGAGTGTGATGCTTGTGTTTAGGGATTGGAGTCGTGTTGATGCAAGAAGGAAAACCGGTAGGGCGTATTTTAGCGAAAAGTTGAGTGGGGCGACTTTGAACTATCCTACATATGACAAAAAGAGATGTACGCTTTGGTTAGAGCCTTGGAGACATGGCAACATTACTTGTGGCCTAAGGAGTTTGTGATCCACACCGATCATGAATCATTGAAATATTGAAGGGTCAACACAAGTTGAACAAAAGACATGCACGATGGATGGAATTTATCGAGACATTTCCATATGTTATTCGATATAAGCAAGGTAAGGAGAACGTCGTTGCTGGATGCTTTCTCTCGCGTGGTATGTTTTGTTAAATACTCTTGATACTGAAATTGCTTGGGTCGAAGCGAATTAAAGAGTTATATGATAATGACCTTGATTTTTGGTGAAGAGTTTAAAACTTGTGAAAAGAATGTTGTGGGTAAATACTTTAGAGTTGATGGATTCTTGTTTCGAGAAAATAAACTATGTATTCTGCATGTTCTTTGCGTGAGTTGTTGGTTAGGGAATCACACGGGGCGGTTTAATGGGACATTTTGGTGTTGATAAAACTTTTCTTTGTTTTTTAAAAGAACATTTTATTGGCCTCATATGAAAAGGGATGTAGAAAGAATATGTGATAGATGTATTACTTGTCGCCAAGCTAAATCTCGTGTTCAACCCCATGGATTGTATACGCCATTGCTATTCCTAATGAACCTTGGATTGATCTTTCTATGGACTTTGTGTTGGGTTTACCTAGGTACAAGCATGGTTATGATTCGATATTTGTGGTCGTGGATAGATTTTCAAAATGGCACATTTTATTCCATGTCATAAAACCGATGATGCATCTCATATTCATTGATTTGTTCTTTAGGGAGATTGTGCGTTTGCATGGTATGCCTAAAACTATTGTTTCGATAGAGATACAAAGTTCTTAAGTTATTTTTGGAAGACCTTGTGGGGTAAATTGGGTACTAAATTGTTATTTTCTACTACTTGTCATCCACAAACCGACATTCAATTGAAGTAGTAAATAGGACTTTATTTTCAAGCATTATTACAGGCTATCATTAAAAAAAAGAATATCAAGCAATGGGAAGAATGTTTACCACATGTTGAGTTTGCATATAACCGATTCATTCATTCTCGCTACTAATTTTTCTCCATTTGAAATTGTATATGGTTTTAATCCTTTCGACACCGTTGGATTTATCACCGCATTACATTTTCGAATATACTAACATGGATGGAACGAAAAAGGCTTATCTTGTTAAGCGATTCATGAAAGAGCCAAAGCTAAACATTGAAGCGGAGAACGGAACAATACATTAAGCACGCGAACAAGGGACGACATCAAGTGATCTTTGAGCCGGAGATTGGGTGTGGTTACATATGCGAAAGAAAGATTCCCTGCTCAAAGGCGTTGAAATTGCTTCCGAGAGGAGATGGTCCATTTCAAGTTCTCGAGCGCGATCAATGACAATGCCTATAAATTGGATTTGCGTGTGAGTATAATGTTAGTGCTACATTTAACGTTACTGATCTAAGTCCGTTTGATGTAGGTGACGATTTGAGGACAAATCCTTTTCAAGAGGAGAGGAATGATGAGGACATGACATGCGTGGATTCAAACAAGACTAAAGGGACGTGGGGATCAAGCAAGGCTAGAAACAAAGAGGTTCAAACAAAGTCTCAATGGATTGATCCAAGATGTTTGAAATTTGAAGCTAACGTAAGAAAAATCCAAAGAGGAGGCAAAAGAACATGAGACATTAATTTGGGTCAATTTAATACAAGCCCAATTTTAATCTTCTTAACAAAGTCAACATATTTACTTACAAAAGAGTATTATGGAAATCCCACGCAGTGAAGGATTTTATTTGGATTCTTAATTTTAAATTCTATTGTAATTAGGATTTCTTTTTAATTAGAATTCCTTTTCCAAATTGACTTCTATTTTCTTATAGAATTAGGGTTATAGTTTATAAATTTCTATTAGGATTTGAATTGTTTTGAGTAGTATAAATAGAGGTGCAAGTTGATGTAATATGACACATTATCATTATTTATTATTCAATATATTTGTGAGGTTATTATCTACTTTTGGTTCTTTGAAGAATTCCTAAGTATTTTTCTTAGTTATTTCTTTGAGATTCAATTTGACTTATCATACAACAATTCATATAGTGTGTGTGGGCGTCTTCTACACCGCATCAATCGTCGATTGTACCGAGATTACCGCTTCAATATAAGCGAGGGGTCAAGGTGTCGTTGGTGTCCATTCAACGCAGAATTCCGAACGCGAGCAATTGTACCAAAATTACCGTCTACATATAGGCGAGGGTTAAGGTGTTGCAAGCAATTCACCCAACATTTGTCTGTTAGAAAGCGATCGAGGCGACGACCACCTCATAAGCAAGTCTTAGTGGAGTCTATCAGCATTGCTTATGGGAACATTGTAGAGTTCAAACTTTATGTAACAATTGGATACATCACCACACATAATAAGAATTTTCACTTAAATGATTTTTACAGTGTTATATTATTATTTGTGTAACTAAGCTATCATGTATTCATGGTCTTTGAAGGTGAATTATATACCCATTGACAAAGATCATTAACTGCGTAACTCGTTGATGATTCTATTGCACTACATTTTATTTTCTCAAAGATGCTTCCAGTAGTTGTTTTCTCTTGAATTAGCCGTTGGGTTGAAAATGATGTAAGCCATTTGTGAAACAAAGCTATCATGTAACCTTGGTCTTTGAAGGTGAATTATATACCCATACACAAAGATCATTGACTGCGTAACTCGTTACCAATTTTATTACACTACATTTTATATTCTTAAAAGATGCTTCTATAGTTCCATTAGTTGTTTTCTCTTGAATTAACCATTAGGTTGAAAATGATGTAATCCATTTCATCTTTCTTAACTTTAAATCAGTAGAAAGTTTGTGTTCATTGACATTGAAGAATACATAGTTCTTTTCCAAATGGAAGTGTGCCATTGAGTTATTGGGTTTAATTTTGAGACATTGCAAAATGTAGCTCCTAATATTGTGATTCTGCACATGTTTGTCAATTCATTGTGCAGTGGCCTCAAACCCTAAATGAGGGCAATCAAGATAGGGGTGAGGGGATGTGCTGGGAACATGGGTGATGATTCTTACTTTGATCTGTGTTGAAGCCTAATATTCTTAGAGGAAAGCATAAGAAAAACCTCAAAGCCAGTGTTGAATAAGCAAAACCCTGAATATCCTAGAACAACTGGAAACCGAAGGCCATAATTTCCTCAAAAATCTATAATTATTTCATTTAGGGGAAATAATTTCTTAAAAGAAGCTAGGATTTAAGTCCTTGCTATTAAATATTTAAATTGATATAATCTCAACCACATAAGTTAAATTATTAATTAAAGAAGAAAAAAATTATTTGCCCTTAAATATTAAAGTTAATATAACATGAATACATGATCCCTTGCGTACCACAAAAAGAGGCTCGTTGGCTAAAAAAAATCCCCACAAAAGGATTGTATTTTTATATAGTGGAACAGATGAGTATAATTTTGGGGAGGATGGATGTAATTATTAATAATTTGTTTAAAATTGAAAAAATATAGAATTTGTGTTATTACTAGGCAACAGAAACTAGTAGCCAATTGAGTAAATAGAAAAATCAATGGAAAATGAAATAAGAGGAGGAGGCTTTCCAAGTAGAATGTTGGTCTCCTAGTTGTTTTGGCAGGTTGAAGTAATGGTATATTTTTATTACAAAATAAGAGCAAAATATAGAGGAAATCAAGATATAAAATTTGTTACTACTAAGCATTGTCAATATTTATTGACACAGCAGATCTTTTTGAAATACTTAATACTGTTGAAGGTGCTAGCTACATTAGTGATAAACTAATAAAAGAATACTAGGTTATGGGATCACTACTTCTAAGTTTGTGAACTTGTGCTTGGATTCGTTTTGTTTGTTACTATATTTTTTTGCGAATAGTGAATACTTAATTAGTTGTCTTATACTTGATTTATTTTGTTTATAGGTTCTTCCTAATGATATTCGACAAGCATTGATGTTGGTGGTTGACTGTTGCATGAGGCGAGACTATCTAGCCGCAATGGATCACTATATCAGAATGGCCATTGGTAATGCACCTTGGCCTATTGGTGTTACTATGGTTGGTATTCATGAACGTTCAGCTCGTGAAAAGATCTACACCAATAGTGTTGCCCATATAATGAACGATGAGACAACTCGCAAGTATTTGCAATCAGTCAAGAGATTGATGACATTCTGCCAACGGCGCTATCCAACAATGCCTTCCAAAGCTGTTGAATTCAACAGCTTGGCAAATGGCAGCGACTTACAGTCATTGTTAGCAGAGGAGAGAGATTTTGGGGGTAGTCAACCTGCCGAAAGAAGGCTTCGGCTGATGCCTGCTCCAAGTGACGGCTAGTTGTTGAGTATATAGTGATGTTTGTAGGCGTTCTTTCTGCCATCTTATGTTGTATTATTCTATGTAATGCAGTAGTACAATACAATTGCAATATTATAGACCCCCAGGTTGGATTTGGATGCTTTAGGTATAATACTACCAACCTTTTCTTGTTTAATGGTTTGAATTTCACGTGGATCAGCAAAATCCAGTCCAATATTTTGAAAAGAAGGTTATTTCTGTCGGAGCATTGTGATTTTAATGCTAAAATGTGGTTTTCTTTGTTTTTTGGGTGTCCCACTGAGATTCGACTTAAAAATGAGATCGGAACACCACCTTCAACTGCCAACAAAAAGAGACTTTCTCCCTCAGTTTCAATTATACCTCCAGACCAATAAGTTTAGTTTTGGTTGCTTATCTAAGAACCATTGGAAACATATAGATTCATGAATTATACCTCCAGACCAATAAGTTTAGTTTTAGTTGCTTATCTGAGAACCATTGGAAACATATAGATGCATGAGATTGAGTAGAATTAGTTAAGGGAGTATAGATAAAATGATTTTATACCTACCTACTTCTACCAAAGAACAAAGAACAAAGACCAGAGAGAACAAAGAAAAAGAAAAAGAAAAAGAAAAAGAGGGTATTCTTCCCCTTCACACTTGGATGATGGATGGATGGATGGATGTACAAAATAGTTTACAACTATGCAAGGAGGATTTTTTCTATCATCGAATATTAGTTCTTCCTAGTGACCATAGCCCTGTGTCCCTTACTGGTGCCTGAAATGAGAAAGAAAGAAGTGAATATAAGTTCTGATTGATAAAATTGACTGACATTGATGGCTGGGCTGGCTCACTTACCGGAGTTTTCATGGATGGGAAGATGTTCCAAAACCTCAGCGTCTCATCCCCTGCTCCAGTTACTATTGTCTACAGAAACATGTTCACCAATTAATTCTCCTATTTGAAACATAAATGGTTTGTTACTGAAAGATCCACCACAATACCTGACCATCAGGAGACATAGCAAGATACAGTACCCGCAGACTATGGCCAGTTAAAGTAACAACCTGTAGAGGCCATTAGAAATTTAGGATATTTAAAACAGAGAGCGAGGATAGAAAAAGGAAGTTCACTACCTTTGCCATTGTTGGATATTTCCACACCATAATTTGATTCTGGGAATACCCATGAGTGCTTACTAGTTCATTCACATTCTTGCTCCATGCAAGATTGCATACCTGAAGGTGAAGCAATATATTTTAATTTGTAAGCAACTATTGCCCTCGATTGATAAGTTCTTAGTGCAATGTCACTTTGTTTTGATACATTTTGTTGGAAAACCGCATTTGCCAACAAAAAATTCTCATGGAAATGAATTTCAGTTTGCTAAACCAAGATTGTGACTTAAATTTGTTGGCATTTTAATAGGCCTTAGAATGCGTGATAGAATTATAAATATCAGAAACCTGGCTCCCCGTGTCAACACTGTTTAATTGATTGCCACTCGTAGTATTCCAGAAGCGAATGCACCGATCAGCAGTTCCACCTCCAGATGCAAGAAGGCCACTCTGGTGAGGCGACCAGGCAATGGCCTTAACTGCAGCCGTATGCTCTGTCAGTCTCAGGAGTGGTTTCTGAGAATGCTGATTCCAGACCAATAGCTGATCGTATTACCAAACAGCAAGCAATCAAAGCTCAATGTTCTTGTCAAATGCCTTTTACAAATATGAAGAGTTAAAAATCTAATTAAGGAACAATACCTTACCTGATTATCATTACCACCAGATGCAAGTTCCCTATCGTCATGAGACCATTTCAGCCCACACACCTGATGAATGAAAATGGAAAGTAGTTAACTATCTAATGTTCCAGATGACATATGTTTTGTAACTCTCTTAAGTACAACAACAATATTTACCTCTGATTTGTGGCCTACGAGCGTACTTATGAAGTCATTTGAAACACGAAGATCATGCTGAAGGATATTTCGGTCTCTGCTTCCAGAAGATAATATGCGTGAGCTCCATGCCAATACCCCGGTTCTTGTTTGATGTCCGCTCATGGTTCGAACCCTCTTGCACTGAGTTCCATCCCACACCTAAAGAAGAAACACAAATATTGGTGAATTTGAAGAGCAAGTTACATTGAAATTATCCCACAAACCATCCTGCAACATATAATTTTAAATCAAATATTGGTCGTGACACAATAGCCGCAGCATCTTTGAAATTCACAAACTGTTGCAATCCAATATTTTGCAAAAACACAGAGAAAATGAAATTCAAATGTATCGGCCTGCTAACTGTCCGTGATGCTACGTATAAAAGTAAGATTTTGTTTTATTTTTGACATTTTCTCCCACTTTTCTAATCCAAAATTTTCGTCTTTTCTTTCCTATATTCTCATACAAAGAGTATTTCCCTCTAAAGTTTCAGATCTAGTAAAACAAGCACCAAAATAACATGTTATGTACATGGAGTTGGAAACTATTACTATAATCTATGGACATTATTTATTCAAAATATTATATTTTAATACTTATATATTTCATTGATTGCATTTGTAGTTCTTAGTGTACTGTAATATTAAATTTTATGACTTACAATATGCTAAAATGACTATAGTTTATCAAACTCTCATTTATAAAGAATTTGAAGTTCAATTTACATGAAGTTAAATAAACGTGAAGTGTGTAAAGTGAAAAAAGAAAACTCATGCCCTGTGTTCCACGCCTCCACGTATGTTGCATAATGTTCACAACCGCTATTTAAAACTGTTTTTGCAAGTTAATATCAGCCGACAATTAACTACCTGAACTTGACCAAGGCTTGTACCAATTGAGATATATGAACCCTCTCGAGTCCATTGGACCGAGCACACACCATCATTAGGTCCCAAGTCGCACAGTTTTGTCACCTGCTCAGAACATAACCCCAACAGCCAAATAACATATTCTATCATTCTTCTTTGAATGTAAATGAAATGAATGAAAATATATGATTGGCTTATGTCTATCAAACTCACTTTGCTGGTTGATGCTGTCCATAAATAAACGCAGGTGCCTAATCCAACAGCAAGCACATTCTGTGAGGACCAATCCACAAGGTTCAAGTAGAAGTCATCTTGAAGTGCCGGCGCATCAAGAACCTGCCATTTTCTATCCTAGTTAGTTGAAGAAGATATCCTTATCTATATCAAAAGAGTTGGTGCATTAGCTGAAATCTATGTGAATTTTTTTATTCCATTCTACAGCACTGATTGATAATTAC
This sequence comes from Panax quinquefolius, assembly GCA_020205615.1. Classification (NCBI taxonomy): domain Eukaryota; kingdom Viridiplantae; phylum Streptophyta; class Magnoliopsida; order Apiales; family Araliaceae; genus Panax; species Panax quinquefolius. Next base: position 27,292,767 of record CM035160.1, on the reverse strand, counting down.
TCAATGTGTCTAATAGTACTTCCCTTTTATATTGGGAAAGTGAGTTTGATCATTATAGAGTAAGACGCATGATATGCAGTAAAGCTTTAGGCTTATACGTTACACATTACTCCAAACCCATAAAGAAAAAATCCTTTCCTAAATACGGTAGGTAATCATATCGATTCAACTTGTCCCATCAAACTAAGTAGCATTTCACGAATGCAACATGATCATTAAGACATCGGTCTCATTAACTTACGTGCGAGCCAAGTTGGTGAAATAATTAAAACTCAACATATAGGACCAACTAATAAAATTTTCTTTTTACGGGAATAGATAAAATTGGGTAAATGATTATCCTAATATGGCATTTAAATGATTATCCTAATATGGCAGGCATTCTAGTAGTCCTGTACAAACTCAACAATATTTCACTAATTAAGGATGATCATTAAGGCATAAAAACCATGAAAGGCAAAACATTAAATTTGTCTGTCTCATTAACTAAAGTCAAGTTAGTAAAATAACTAAACTCAATATATTCACTAATAAAAAACATAAAACCCCATTTCCTCTACAAAAAGAAAGAAAACAAGCATAACAGTAGCTCAGTCATTACTACCTTATGCGGAGTCTTAGGCACCTTCCTGACAGGCTTGAGCGGCGTTGAAGACTCGCTGGAAAACCCACTATCTTGCCCCAAAATCGAAGACGAATACGGAGAATTAGGCCCCGAATTCTCAGTCCTGAACCGCAACATGTTCTTGCTGCTGGGACTCATTGGCGATGCTGATCCAGATCCTTTAGTATTATTACCTGCAAAAGGAGAAGAAGACCCAAAATCAGACCCAAAAAGCTCAGTCCTTAACAACCTGGAATACGCCTCATTTCCGCCCCCTTCTTTCACCGGCGACGCCTTTTCAATCAGTCCGAACGTGTGAAGCCTCGACGACGATCTGCACGGAATAAATCGATCGCTGCAAGTCCCCGATTTGGACGGAGACGATAAATTCGAAATCGTGCGCGGCGACATTGTTCGCGGTGAAGCTAACAAATTGGACACATTTCGGACCGGAGTTGAAGGAGAAGCTGAAAAATTTTCTAGGCGTAATGAGGTTTCGGACATAGAAGCCGGGAGATTTATCCCGCTTTTTCTTCTTTGATTCGAATCCATTTTTGGGGGGTTTTTGAGCTTCCAAATTCTCTTTCTACAATGGCGATTGCAACAAAATTATATACTATAATATGAATAACAGAAAAGGCCTCTTTCTCTCTCTTCTATCTTTCAGGAAGGAAGAAATGAAAGTGGGGTTTTCTAGGGTTTTTTGACTGATGAAGTGGGTCTTGCTTAATTGGTGCGGGTCTTGCTGTTTTTGTTTTTGGGAAAGGAAATCTGGGACTGGTATTTTGAAGTAGGAGTAGTATTTTATGCTCGTAACGGTCACATTTGCAGGGGAAGCTTATTGCTCAAGAGTCAAGAGTCAAGAGTCAAGAGTCAAGAGTCAAGACTGAGAGGGGGAGCTGGCTAGTAGCCGTTGTACATGTACATGGAATTTGTGCTTTGTTTATTGCACTATTAAAACTGCTTATTATTATTTGTCTTGATTATTATTGACTTAATTGTAGTTAAAACTCATAACATTTGATTTTTCTTTAGTCAAAATATTTAAGATTCGACATAATCTTAAATATTTGAAGAGGGAGTAAGGTAAAGGATGACATAAAATCCGTCTCAAACTGATTTAAAAGTATGATCATCGTGTATAGTGTAATTTGATGTAGAATTTTGCTTGTCCGTATAAAAAAAAAATACATTCATCATCAGATTATAAAATTATAAATACTCTTAGGAATTAGGGCTGAGTATTCAGTTATAACCTGAATTGAATAAATTATTCGATTATAACCGAACCGAATAGGTAACCGAAAACTGAAATTAATGTAATTTCGATATCCGAACAACTAATCGAATCGTACAGCAATCGAACAACCGAATATCCGAATTTACTATTCCGTTATTCGATTAATAACCGAAATTACAACCTTAAAGATCATATTTGATCTGGGCTACTCTTATTGCTATAAGAATGTATGTGAACTGAATTGGAAACCTACATAAAAAATACAGGCAATGATACAAAACTTAATACGTGATAATAGGGGTAAGCATGGTGCGGTTTGGCAAACCGCACACGAAACCGTTTAGGTGCGGTTTGACAAATCTAAAATCGCATATGAAACCGTTTGTGATTGGTGCGGTGCAGTTTTGAACCGTGCGGTGCGGTTTCGATTCCAAAACAAATTGAAACAATAAAATTTTATGCAATTTTAATTAACAATTTAGCATCACACAATATTAATTATCACTTTGATAATATACACAATCTTACTTGTATTATTTTGCCTTAACAAAAGCTAAATATAATAGAGTAATATGATTTAAATTATTAGAGTAGAATATAATAGAGTAAACAAAAGTTAAATACAATCTTTTCTACTCTACTCTTAGTAACAATATGTTGTAATATTTTTAGTAACAATATGCTGTAATAATTACATGCTACTCTATCATAGTACACCATATTTTTACTAAGAGTAGCTCAATCATATTACATCATATTGTTAACAAAGATCATATTACAATCATAATACAAAAAGTCATAAATATTATAGGCTACTCTACTAATATGGTGCGGTTTCGGTTTTATGCGTGCTGTTTTGGCTACTAACCAAACCGGAACCGTAAATTTGGTTTTTCAACCCACCTAAAATCGCATACATATACGGAGCAGTTAGTGCGATTTTATGCTTTTTTAGTGCGATTTCGGCCCAATTTGATTCCTGCTTTCAGCCTACATGATAAAACTAAATATGTTAGAAACCTTTTTACTCCTATTAGGAATAATAAAAAATAACTCATTGGACTATTTAAAAGACTATTAATCATTTATTATGAGATGAAATAGTTCAAAATAGTGTTAAATTTAAAACTAGTAGTAGTAGTATACTTTAACAAAAGATCCACTAATAAGTTGGAAGATTCTGAATAATCCAAGTCCCACTTGAATTTATCCTTCTTTACTTTGTCCACATAATTTTGCAGTTAGCCAACTACCATGCACAATTTTTCATGTTGTCCCTTTTAAGAAATTTTTTGCAAGGATTGGGCCATGAGAAAGGCCCATTATAAAAACTTAAAGGGTTCTTTACAATAGTATACAACAATTAGAAAGTAATTACAAGAGTAGTGCATCAACAAAATAATTACAAAAATAGTGCAACACAATAACCACGTCATATTATTCAATTGCCCAAAAATAAAAAACTCTTAAATCAAGGAAAAAATTTCTCCTGTAGTATTTATTCAATTGCCCAAAAATAAAAAAACCCTTAAATCATGGAGAAATCTTCTCCTGTAGTATGCGGCAGTTACCAACCAAAACAAACATTCAAAATACACGAGAAAAAAGAAGAATCAAGAGAAGAAGCAAAGAAGAAAGCCAGAGAAGAAGCAAAATCAGTAACAGAGAAGAAGCAAAGAAGAAGAAGGATCATATATGTCGCATTCTCTCTCCTCCCCTTCATCCTACTCCTCTACCGCCTCCTCTCTCCTCCCCTTCTTCCTCCTCCTCTGCCGCTCCTTCATCCTCCGATCCTCTGCCGCCTCCTCTCTCCTCCCCTTCTTCCTAGTTACTTCTGTTGAGGCATCCGCTCACGTTGTTTAGTATGAACTCTCTGCATCTAGGAAGAGAAAGAATGAAACTGTATCAAATTGTGATGTTTTGCACAAATCCTTTCAAAGTCTGGTATCAAATCGTGATGTTTTGCACCAATCCTTTCCAAACTTTGAGATTGTTGGTGCTGCTGTTGCAACTTCTTTTGGTGTTACTTCACATACATCTTGTGCTGGAGACTGCAATTGTATTGTATATTTTTATGACTATTTGGTTACCCACAAAAATTAAAATGGCTACTTTTATATGAATGTTTGGCTACCAACTGCACCTTTTTATTGATGTAAGGTAACCGAGATTGTGACGCCCCCAAAATTAGGTATACATCACTCATCTTGGGTCGCCAGATATATGGTACAGAATTCAAATACAACTTACTAATACAACTGTCGTGTATAATACGACAAAACATAAACTGTGAGTTTGAATACAAATATTATCTACTAGAGATTATTCAAACTCAAAAGGAGTCCTCATTACAATTATTATTACACTAATTCACAGAATAGTGAGGACTACTAATGCTATCCTCTGGACCATCACTCCGTTCCCCGACTTGTCCCAAATTTATATTCTCATTTCACAAGAGAATAGTGAAAGAAAAGGGTGAGCTCAACTAGCCCAAGAAGAAATATTATGACTAAGATAATGCAGAATAAATTATCATTAGTCTCCAACAATGTTAAAGCGATAAAATACAATAGACATCAAGTTTAAGCTGCAGAAAATGAACAAGCAATCCATTAAAAGAGTCAAGTAGAGAATAGAATCTACTATCTTTTATGATTTAAAAGTTTTTCATCACTTTTATCATTTGAGACTCATTTCAATAAATAATCCATATCATTAAATCATCCCCGCACTCTGTGCCGAGGATATTCTTTAGTATCACGACCATAAATTATCCATGCACTACAGGCCAAAGATAATCGTGTTTTCATCAACGGTCCTGATCATGCCATAAAATAATTCATCTTTGCTCCCTTGGCCGAAGAGAATCCATAGCCATAATCATACCAAAAACTGTCCATCAATGCACTACGGGCCAATGAGGACTTTTAATTTTCACATCATTTGTAACATTATGGTCATGATTATCCGAATAATAATCGGTCATAATCATACCAAGTCCATCTATGCACTACAGGCCACAGATGACTTTCAACATAACATAAACATGAGGATGATGACAATGATATAAGAATTCAATTAAACAAGTTCAAGAATTAATTTATCCAGGAACCAATAACGTCCAAATTGTCAACATGATACTTCTTTGTAGAATAAAATTCAAGAATGCTCAGAAGAATATTTCCATGAAAATCTTTGGATGAAGCGCAAATATCGAGGATATTCCACTAATTTCATGGAGTATAGAAGTCAAAATTTTAATCAATGAGTATAATACCGAATGGAATAACAAAAGATATCACCATGCATGCGGTACTTAGATGTGAGCGGTTATTCCAAATGAATAATAATAACGGAACGAGTTAGGTGAAATTCACACGACGGGATGTTCCAATGAGAATAATAAATGATGGAACCCAGTCCGCGTATATATGATGCATGGATATTCGGCGAGAATAATAAAAGCAGAATAATAAAAAATGGAACTGTGTCCCAGCGATAGCATGATGCAGAGGATATTAAAGCGAGAATAATAAAGAGCAGAATAATAGAAGAATGTCACCAAGTATAGGGTAGCTCAGCAGTATCTGAGTTATTCCAACAGAATAATAAAGAAATTGAATAACGAAGTTCTCTTCTTGAATACAAAAGAATAATATCCTTACCTTTGAAAGAAGAGTATTCACTAGTAAGAGGCGAAGATATACTCGAAGAAAACATGCACTACGCCAAAGCTTTATTAAACTCTAAAGAAATACGCTCAAGATTATAGAAGAAGAATTCTCTCTCAGAGTTTCAAATTGAATTAAGTAAGAAAAATAATGAAGGAATGAGCTTTATTTATAGAAAAATAGAATGCATAAGTAACCAATCCATGAAAGCGGTCCAGATCGATTTACTTTAATCGACGGTCCATATTTAAAGCAAAATCTTTAAAATAAAATATAATATATTCTATTTATATAAAAAGATTTTTCTTATGCAAACACTATCACGGCACTTATGCAAACACTATGCATAATAAAATATAATATATTCTATTTATAGAATAACTTTAATAAAGTATTACATTTTATATAAAAAAGATTTTACTATACGAAAACACTATGCATAATAGAATATAATATATTCTATTTATAGAATTACTTTAATAAAATATTACATTTTATATAAAAAGATGTTTAGTTTTATTATGTTAATAATCTGAATAAAACAAAACTTCTAAATCAACAATAATTGAATCAAATAATGTGAGATCTTATCGCAAAGAACTATTGTAGCAATAATTGAACAAAACCTGAGTGACTTATTACGTAAACATCAATAATCAATACTGGTGTGCTACTACGCAACTAACGCCAGACATCGTAGACTTTACTACTACTGAAAGTAGTTCAATAGTTTTAACGGTAAAACTTTCGTAGTTATTTTTATAAAAATATTTTTGTCGTTTTCTCAATCCAAACAATAATTCCGTTATGGGGTCCATTAATGATTGTATGCAAATAAATGCGGATATTCTCCGACAAAAAGAATATTCCCCGACCAATCGAATATTATACAACAACGTGCATACTTTTTAAAATTTATAAATACTACCCACAACTATAACACTATCTCAAATCCACACCATAATATTAAAAAAAATATTTCGAGAAAATTAAATCTTTATTCATAAAATCTGGGGTCTCACAATCTCCCCTTCTAATGAAATTTCGCCCTCGAAATTTACGTACGTACGTGGTATGCCGAAGAGGTGAGGATACCTTGACTTCATTTCAGATTCTAATTCTTCAGGTATAACCTTTGAGTGTTGAATACGATCCTTCTTATCCAAGATTTTAACACGTATCTCCTTATACGTTAAATCTTCTGCTATCTCGTCCGGTTCTAAATCAATAATGTGGTTTGAGTCGTCCACATATTTACGTAACATCGATACGGGAAAAAAAACGTTGTGAACACGCAACATACTTGGCGGTAAAACGAGTCTATAGGCCACAATTCCTACTCGATCGAGGATTTCAAATGGGCCAATTAAATCAAGGGTTGAGATTTCCTCTCTTCGTTGATTCTTGCTTCTAGAATAACGCCCTCTTGAACCTTCTTCTTCACATTCATCACTCGGGGTGTGTAGTGGAAGCGGCTTTAACTTTATCGATTAAAGTCGATTCTACTCGTATACTCGTTATCTTCACGTGGGTTCCTAGAGTCTTTAACTCTATCTTCATCATTTGTAAGTCATACGAAATGGGTCTTTGGATTAACAACATCGCACTCGTAAATGCATACGATCTTCTACACAACGCGTCAGCTACCACGTTTGCTTTCCCACGATGGTATTGAATGGTACGATCGTAATCTTCAACAGCTCGAGCCAACGTCTTTGGTGCATGTTACGTTCGCTTTAGTTGAAGAAATATTTAAGGGTTTTAGAAATGAGTTTTGTACTAGGTTCAATACAAAATTCGATTTCACGCTCTAGGGGTAGGCTAAGAAGTCTTCAAGAATACATCAGGAAATTTATTAACAATAGAAATATCATTCAAAACTGTGACTCTCATCTAAGACTTGGATAGTACGTCACATTGATACCTATCAACTTGTCATCGTCATTCACGACATCGCCTACAGAAAGTCTGGCTTCGGTACATTCCACATAAGAAAGTCAACAACGAAAGGACCGGGGCTCTTTACTTATGGCTTGATATGACAATGATTGACTTTAGTGGTTTGGTTACTTTGAATTCACATAATAGGTTGGTTAGGAATATGAAAGCTAACAACCTTACGAAAAGCATGATGAGTATTTAACCAATCGATTCCTAAAATCGCATCAAAGGCAAGTATTTTCAAAGAGATAAGATCGACAGGTAACGTGAAAGTGTCGATTTGAATCAATAAGATTTATAAACAGTGGAGGTAACGAAGGTTTCTACTATCGAAGTTTCAACCAATAAGTCAAAGTCTAATTTCTACGAAGTCAAATTTAAACGTTGAGCGCAAGCAAGAGAGATAAAAGAATGGGTAGAATTGGTATCTAATAAGTTATAGACTTCACAAGAATTTATAATTAACTAACCCGTGCTAAATTCGTTCGGTTCCTCGTCACGAAAAACGCTCTCCCTTAAACTACCGAATTTGACTTGTTCGGGACAGTCTTTTGGCGTCACTATCCCAATTGGACTTGACTTCACCATACGATAAAATCGAGCTAAATGACCTTCTCTTCTTGAATTTTCCACTTCTATTATCTTGGCCATGATTACCACCGAAGTGGTTACCATTCTTGGCATGATAATTTCCCCCACGATGGTTATCATTGTTCCGATGGTCGTTGCCACCGGTATGATTATTATCGTGTTGTTGGTCGTTACCTTTTGGTTGAGCTGACTCAATGGTCTCCTGTGCTTCATTGCTTATCTCAACATTTTCAGATGCCATTTTCAAATACTGCCACAAAACAAGGGTTAATTAACATATCACATATTATCTCTATACTACGTGACCAATTAAATATCAAATAAACTTAGGTAGGTCATACTAGCGAAGGAATTCCGTCTCTCCCTCTAGTTCTATTCTCACATCTAGCCAAGGATCATATCCCTAAGCTTTGATACCAATTGTGGCGCCCCCAAAATTAGGTATACATCACCCATCTTGGGTCGCATGGATACATGGTACGTAATTCAAATACAACTTACTTAATACATGCCGCATGGTACAATACGACAAAACATAAACCGTGAGTTTGAATACAAATATTATCTACTAGAGATTATTCAAACTCAAAAGGAGTCCTCATTACAATTATTATTACACTATTTCACGAATAGTGAGGACTACTAATGCTATCCTCGGACCATCACTCCGTTCCCAGGCTCGTCTCAAATTATATTCTCATTTCACGAAGAAGAGCGGTGAAAGAAAGGGTGAGCTCAACTAGCCCAAGAAGAAATATTATGACTAAGATAATGCGAGAATAAATTATCATTAGCCTCCAACAATGTTAAAGCGATAAAATACAATAGACATCAAGTTTAATCTGCAATGAACAAGCAATCCATTAAAAGAGTCAAGTAGAGAATAGAATCTACTATCTTTTATGATTTAAAAGTTTTTCATCACTTTTATCGCTGAGACTCAGTTCAATAAATAATCCACATCATTAAATCATCCATGCACTACATGCCAAGGATATTCTTTAGTATCACGACCACAAATTATCCATGCACTACGGGCCAAAGATAATCGTGTTTTCATCAACGGTCCTGATCATGCCATAAAACAATTCATCTTTGCTCCTTGGTCGAAGAGAATCCATAGCCATAATCATACCCAAAAAGCGTCCATCAATGCACTACGGCCAATGAGGACTTTTAATTTTCACATCATTTGTAACATTACGGTCATGATTATACCGAATAATCCTTGGTCATAATCATACCAAGTCCATCTATGCACTACAGGCCACAGATGACTTTCAATATAACATAAACATGAGGATGATGACAATGATATAAGAATTCAATTAAACAAGTTCAAGAATTAATTTATCCAGGAACCAATAACGTCCAAATTGTCAACATGATACTTCTTTGTAGAATAAAATTCAAGAATGCTCAGAAGAATATTTCCATGAAAAATACTGGATGAAGCGCAAATATCAATGATATTCCACTAATTTCATGGAGTATAGAAGTCAAAATTTTAATCAACTGAGTATAATACCGAATGGAATAACAAAAGATATCACCATGCATGCGGTACTTCGCATAGACGGTTATTCCAACAGAATAATAATAACAGAACCAGGTTAGGTGAAATTCACACAGATAGGATGTTCCAACAGAATAATAAATGATGGAACCAGTCCCGCATATAAAGATGATGGGATATTCGGCAGAATAATAAAGACAGAATAATAAAAAAATGGAGTCCGGTAAGGCGTATAGACAGACGAGGATATTAAAAGAGAATAATAAAGACATAATAATAGAAGAATGTCACCAAGTATAGGGTAGGTAAGCATGATCTGAGTTATTCAAATGAATAATAAAGAAATTGAATAACAGAAGTTCTCTTCTTGAATACAAAAGAATAATATCCCTTACCTTTGAAAGAAGAGTATTCCGACTAGTAGGGCGAGGATATACTCGAAGAAAACATGCACTACGCTCAAAGCTTTATTAAACTCTAAAGAAATACGCTCAAGATTATAGAAGAAGAATTCTCTCTTTAGAGTTTCAGTGAATTCGTAAGAAATAATGAAGGAATGAGCTTCTATTTATAGAAAAATAGAATGCATAGTAACCAATCTATGAACGGTCCAGATCGATTTACTTTAATCTGACGGTCCATATTTAAAGCAAAATCTTTAAAATAAAATATAATATATTCTATTTATATAAAAAAGATTTTTACTATGCAAACACTATGCGGGCACTATGCAAACACTATGCATAATAAAATATAATATATTCTATTTATAGAATAACTTTAATAAAGTATCTCATTTTATATAAAAAGATTTTACTATGCAAAACACTATGCATAATAGAATATAATATATTCTATTTATAGAATTACTTTAATAAAGTATTACATTTTATATAAAAAGATGTTTCCGTTTTATTACGTTAATAATCTGAATAAAACAAAACTTCTAAATCAACAATAATTGAATCAAATAATGTGAGATCTTACGCAAAGAACTATTGTAGCAATAATTGAACAAAAGCGAGTGACTTATTACGTAAACATCAATAATCAATACCGTAGTATTGCTACTATGCAACCACAGCCATTACATCAGATATTTTACTACTGAAAGTAGTTCAACAGCTTTAACGGTAAAACTTTCGCCGTTATTTTTATAAAAATATTTTTGTCGTTTTCTCAATCAAATGATAATAATTCCGTTAATGGGGTCCACTAATGATTGTCTTAGGTCATTGCGGATATTCTCCGACAAAAAGAATATTCCCCGACCAATCGAATATTATACAACAATGTGCATACTTTTTAAAATTTTTAAATACTACCCACAACTATAACACTATCTCAAATCCACACCATAATATTAAAAAAAATATTTCGAGAAAATTAAATCTTTATTCATAAAATCTGGGGTCTCACAATCTCCCCTCCTAATGAAATTTTGCCCTCAAAATTTACGTACGTACGTGGTATGTCGAAGAGGTGAGGATACCTTGACTTCATTTCAGATTCTAATTCTTCAGGTATAACCTTTAAGTGTTGAATACGATCCTTCTTATCCAAGATTTTAACACGTATCTCCTCATACGTTAAATCTTCTGCTATCTCGTCCGGTTCTAAATCAATAATGTGGTTCGAGTCATCCACATATTTACGTAACATCGATACGGAAAAAAAACGTTGTGAACTCGCAACATACATGGCGGTAAAACGAGTCTATAGGCCACAATTCCTACTCGATCGAGGATTTCAAATGGGCCAATTAAATCAAGGGTTGAGATTTCCTCTCTTCGTTGATTCTTGTTTCTAGAATAACGCCCTCTTGAACCTTCTTCTTCACATTCATCAGCTCCGGGTGTGTAGCTTGAGCGTCTTTAACTTTATCGATTAAATTCGATTCTACTCGTATACTCGTTATCTTCACGTGGGTTCCTAGAGTCTTTAAATCTATCTTCATCATTTGTAAGTAGTACGAAATGGGTCTTTGGATTAACAACATCGCACTCGTAAACGCATACGATCTTCTACTCAACGCGTTAGCTACCACGTTTGCTTTCCCACGATGGTATTGAATGGTACGATCGTAATCTTCAACAGCTCGAGCCAACGTCTTTGGCGCATGTTACGTTCGCTTTAGTTGAAGAAATATTTAAGGGTTTTAGAAATGGGTTTTGTACTAGGGTCAATACAAAATTCGATTTCACGTTCTAGGGGTAGGCTAAGAAGTCTTCAAGAATACATCAGGAAATTTATTAACAATAGAAATATCATTCAAAACTGTGACTCTCATCTAAGACTTGGATAGTACGTCACATTGATAACTATCAACTTGTCATCGTCATTCACGACATCGCCTACAGAAAGTCTGGCTTCGGTACATTCCACATAAGAAAGAATACAACGAAAGGACCGAGGCTCTTTACTTATGGCTTGATATGACAATGATTGACTTTAGTGGTTTGGTTACTTTGAATTCACATAACAGGTTGGTTAGGAATATGAAAGCTAACAACCTTACGAAAAGCATGATGAGTATTTAACCAATCGGTTCCTAAAATCGCATCAAAGACAAGTATTTTCAAAGAGATAAGATCGACAGGTAACGTGAAAGTGTCGATTTGAATCAACAAGAATTATAAACAGTGGAGGTAACGAAGGTTTCTACTATCGAAGTTTCAACCAATAAGTCAAAGTCTAATTTCTCCGAAGTCAAATTTAAACGTTGAGCGCAAGTAAGAGAGATAAAAGAATGGGTAGAACTGGTATCTAATAAGTTATAGACTGCACAAGAATTTATAATTAACTAACCCGTGCTAAATTCGTTCGGTTCCTCGTCACGAAAAACGCTCTCCCTTAAACTACCGAATTTGACTTGTTCGGGACAGTCTTTTGGCGTCACTATCCCAGCTGGACTTGACTTTACCATACGAGAAAATCGAGCTAAATGACCTTCTCTTTTTGAAATTTCCACTTCTATTATCTTGGCCATGATTACCACCGAAGTGGTTACCATTCTTGGCATGATAATTTTCCCTACGATGGTTATCATTGTTCAGATGGTCGTTGCCGTTGCCATAGTATGATTATTATCGTGTTGTTGGTCGTTACCTTTTGGTTGAGCTGACTCAACGGCCTCTTGTGCTTCATTGCTTATCTCAACATTTTCAGATGCCATTTTCAAATACTACCACAAAACAAGGGTTAATTAACATATCACATATTATCTCTATACTCTGACTGACCAATTAAATATCAAATAAACTTAGGTAGGTCATACTAGTGAAGGAATTCCCTGTCTCTCCCCTCCTAGTTCTAGTTCTATTCCACGACAAAACATAAACTGTGAGTTTGAATACAAATATTATCTACTAGAGATTATTCAAACTCAAAAGGAGTCCTCATTACAATTATTATCACACTATTTCACGAGAATAGTGAGGGACTACTAATCTTATCCTCCGGACCATCACTCCGTTCCCGACTCGTCCCTAGCTATATTCTCATTTCCTAAAGAGAATAGTGAAAGAAAGGGTGAGCTCAACTAGCCCAGTAAGAAATATTATGACTAAGATAATGCAGAATAAATTATCATTAGCCTCCAACAATGTTAAACTGATAAAATATAATAGACATCAAGTTTAACTGCAGCGGAACAAGCACCCTATTTATAGGAAAGTGCTTAGAATACAAAAGTAGAAAATTTAATAAAATAATAATATATTTTTCTTAATTTCCTTAGCACATTCAAATGAGAAAAACGTTTTTCTTAAAATAAATAATAAAAACTTCCAAAAATCAATTATTTTGGAACTACGGAACTTCAATAATTCATAATAAATAGCCCTTTTATCAGAAAAATTCAAACCACATGTCTTTTTCATAGGAAATTTCATTCTCTACAACTTTGCAGAAGAAAGTTTTTTCAAATTCTAAACAGAAATTGACCGAAATCCATAAACGGACGATTTTACATGCTATAATCAAATTTCAATCAAGAAATGGGGTCCACCGACACACAAAACATGTGTTAATCATTTAATGCAACAAAAATACTCTTCCTCCTCATATACTCATATATCCCACATTTATTATAAAAATATCATCATTATTATATTATAATAATATAATAAAATATTATTTTATCAAAAAAAATAAAATATCAATTTTTAACAATTGTCACTTTAAAAATTTTCTCCATCTACATCCACATAAAATTAATATTTTCCTCATCATATAAATCAATAATTAATTATTCACAAATAATATTACAGAATCACAAGATCTTGTGCAACGAGGTAGTTCCGTGAAAGAGGGGTTTTCCAATAAGAATTTCTCCTTACTGGCACGCAATTAGGTGACCAAACCTCTCTTTAGACAGAACTTTCTAGACATTGCCAATAATATTTTCTAATAATGTTATTCAGATAATATGAATTATTGCTTCGATAATGGAAAATATTGTGTAGTGACAATTATTGAAACAACAGTAATATAAAATATCAACGCAGTAATTATTGAATCAATAAAATTAAATACTGACCAGTAACTACTGTAACAATTATTGAGTAGTGCCTTCATATGTAAGAATCAATAATTGGTGCAATACCGTGCCATCTTCTTGTGCAACAACTCAGACATCTTGTGTTTTAACCACCGGGTATTCCAACAATGTTAATTCAGTAATAACTACGCTAGTTATTTATAAACAACTTATACTTGTCGTTTTCTTCATCCAATTGCTTTCCGTTATGGGGCCCACACAAGGCTGCACCGTCGTACGAATATTCCTCGACAGTAAAAATATTCCACGACCAAACGAATATTCCCCGACAATAATGAATATTTTATAACCACTTGCTTATTTGAGATATTTGCGCATTTTACCCATAACTAACCACATTAATCAAATCAACCCTTACTATTTCAAAATAATAAATAGAGGAATTAAATTTTATTTATTAATAATTTGGAGTCTTACAGTTTAACAAGATAAAGAAAACAAATACATGTAACACTTGATAACTGTTCTGGATTTTTTTTATGACTATTTGTTTACCCACATAAACTAAAATGGTTACCTTTGTATGAAGGTTTGGTTACCAACTGCACCATATACAGAATGCGCGATAATTCTGGTTTGGCATGCATTTCAAATTGTCACAGCGGAGAGAAACATGAGAACAGTTACATAATTACAAAACTGATTTGCCACATCAACAAGCCATTAAAACACTCAACTAAATTAAAGGGATACCAAATGCACTAATTTTATAAATAAAATATTGAAAATGTATTAATTCTGTAAATATTTTCTAAATGCACTTTTGTTGTAAATTTTTTTAAAAATTTACTAGAAAGTGTAATTGTTCCAAACTTAAATGCATATAAAATAGCCCAATAAGCTATTAAATTTGTTCTGGATCTTGTTCGATAGGCAGAGAGTAGATTGGTGGGATGAGACTGTTTAATCTTTCATACTCAACATTGTTTACATCAATTTTTTGATTGTCAATTACGTGGCCTGCCAATCTCATGTATTAATAAATTTTTTAATTTTAATCCGACATAAATTTATTTCAATACTCCATTTTTTATTGATTTTTTTTAAAGTTGGGATCAAAATCCAATTTCTCAATCGACTTATATATTTCATTTCACCATTCATTAACATTTTTATCCTACTCATTTATTAATTGTGTATGTAATAGTTTCATTAATTGCGAAAAATAGCTAGCCGTGATTGTATCTTAATGCATCTTAACAACTCACGTCTTAATGCATCTTAATGTTTGAGATTGGGATAAAAAAAATTCCACTAAATCATTAATATACATATATTAATCTAAACTTTTAGAGGACCATATTAAGATTCATTAAAATGCAATCAAACACTACCTTAATTAAATGTATGAACGAAATGTAAGATATTTTAATTACATTTTCGCAAGAGTTATAATTAAGTTTGATTTTTGTTGTTAAACACTAGAGGGGAGGGAGTATTCGTATATTCGTAGCTTAATCTTTATTATGTATAATTTTATATTGTATTGGGCGAGTCATTGATAACTAACCAACCTTATTCAAATCTCTGTTTTTTATTTAATAGTAGCGGGACGTAATCCGTCGTTCGCTACAAATACATGCTATGAAAAATTTGTAATAATATATATATATATATATATATATATATATATATATATATATATATATATATATATATATATATATATATATAGGATAAAGATCCATAACATGAATTTGTTATGAATCCTCATAGGGCACACATTATCTATACCATTGAAAATAAGAAGAAACTGACAGGATCAAAAATTGAAAATCGATGTCCGTTACTAATAGTAGCGAACGTTATTTAGAATAAGAGTTTGACTTATTAATAAGGATTAAGAATTTATTAACCAAATTTTATGGTTTATTAACCAGGAATTATGTTTTATTAACTAGGGTTTATGGTTTATTAATCAAGCTTGTTAATAAATCCTAAACTCTTATTTATAAACCCTAAACTCTGGTTAATAAACCCTAAATATTTATTAGTAAACCCTAAACCCTGATTACATATTTTTTATCGTTCGCTACTAATAGTAGCTGTGACGCCCCCAAAATAGTTCCACAACACATTTTGAGTCACCAAATACACACTACTAAATCCAAATCCAAATCTTCATATTTACAACAATTAAACTGTCGTGCAAAATATGACAACACATAAGATTTGTGTTTCAATACAAATATTATACTGAATATAATACGACATTATACACACCCAAATTATTATAATGCCATATAAAATACAATAACAAATATTTCAAGTCTTCAAAGGAACATGAGAAGATTTCTGTCTTCCTCATTCTAATGGGGAGTATTTTCGTCGCTTCCAAATTCGAGTTCACCACACTCTATTATTGTTCACCAAAATTAACTATTAAATGACGTATAAAATACGACACACCGCTCTACCCAGCTACACTCTTATTGTGACGCCCCCAAAATAGGTATACATCACCCATTCTGAGTCGCCAAATACATGGTACAAAATTCAAATACAAACTTAAATATACAACTGTCGTGTAAAATACGATAAAAAATAGTTGAGAGTTTTAACACGAATATTGTCTTCTAGACAATATCCAAACTCAAATAGAGTCCTCATAACAATTATAATCACACTATTTTATAAAATAGTGAGGACTACTACAGCCACCATCTCGAACCGTCACTCCACTCCCCGACTAGTCCCGGCTACGTTCTCATTTCTTGAAGAGAACAATGAAATCAAAAGGGTGAGCTCAACTAGCTCAGTAAGATATATTATGACTAAGATAATGCAGAATAAATTATCGTTAGCCTTCAACAATGTTAAACTGATAGAATACAATATATAACAAGTTTAACTGCAGTGGAAAAAGAAATCCATTAGTTTAGTCAAGTAGAGCATGATATCTACTATCTTCTATGAATTAAAAAGTTTATCATCAATTTTTTCGCTGAGACTCAGCTCAATAAATAATCCACATCACTGAATTATCCATGTACTACGGGCCAAGGATATTCATTGGTATCACATCCATGAATTATCCATGAACTACGGGACAATGATATTTGTGTTATCACCAATGGTCATGATCATGCTAACAATTGTCTATCAATGCACTACATGCCAATGAGGACTTTTACCACATCATTTATAACATTACAGGTCATGATTATACCAAATAATCCCTTGTCATAATCATACCAATCAACAGTTCATATATGCACTACGGGCCAAAGATGACTTTCATCACAATATAAGCATGAGGATGATGACAATGATATAAGAATTCAATTAAATGAGAGCAAGGATAAATTTTAAAGATTTATAATTTAATTTATCCAGAATTCAATAATTGTCCAAATTGTCAACATGATACTGCTTTGTGGAGTAAAATTCAAGAATAATATTGTATCATAAATGATTTGGACGGAAAAGAAATTAATTTTTTATCATGAATAGTACCCCAGGTGAATATTACCTGAGTGAATAGTACTTCAGGAATAGTACCCCGATATGAAAAGATTAAAAATTATCAAAAATGCTCAGAATAATATTTTCGTGAAAAGATACTAGATGAAGCAAAAATTTTAAGGATATTCTACTAATTTCAAGGAGTATAGAAGTCATACTTTAACAAAATGAGTGTAGAATTTGGAATCTAAAACGAAATAATATTACTTACATACTACAGAGTATGCAAGAAAATATTATTTCTTACGAATATTGAATAAAGAATAATATTTCTTACCTTAAAAAGAGAGTACTTCTGACTGGTAGGACGAGGATATTCTTGAAGAAAACTTATACTATTTTATACGCTCAAAGCTTCCTTAACCTCTAAAGAAATATGCTCAATATTATAAAAGAAGAATTCTCTGTTTCTGGTGTGATTTTCAATTCTAAACTAAGCATCCTATTTATAGGAGAATGGAAGAATACTATTTAAATTTAGAAATCACGGACTGCACAGGAAAAATTTTGGTCATAGACGAATTTTGTTTGACTAAATTTTTTTGATGTTACTATATAAACACTATGCATAATAAAATATAATATATTCTATTTTTCATAAAAAAACAAAATTTATAATATATATATATATATAACCTTTGCCTTACTGCAAAGGCACACACACACACATAATATATATATATATACACTTTATAACCTCCTACCGATTATTTTGGAAAATGAGTAAGTGGGGGGTCCAAATAATGCGCCAAACTTACAACAAATACTTCATAAAAATCTCCTCTATTTATCTCAATTCACTTGGCTTTACAAAACATATTTTTAAACAACAATTATTCATCAATAATATAACTTGCAATATTAACAACCAGATCATTCCCAGGAAAGAGGGGCTTTCCGATAAGGATTTCTCCCTATTGGTGTGCAATTAGGTGACCAAACTCCTTTCCTCGACATAACTTTCTAGACATTGTCAATAATGCAAATAATAATATGAATAATTTTTTCGTCTCAATTATTGATTTAATAATATAAAATATTATGCAGATGATACTGTGACAATAATAGAATCAATAATGTGAGATACAATGCAGTAATTACTGTAGCAATAATTGAGTATAACTGAGTGACTTCTCACGTAAGCATTAAATACTGTGTGTTACGTACTATGCAACCACGCGTGTTACTGTACTTTTATCACCGGGTATTTCAACAATTAAAGGTAAAATTTTCGTCGTTATTTTTATAAAAATATATTTCAGTCGTTTTCTAACTCCGACAATAATTTCGTTGTGGGGTCCACTAATGATTGTGCCATCGTACGGATATTCCCTGTTAAAACGAATATTCCCCGACCAATCGAATATTTTATGACAACTTGCTTACTTTATAAAATTTATAAATATTACCCACAACTATAACATTATATCAAATCCACACATTAATATTCAAAAATGATATTTAGAGGAAAAAAATTCATCTTTATTCGTAAAAGTTGGGGTCTTACACTTATTACCTGAAAGGAATTGTGAAGCAAAAATGTGAGCACAAATAGCCAGTAAAAAGTATTATGACTAAAGATAATCAAATTATCAATAACATTTATCAGTAATAAATCAGATATTTAAAACATATGGTAGATGATAAAATTGTTCAACCATAATTGCAGCGGAATCAACAATCCATTAGAAGAGTCAAGTAGAACATAATGTCTACTATCTCCTTCAAATTAAAAGTCCATCATTAATATTTCATTAATGTAATACCCATCAACAGTTCTTTGTTGTACCTAAGACAAAGAGAACTTTCATCACATGTCTTTACCTGAAGCACCAGAGATTATAGTTAAATTTAAAATTCATGTTTATAATAATGTAAATCAACAGTTTCTCCTTGCCACAAAGGTTTAATAGAATTTTCACTCAATGTCTTTGGCACAAAGGCTAAAGACATTCAATAATCATATCGTCTTTAATTATACCCTACACCAAAGACATTCAAATGTAACAACAATGGTCATGATCATACCAATCAATTGTCTATCTTTGCACTATGGGCTAAAGATATTCAACTATAATATCAATGATCGTGATCATACCAATCAATTGTCTATCTTTGCACTACAGGCCAAAGATGTTAGACTATAAAACCAATGATCACGTCAAAAAATAGTCTATCTTTGCACTACGGGCCAAAGATATTCATTTGTATCATCAGTGGTCATGATCATGTCAAACACCTGTTCATCTTTGCACTATGGGCCAAATATATCAATCAACAGTTCTTCTTTGCACTACGGGCCAAAGATATCAATCAACAGTTCTTCTTTGCACTACAACCAAAGATATCTATCAACAGTTCTTTTTTGCACTACGGGCCAAAGAGAACTTTCATCACAAGTCTTTATCTGTAAGATTAAAAGTCATGATTATACCACTACACAGTTCCTGCTCATAATCATAACAATAAACAGTTCATCTTTGCACTACGTGCCAAAGATAACTTTAACCACAATTTAAGTCCGATAGTTATAACACTGATATAAAGAATGAATCAATTAAGATCAATGATAAATATTAGAGATTTATAATTCAATTTATCTAGAGTTAAATAATGTCCAAATGGTCAACATGATGATCAAAACGTGGATTCAAATTTAAGAATAAGATTCATATATCAAAGATAATTTGGACAAAAAAAGAAACTAATTTTATCATGAATAGTACCCCAACATGAATAGTACCCAAATAAATAGTATCCCGACATGAAAAGTACCCCGACATGAATAGTACACTGTCATGCAAAGTACTCCAAATGAATAGTACCCCGACATAAAAAGATTAGAATTATAGAAGTAATACTTACCATAGTAAGTTTAGATTTAGCAATATGAAATGAAATAATATACAAAACTGCAAATGGATTTTCACCCGTCATGCGGTAATCCGCGTAGACAGATCATTTTCACAATTTAATAAAGAATGAATACGAATGGTTATTCACCAAGTATGCTGTGACGCCCCCAAAATAGGTATACATCACCTATTCTGAGTTGTCAATACATGGTACGTAAACAACTACAACTTTATTATTACAACAAGAAATCGTGAGTTTGAATACAAATATTATCTTCTAGACAATATCTATACTCAAATAAATCCTCATCACATTTATTGATACATTATTTTACAAAATGGTGAGGACTACTAAACAATCCTTTCCAAAACCTTCATTCCATACCCCACTGCACTCGCTTATATTCTCGCTCCCGAGAAAAATGGAACAAAAAGGAAAAGGGTGAGCTCAACTAGCTCATAAAGAATATTATGACTAAGATAATATACAACAAATTATCGTTAGTCTTCAACAGGAAAAATATAATAGAATACAATAGACAACAAATTTTAAATCAATATTCGCAATGAAATAATAATTCATTAGAAGAGTTAAGTAGAGAATGCAAACTACTATCTTCTATGTATGAATTTAAAAGTTCATCGTCTATCTTTTATCCCTCGTAACATCAATCAATATACATCCGAATCAAATATTCATCTTTGCACTACGGGCCAAAGATATTCATCATTGGTCATGTTCATTTAAACACTGCTCATCTTTGACTACGGGCCAAAGATATTCTTCAGAAATCATTCATCTTTGCACTATGTGCCAAAGATATTCTTAAGAAATCATTCATCTTTGCACTACGTGCCAAAGATATTCCATAATATCATCATTTAAGACCGAGGATGATGAAAATATTTTTAAAGAAACGAATCCAAAGTGAAACAAAATGACAAGGATTAAAGATTAAGGATTCAGTACTTGGTTTTATCCACGCCCAAAAATACCTCAAAAATAATCATAGTGGTGTAAAATTCAAGAATGATCAAAACATGGATACAATCGAGTTAGTATCCGAATAGATATTTTGGACAAAAAGAAGAAATTTTATTTTTTGGTGAATAGTGCCAGTATCACGTGAATAGTGCCGTAGTAAGTGAATAGTAACTCGACACCAAAAGATAGAAATTCCACAAAAACATCTTCACGCTTCATGAATAGTACTCGGGAATAAGAATCGTGAATAGTAACTCATTGAATAAGAATCGTGAATAGTAACTCATGAATAGTAACCCATGAATAGTAACCCGACATGAAAAAGTTCCAAATTTGATAAAAACTTCAGATCAACATTTCAAAGATAATGATATTGAAGAAATAATATCATTATTAAAAAAAATAATATCCCTTACCTCGAAGATCGTGACTTCTAGCTAGAATACCGCAAGATGCAGGTCTTTGAAGGAACTTGCAAATCTAGCAATACTCAAAGTATACTCAAAATACTCACAAGAATACGCTCGATAATATATAGAGAGAAAACTTCAGTTTACGGTGTGATTTTCAATTCTAACCCAAGCACCTATTTATAGGAAAATGCTTAGAACACAAAAAGAAAATTTAATAAAATAATAATATAATTAAACAAATTCAAGCCCACCTTAGACCAACTGAATTCAGCACATTTATATCACATGTGGGATTGCAAAAAACATTTTTCTTAAATAAAACAATTATAACTTCCAAAAATTAATTATTTCAGAACTTCAGAGCTTCAAAAATTCATAATTAATAGCCTTTTAATCAGAAAATTCGAATCTCGCGAATTTTTATAGGAAATTCAATTCTCTACAACTTTGCGGAAGAAAGTTTTTCCAAATTCCAAATAGAAATTGGCCAAGAAATCAACAAACTACCGATTTTACAGTTATAATCAAATTTCAATAATAAATGGGGTCCAACCGACATGTTTAACATGTTTTAAACATTTATTGCAACAAAAATACTCTTCCTCCTCGTATACTCATATATCCCACATTCGTTGTAAAAATATCACAATTAATATATTATTAAAATAATATATTTAAATGAATTATTTTATCGTAAAAGATAAAATATTAATTTTCAACAATTGTCATTTTAAAATTTTCTCCATCTATATCCACATAAAATCAATATTTTCCTCATCATATAAATCAATAATTAATTATTCACAAATAATATTACAGAATCACAATATTGACAACCGAGCAGGTTCCTGGGAAAGAAGGGCTTTCCAATAAGAATTTCTTCTTCTTGGGCGCAATTAGGTGACCAAACCTCTCCTTAGGCGTAACTTTCTAGACATTGCCAATAATGTTATCTAATAATATTATTCGGATAATATGAATTATTGCTTCGATAATGAAAAATCTTGTGTAATGACAATTATTGAAACAACAAGAATATAAAATATCAACGCAGACAATTATTAACTCAATAAAATCTTTCGAGCAGTAATTATCGTAACCATTATTGAGTAGTGCCTTCACGTAAGAATCAATAATTGGTGCAATACCGGTGTGCTATCTTGTTCAACAACGCCAGTATTAGTGTGTTTTAACCACGGGTATTCTACAAAGATTAACAGAATAACTACGCCAAGTTATTTAAAAACAACTTATATTTGTCTTTTCTTCATCCAATCGCTTTCGTTATGGGGCCCACATGGTCTACTGCGTCGCATTTAATATTCCCGAAGCATTACGAATATTCCACGACCAAAACGAATATTTCCGACGATAATGAATATTTTATAACCACTGCTTATTTTGAAATATTTGCGTATTTAACCCTTAACTATCCACATTAATCAAATCAACCCTTACTATTTCAAAATAATAAATAAAGGAAATTCCTTTTTATTTAAAAATTTCGGGGTCTTACATATGCGGTAATCGAGTAGACATGTTATTCTCACATATTAATAAGGAATAGAATGACAACCCTTATGAGTATGAAGAAAATAGCATCCTTTACTTTAATAGGAGAGTAGTTATGATTGGACTAGTGGAGATTGTCTTGAAGAAATCCTGCATTACACTCATAGTATACTCACAAGAACTCTCTCTTTCTAACTCTTGATTATAATTTGGTTTTGAAAATTGGTGAAGTACTAATGAACTTAGCTATCTATTTATAGGAAAACATAGTTTCGATAATTGCACGTTAGGGGCTCGGCTTATTAGAGTTTAGTGCCTCATTAATTGCACCTTAGTCCAGGTGCCATTGTAAGATCCCAACTTTCATAAATAAAAATTAATTTTTCTCGAATTATATTTTTGAATATTAAGGTGTGAATTTGTTATAATGTTATAGTTGTGGGTAATATTTATAAATTTTGCAAAGTAAGCAAGTTGTTATAAAATATTCGTTTGGTCGGGGAATATTCTTTTTGTCGGGGAATATTCGTACGACGACATAATCATTGGTGGACCCCACAAAAAAATTATTGTCGGAGTTAGAAAACGACAAAATTATCTTTTTATAAAAATAACGGCGAAATTTTTACCGTTAACTGTTGAATTACCCGTTGATAAAAGTAAAGTAATACGCGTGGTTGTATAGTAGCACACGATATTGTACAGTTTCTTTGATTATTGATTCTTACATAAGAAGACACTACTCAATAATAGGCACAGTAATTACCGTTCAATATTTTATTTTATTGATTCAATAATTACTGCGTTGATATTTTATATTATTGTTATTTTAATAATTGTCACTGCACAATATTTTCCATTATCAGATCAATAATTCATATTATTTGAATAATATCATTAGATAGCATTATTGGCAATGTTTAAGGAAGTTCTGTCAAGGAAAGGGGTTTGGTCACCTAATTGCGCGCCAATAAGGAGAAATCCTTATCGAAAAGCCCCCTCTTTCCTGGGAACGACCTAGTTGTCATAATTGTGATTCTGTAATATTATTTGTCAATAATTAATTATTGATTTATATGATAAAGAAATATTTATTTTGTGATGATATAAATGAAGGAGTTTAACATGAGATAATTGTTGAAAGTTTGGCATATTTTCTGTGGAATTACAATTATTTCTCCGATAAAATATTCATTCAAATATATTATTACTAATATATTATAATTGTTTAAATAATAAAGTTATATATATATATATATATATATGTGTGTGTGTGTGTGTGTGTGTGTGTGTGTGTGTGTGTGTGTATAAACATGTGATATAAGGAGCATAATAATTAGTGGGCAAATTGTAAACGAATTCTTATTTTCAAAAGTAATACAGTAGTTGTCCTTTTTTTCAAAGATGGTTTATTTTCTCTTCTGCGTATTTTTTCCTAAGTTGGTTGGTAAGTGATGTGGTTTCCTACAAACCATTCCTTTGTTTTCAAATAAGTGTGGGCCCCAACCATTGGAAAATATGAGTTAGGCATTAATGAATGAATTGTTTGCAATCTTTGTTTTCAAAGTGTGGCCTTCATGACCAAACTTTCCAAATAAATGATTCTCCTGCAAACCAATTTCCTTAAGGGGTGGGCCCTCAACCAATAAGAGGTAAGGAAAAGTTTGGCATTTAAGAAAATAAGAAATAGGCAGGAAAGGTTGGCAGAATTAGGCAGCCTACTTAATTCTTTTCGTCCTCTGTTTCTATAATTAGGGGGTAATCCCTCCTTCCTCAACACACCTTCAAAATCAGAAATTCTTATTCTATAGTATTATGAGTATTTTTCTTAGTATAAGGATACTTTGAGTGTAGTTTTTTTGCAAGATTTTCTCAGAATAATATCCGATATTTCAGTCAAATCCAGTTTCTACTAAAGTAAAGGATATTATTTTATTTCAATACTCGTAAGAAATATTATTTTCTTTCAGACTCCATAGTATGGAAGGGATATTATTTCATTTCATATTCCTAAATTTAAATTTACTATGGTAAGTATTGATTCTATAATTCCTGAAATTAGTAAAATATCCTTGATATTTGCGCTTCATCCAGTATCTTTTCATAAAAATATTATTCTTAGAATTCTTGATAAGTTTTAACCTTTTCATGCCAGAGTACTATTCACGGGTTACTATTCCCGAAGTACTATTCACGAGGTACTATTCATGATAAAAATTAATTTCTTTTTGGACCAAATAATTTTTGATACAATATTATTCTTGAATTTTACTCCACAAAGCAGTATCATGTTAACAATTTGGACATTATTGAATTCTGGATAAATTAAATTATAAATCTTTAAAATTTATCCTTTGCTTGCATTTAATTAAATTCTTATATCATTGTCATCATCTTCATGTTTATATTGTTATGAAAGTCATCTTTGGCCCGTAGTGCATAGATGGACTGTTAATTGGTACGATTATGACCAGGGATTATTCGATATAATCATGACCCGTAATGTTACAAATGATGTGGTAAAAGTTCTCATTGGCCCGTAGTGCATTGATGGACAATGGTTGGCATGATCATGACCATTGGTGTTAACCCGAATATCCTTGGCCCGTAATGCATGGATAATTAAGTGATTTGGACTATTTATTGAGCTGAGTCTCAGCGATAAAATTGATGATAAACTTTTAAAATCATAGAAGATAGTAGATATCCTGCTCTACTTGACTTTTCTAATGGATTCTTTGGTCATTATGCATTAAACTTGTTGCCTATTATATTCTATCGGTTTAACATCATTGAAGGCTAACGATAATTTATTCTGCATTATCTTAGTCATAATATTCTTTACTGGGCTAGTTGAGCTCACCCTTTGCTTTCATTGTTCTGTTCAGGAAATGAGAATATAATTGGGCCTAGTCGGGGAACGGAGTGACGGTCCAGATAGGTGACTATAGTAGTCTTCACTATTATGTTAAATAGTGTGATAATAATTGTAATGAGAACTTTATTTGAGTTTGTATACTCTCTACGAGACATTATTCATGTTGAAACTCTCAGCTACGTTTTGTCGTACTGTATCAAAGAAGTTTGTATTTAAATTATGTACCACGTATTTGGCGACTCAAGATGGGTGATGTATACCTATTTTGGGGGCGTCACAGCCATCATCATGACATTATCTTTGTGTTTCTTTAAAGATGATGTCGTGCTTGCATCATTAATCTCTTCTCAGATTGGTTTATTCAAGTTCACATGGATTGGTCAAATTATTACACTTTGGTACCCCTCAAGTTTTTCAAGTTCGCATTATTCTCCCTTAACTTCTGTAATTCACTTATCTTTAATCAACAAAATCTTTAATCTAATTTACAATAATTATTCACCATTAATATTATAACTCACAATATTGATAACCAGGTCGTTCACAGAAAAGAGGAGGCTTTCCGATAAGGATTTGTCCTTACTGGCGCGCAATTAAATAAGAATCCATTTCCTCGAAAGAACTTTCTAGACATTGCCAATAATGCTAATAGTAATATGAGTAACTGTGTCGTGTCAATTATTGATTTAATAATATAAAGTATTGTGCAGATGATACTGTGACTGTAAGACCCCAACTTATTATTAATAAAATTTAATTTTCTCTATTTATTATTTTGAAATAGTAAGGGTTGATTTGATTAATGTGGATAGTTAGGGGTAAAATACGCAAATATTTCAAAATAAGCAAGTGGTTATAAAATATTCATTGTTGTCGGAGAATATTAAATCTTGTCGGGGAATATTCGTATTTACGGTAAATAATGTGGGCCCCATAACTGGAAAAGCGATTGGATGAAGAAAGCGACAAATATAAGTTGTTTAAAAATAACGGCGTAGTTGTTCACAATTAACATTGTTGGAATACCCAAATTGGTTAAAAACACGAATGTCGCATTGTTGCATTAATAAGACACGGTATTGCACCAATTATTGAAGGCACTACTCAATAATGGTTACGATAATTCTTATTCAATATTTTATTTTATTGATTCAATAATTGCTACGTTGACATTTTATATTCATTGTTGTTTCAATAATTGTCATTACACCGTATTTTCCATTATCAGAGCAATAATTCATATTATCTGAATAATATTATAAGATAACATTATTGACAATGTCCAGAAAGTTACATCTAAGGAGAGGTTTGGTCATCTAATGCAGGCGCCAAGTAAGAGAGATCCTTATCGAAAGCCCCCTATATCCGGAAGCGCACGGTTGTCAATAATGTGATTACGTAATATTATTTATGAATAATTAATTATTGATTTATATGATGAGGAAAATATTGATTTTATGAGGATATAGATGGAGAAAATTTTTAATGTGACAATTGTTGAAAATTAATATTTTATCTTTTTACGATAAAATAATTCATTTAAATATATTATTTTAATAATATATTAACGATGATATTTTTACAATGAATGTAGGATATATGAGTATATGAGGAGGAAGAGTATTTTGTGGCATTAAATGTTTAACACATGTTTTTTGTGTGTTGGTGGACACAATTATCGATAGAAATTTGATTATAGCTTTTTGTAAAATCGTCAGTTTGTGAATTTGGTCAATTTGTGTTTGGAATTCGGAAAAACTTTCTTCCGCAAAGTTGTATAGAATTGAATTTCCTATAAAAACTCGCGAGATTTGAATTTTACGATAAAAGGGCTATTTATTATGAATTATGAAGTTCAAGTTCAAATAATTAATTTTTGGGAGTTTTAGTTAATTATTTTGAGAAAAACGTTTTTTGCAACTAAGTTGGCCTCACTGTGATTCAAATGGGCTGAGATCAGTTGTCTAAGGTGGGCTAAAGAAAATGTGAAAAATATATTAATATTATATTCAATTTCTCGCTTTGGTGTTCTAAGCAATTTCTATAAATAGGTCTTAGGTTAGAATTGAAAATCACAAATGTAAACTGAAGTTTCTCTTTATTTTCTCTCGATATATTGAGCGTATTCTTGTGAGTATACTTTGAGTATTGTTAGACGGTGCAAGTTCCTTCAAAGACTATATACCCGGTATTCCAAATTAGAAGTACTTAATCTTTCGAGGTAAAGGGATGTTATTTTCTTCTCAAATGATATTATTTCTTCAATATCATTATCTTTGAAATATTGGTTGGAACTTTTTATCAAATTTGGAACTTTTTCATGTATCGGGGTTACTATTCATGAGTTCTTATTCATGAGTTACTATTCACGAAAGTACTATTCATGAAGCGTGAAGATATTTTTTGGGAAATTTCTATCTTTTGGTGTTGAGTTCTTATTCACGATATCGGCACTATTCACGATATCTGACATTATTCACCAAAAGTTTTTTTCTTCTTTTTGTCCAAAATATCTATCTTGGATACTAGCTTTGATTGTATCCATATTTTGATCATTCTTGAATTTTACACCACTATGATTATTTTTGAGGTATTTTTTGTAAGACCTCACTTTTTATAAATAAAGATGAATTTTTTTCTATAAATATTATTTTGAATATTATGGAATAAATTTGATATAATGTTATAGTTGTGGGTAATATTTATAAATTTTGCAAAGTATGCAAGTTGTTATAAAATATTCGTTTGACGGGGAATATTCTTTTTGTTAGGAATATTAAATGACAATGGCTCAATCATTGGTGGACCCTAATAATGTAATTATTATTTCGGATTGAGAAAACGACAAAAATATTTTATAAAAATAACTACGGAGGTGTTACCGTTAAAAGCGTTGAACTACGGTGGTAAAAATGCGATGTCACAGCGTAGTAAGTATAGACACTGCAGTATTGATTATTGATGCTTACGTGAGAAGTCACCACTATGCTTAATTATTGCTACAAGAATTATTGCATCATATCTCTTATATTATTGATTCAATTATTGTCACAAAGATCATCCGTCAGATAATATGTTATAGTATTAAATCAATAATTGAGACGACATGAGTTATAAATGATTAATAATTATTGAAAGATTAATTATGTGTTATGATTTGTGGTAAGTTTGATTATTTTATGGGGAGGGGGCTCATATGTCATCATCTAAGAGTCCCTTCGTCAATAGTAATTACCCTTGTGAATAGTATTTACCTTCGTCAATAGTAATTACCCTTGTGAATAGTATTTACCTTAAATCAATAATTAATTACCTTCGTCGATAAGTAATTACCCTTGTGAATAGTATTTACCTTTGTCAATAGTATTTACCTTCGTTAATAGTAATTACCTTTACCAGACGTCGAACCACTTGTCGTTTCACATTACAGGCGTCGAACCACTTGTCGTTTCACATTACAGCGGCCAAACCATTCGTCGAGCCTTTGCTCTTTTCACTAAGAAGTGCTAAGCTAGAAATCTTCTATAAATAGAGGCCTAGGGCTTCATTTATTTTCACTTAATTCATTGAGCTATAGAGAGAGAATATAGAGAGAATAAGAGAAAGAAGAAGAGTATTTTGTTACTACACTTCGCTGCAGATTCAATCTTCTACCAAATGTAAGGGGTGTTATTCTTTCTTATTCATGAAGAAGCTGTTGTTATTCCATTGCTTATTATTCTCGTTGGAATAACTTTTGTATAAGTGGTTTACCCTATACTTGGTGACATTCTTCTATTATTACATTTGGAACATCGTCTGCGTGTGTTTTACACCGGGACTGGTTCCGTCTTTATTATTCTACATTGGAACATCACATGCGTGTGTTTTACAGGACTGGTTAAAATCTTTATTATTACGTTGGAACATCCACATCGTGTGTTTTACCGGGACTGGTTAAAATCTTTATTATTACGTTGGAATATCCTATCGTGTGTTTTACAGGATCTGGTTCCATCTTTATTATTACGTTGGAACATCACGCCTTGTGAATTTCACACGATTTGGTTCCGTTATTTATTATTACATTGAATAACTCGTGCATGCATGATCTATCACATGCATGGTGATTTCTTTTGTTATTCCATTCTTTATTATACCCAAGTTGGTTAAAACTTTGACTTCTATACTCCATGAAATTAGTAGAATATCCTTGATATTTGCGTTTCATCCAAAGATATCTTTTCATGGAAATATTCTTTACGATCATTCTTGAATTTTATTCTACAAAACAAAGATCATGTTGACAATTTGGACGTTAATAATTCACGGATAAAATAATTCTTGAACTTGTTTTATTGAATTCTTATATCATTGTCATCATCCTCATGTTTATATTTTTTTTTGAAAGTCATCTGTATTCAGTAGTGTATAGATGGACTTGGTATGATTATGACGAGAGACTATTCTATTGTAATCATAATAGTAATGTTACAAATGATGTGATAAAATCCTCGATTGGGTCAAGTGCATTGATGGACGATTGTTGGCATGATCATGATTATTAATGAATACACAAATATTCTTCGCCCGCGTAGAAGCATGAATAATTGTGGTCGTGATACTAAAGAATATCCTTGGTAGTAAAGTGCGAGGGGTGATTCGATGATGTGGAATATTTATTAAAGTGAGTCTCATATATAACAAATGATGAAAAACCTTTTAAAACCTAAAAGATAGTAGACTTTATTTTCTACTTGACTCTTTTAATGGATTGCATATTCCACTGCATTAAAGCGATTATCTATTGTATTTTATCGGTTTAACATTATTGAGGACTATTGATAATTTATTACGCATTATCTTAGTCATAATATTTCTTCTTGGGCTAGTTGAGCTCACCCTTTCTTTCCTTTGTTCTCTTGAGGAAATGATAATATAATTTGGGACGAGTCGGGAAACGAGTGATGGTCTGAAGATAGCATTAGTAGTCCTCATTATTACGTAAAATAGTGTGATAATAATCTGTAATGAGGACTTTTTGTTTGAGTTTGTATAATATCTAGTAGAGCGATATTTGTATTTAAACTCACGATTTATGTCAGTATTGTACCACAGCAGTTATGTTAATAAGTTGTATTTAAATTACGTACCATGTAAGTGGCGACTCAAGATGGGTGATGTATACCTAATTTTGGGGGCGTCACGGTTGGTATCGAGCTTAGGGATGTGATCCTGGCTAAGATGTGAGAATAGTACTAGGAGGGAGAGCAGGGGAATACCTTCGCTAGTATGACCTACCTAAGTTTATGTGCTTTATTTTATTGGTTGGTCGGAAGATAAGGATAATTTGTTACATGTCAATTAACCTTTTGTTTTGTGGCGATGTCTGAAAATGACATCCGAGAATGTTGAGAATAGCAATGGAGTATGAGCGATCGTTGATTCACCACATATCAATAATCGAGGATAATGTGCATCGTGAAGGCGATAATCCTCACGTAAAACAACAACACCGACCAAATGACGAATGATCAAATGTTCAGAGGCTTTATGCAATTTATGCAACAAGAAAGAGAGCGACTCTCGCCCAAAACGTAGGTGTGAAACACGGAAAACTCTCGGGCGGTCACCGCTAAACAATTTAAGGAGCTGGGACCACCGGAGTTTAAGGGAGAGCCAAAACCACTTCGCGGAAGCATGGATAAAGCAGATTACCAAAATATTTGATGTCTTGGGATGCTTCGAGGAGCAAAAGGTTCCCTTCACGCCTTTATGTTGCGAGAGGCGGATTCTTGGTGGGAATCGGTAAAACGACTCAACTTCTTCAGATCAAGATATCTTGGGAGAAGTTCTGGAGTCATTCAACGACAAATACTTTCACGAAAGTATTCGCCATGAAGGAAGTGGAATTTATCAAGTTGGAACAAAACAATATGAATGTGTCGCATGATCTGAAGCAAAATTTGCGGAGTTATCACGGTTAACGCCCCACTTGGTGGATAATGAAGAGAGAATGGCGCGAATGTTTTTAAGAGGTTTGAAGTCGGGAGATACGTCAACATCTTATTTCTCATAAAGCTGTGTTTGTATTGAGGATGTTGTAAATAGGGCTCGATTAGTGGAGTAGCGATAATGAGTCAACGCCTAACTAAAAGAGAAGCGGTAAGCAAAATTATAATACCAATGAGAATAGTCATCGAGGCGGTGACAACAAGCGTGGAGGAATCAACATGCCAGATATGGTAACCACCGGTGGTAATCGGGCCAAAATAATAAGAATGGACATTTCAAGAAAAGAAGATTCAACAATGATGGAAAGGCGTCAAGACCAAAGACCCATTGTTAAGGAAGGAGAAAGACCACCTATCATATGCTTCAAATGCGGAGGAGAGGGACACATCGATCAAGCTGCGTCATGCCGCAGTCAAAAGCATGTTATAATTGTGGAAGAGAAGGTCACTTAGCTCGATTTTTGTCGTTTCATCAAGACAAATTAAGCTAGGATGGAGGCACCAAAGGCCATCCCAGAAAATTCAAAACAGGTAGTGCAAGGGAGAGCGTTTGTTGTGACCTCCCAAAGAGCAAGGAATCCGAATGAGGTCATCACGGGTAAGCTTATCATAAACTCTAATGAAGTCTATACTTTATTTGATCTTGGTTCTACCCATTCTTTTATTTCTCCTACTTGCGCTCATCGATTAAATTTGACTCAGGAGAAATTAGACTTTGACTTATCTGTGGAAACTCCGTTGGGAGAAACCTTCATTACATCCATCGTTTATAAGTCTTGTTTGGTTCAAATCGGTACTCTCGCATTTACTGTCGATCTTATTTCATTAAAAATACTTGCATTTGACGTGATTCTAGGGATTGATTGGTTAACTACTTATCATGCAAAAATTGATTGTTTTCGTAAGGTTGTTAGCTTTCATATTCCTAATCAACCTATTATGCTAATTCAAACGACCAAACCATTAAAATCAATCACGGTCATCTCAAGCCATAAAGCTATTCGTTTATTGAAAAAGCGGATGTCAAGCTTTCTTAGCTCATGTCATGATTTAAATAAAAATACGTCGATTTTAAACGATATTCCTATTGTTAATAAATTTCTGACGTATTCCCCAAGAACTTCTGGCCTACCCCGAGGCGTGAAATTGAATTTTGTATCGACCTTGAACCCCAGACAAAACCTATTTCCAAAGCCCCATATCGAATGGCTCTATTGAACTTCGTGGAGTTAAAGACCCAATGCAGGAATTGTTAGACATTGGCTTTATTAGAGTCCCTAGTACTTCTCCTTGGCGTGCTCTGTTTTATTCGTTAAGAAGAAAGATGGGAGTATGCGACTTTGTATTGATTATCGGGAGTTGAATCATGTCACCATCAAAAATAGGTATCCATTGTCACGTATTGATGACTGTTTGACCCGATTGCAAGGAGCCAAATTCTTTTCAAAGATTGATCTTCGTTAGGATATCACCAATTGAAGATTAGAACCACCGACATTCCAAAGACGGCTTTCGTAACTCGAGACGGGCATTATGAATTCCTAGTCATGTCCTTTGGATTGACTAATGCTCCTCTTGCGCCTTCATGGATATGATGAACCGAGTATTCAAGGAATATTTAGATCACTTTGTGGTCGTCTTTATTGATGACATCCTTATTTATTCCAAAAGCCGTGAAGATCATGAGCAACACTTGAGGTCGACACTCCAAAAGCTTCGTGAATATAAGCTTTATGCCAAGTTGAAGAAATGCGAGTTTCGGGTGAAGAAGTAGCATTCCTTGGGCACGTGGTATCAAGTCATGGAATATCTGTTGACCAAAGAAAGATTGAAGCTATTCAAAGTCGGGAACAACCTAAATCGATTGACCGAAGGCACGTAGCTTTCTCGGTTTATTTGGTTATTATCGGAGATTCGTGGAAGGATTTTCTCGAATCGCTATTCCATCGACTTCGGTGACTCGGAAAGATACAAAGTTCGGTTGGAGCGAAGAATGTGAGAAGAGTTTTCAAGAACTCAAGAGGAGACTTATTTCAAGACATTACGACAATACCATCCCGCTCGGAGGATTTGTCATCTCTGATGATGTTTGAAGCAAAGGGTTGGGATGTGTTCTTATGCAACATGGAAAAGTTATAGTTTATGCCTCATGACAACTCAAAGAATATGAGAGGAATTATCCTACTCATGATCTAGAGTTAGTATTTGTTATCTTTGCACTTAAAATTTGGAGGCATTACTTGTATGGGGAGAAAGTGGAGATCTTTACGGATCATAAAAGCCTCAAATATTTCTTCACTCAAAAGGAACTCAACATGCGACAACGACGTTGGCTTGAAGCTCATTGAAAGATTATGATCATACCATCCAATACCATCCCGGAAAAGAAAGCGTGGTAGGTGACGCGATTGAGTAGAAAATCATATGCAAATACGAAAAGCGATATTGTCAACGCAAAGGCCCATTTTGTGTGACTTGCAAAGGATGGAGATAGAATTAAAGACTCGAGGGACGCATGTGATGATAGCGAGTATCTGAGTAGAACCGAGACTTTAATTGATAAAGTTAAAGTCGCCAAGCTATGCACTGGAACTGGATGCATATGAGGAAGAAAGTGCAAGAAGGTGCTATCTTAGGAAGCAAGAATCGATGAAGAAGGAATACTTGAGTCAACTCTGGACTTTGTGTTCCTAACGACCACGATTTAAAGTATAATATCATGATGGAGGCGCACAACACACCATTTGCAATCCATCCCGGGAATACCAAAATGTATCATGATATTCGTCATACATTTTGGTGGAGCAATATGAAGAGAGAGATAGTATTTGTTTATCTCAAGGTGTCTAACTTGTCAACGAGTTAAAGCGGAGCATCAAGTACCAAAAGGTCCATTGCAACCACTTGAAATTCCGAATGGAAGTGGGAGCACATTACCATGGATTTCGTTCTACGGTCTTCCTAAGGTTTCTCAAGGCATTGATGCGATTTGGGTCATTGTTGATAGATTGACCAAGTTTGCTCATTTCTTACCGATACGAGAAACTTATACACTTGAACGTCCTTTCGTATGTACATAAACGAGATTGTAAGATCGCATGGTATGCTTGGGGTATCCATAGTTTCGATCGAGACCCAAGATTCACTTCACGATTTTGGGTTAGTTTGCAAAAAGCTATGGAGCACAGACTTCACGATTTAGGCTTTCGGCATATCATCCTCGAGACGGACGGACAAATGGAGAGGACTATTCAAACTCTTGAAGATCTATTAAGACTCGTGTCCTTGATTTCAAGGGAGTTGGGACAAGTTCTTACCATTGGTGGAGTTTTTCTACAACAGCAGTTATCAAGCAAGTATTGGCATGGCTCCATTCAAGCATTGTATGGAAGAAAGTGTCGCTCTCAAAGATATCTTTGGGATGAGGTGGGTGAAGCAACGTTGTTGGGGACGGAGTTGGTACGTATATGACTACGGAAAAGATTCAAATGATCCGACAACGATATAAAAACCTCACAAAATCGATAAAAGAGTTATCTTGATCTTCATCGAAAGGACGTGGAATTCGATATAGGAGATCATGTGTTGTTAAGAGTTGCTCCATGGAAAGGAGTTACAAGATTTGGAAAGAGAGGAAAACTTAATCCTCGATTCATCGGTCCATTTTAATCCTCGATCGAGTAGGAGGCTGTGGCCTATAGACTCGCTTTTCCGCCAAATATGTCTCGTGTTCATAACGCTTTTCACATATCTATGTTACGTAAATATGTGAAAGACCCGAACCATATTATTGAGTTAGAACCGGACGAAATAGCGGAAGATTTGGACGTATGAAGAGGTTCTGTTCAAATTTTGGATAAGAAGGAACATATTCTACGCTCCAAGGTTATACCTCAAGTCAAAGTTTTATGGAGGAACCACGATGTTGAGGAAATGACTTGGGAGTTAGAATCAAATGAAATCATGGTATCCTTACCTCTTTGACATACAGTCGTACCCTAATTTCGAGGTAGAAATTTCATAAGAAGGGAGGTTGTAAGACCCGACTTTTATAAATAAAGATGAATTTTTTCTATAAATATTATTTTGAATATTATGGAATAAATTTGATATAATGTTATAGTTGTGGGTAATATTTATAAATTTTGCAAAGTATGCAAGTTGTTATAAAATATTCGTTTGGTCTGGGAATATTCTTTTTGTTAGGGAATATTCGTACAATGGCTCAATCATTGGTGGACCCCATGAAATTAATTATTATTGATTGATTGAAAACGACAAAAATATTTTATAAAAATAACTACGGAGGTGTTACCGTTAAAACTGCTGAATTGAACTACACGGTGGTAAAAGAAACGATGTCTGGCGTAGTTGTATAAGAAGACAGCGGTATTGATTATTGATGCTTACGTGAGAAGTCACTCACTATGCTTAATTATTACTACTGATGTAATTATTGCATCATATCTCTTATATTATTGATTCAATTATTGTCACAAAGATTATCATCGTATAATATGTTATAGTATTAAATCAATAATTGAGACGACAAGTTATAAATGATTAATAATTATTGAAAGATTATTTATGTGTTATGATTTGTGGTAAGTTTGATTATTTTATGGGAGGGGCTCATATGTCATCATCTAAGAGTCTCTTCGTCAATAGTAATTACCCTTGTGAATAATATTTACCTTCATCAATAGTAATTACCCTTGTGAATAGTATTTACCTTAAATCGATAGTAATTACCTTCGTCGATAAGTAATTACCCTTGTGAATAGTATTTACCTTTGTCAATAGTATTTACCTTCGTTAATAGTAATTACCTTTACCAGACGTCGAACCACTTGTCGTTTCACATTACAAAGCGTCGAACCACTTGTCGCTTTTCACATTACAAAAGGCCAAACCAAATTCGTCAAGCCACTTCGCTTTTCACACGGCGGTGCTAAGCTAGAAATCTTCTATAAATAGAGGCCTAGGGCTTCATTATTTTCACTTAATTCATTCAAGCTATAGAGAGAGAAATATAGAGAGAATAAGAGAGAAAGAAGAAGAGTATTTTATTCTTACTACGCTGCTGCGAGATTCAATCTTCTACCAAATGTAAGGGGTGTTATTCTTTCTTATTCATGAAGAGCTGTTGTTATTCCATTGCTTATTATTCATTGGAATAACTTTGTATAAGTGGTTTACCCTATACTTGGTGACATTCTTCTATTATTACATTGGAACATCACATCATGTGTTTTACAGGACTGGGTTCCGTCTTTATTATTACATTGGAACATCACATGCATGTGTTTTACAGGACTGGTTAAAATCTTTTTTATTATTCTCGTTGGAACATCTCGCTCATGTGTTTTTTACAGGACTGGTTAAAATCTTTATTATTACATTGGAATATCCTATACGTGTGTTTTTACACCGGATCTGGTTCCATCTTTATTATTCATTGGAACATCCCGTAATTGTGAATTTCACCGACAGTTCCGTTATTTATTATTACATTGGAATAACTCGTCTGCATGCGGATTCATCGCATGCATGGTGATTTCTTTTGTTATTCCATTCTTTATTATACCCGGTTGGTTAAAACTTTGACTTCTATACTCCATGAAATTAGTAGAATATCCTTGATATTTGCGTTTCATCCAAATATCTTTTCATGGAAATATTCTTCCGATCATTCTTGAATTTTATTCTACAAAACAAAGATATCATGTTGACAATTTGGACGTTAATAATTCTGGATAAAATAATTCTTGAACTTGTTTTATTGAATTCTTATATCATTGTCATCATCCTCATGTTTATATTTTTTTTGAAAGTCAAATACATGGCACTGTAGTGCATAGATGGACTTGGTATGATTATGAATGAGAGAGACTATTCCGGTGTAATCATGGCCAGTAATGTTACAAATGATGTGATAAAATCCTCGATTAGTAGAAGTGCATTGATGGACCGATTGTTGGCATGATCATGACCATTAATGAATACACAAATATTCTTGGCCCGTAGAGCATGAATAATTGTGGTCGCGATACTAAAGAATATCCTTGGTAGTAGTGTAAGGGGTGATTCGATGATGTGGAATATTTATTAAAGTTTGAGTCTCAAATTTATAATGATGATGAAAAACCTTTTAAAACCTAAAAAGATAGTAGACTTTATTTTTACTTGACTCTTTTAATGGATTCGATATTCACCGCAGCTTAAAGCGATTGTCTATTGTATTTTATCGGTTTAACATTATTGAGGACTATTGATAATTTATTCGCATTATCTTAGTCATAATATTTTTCTTGGGCTAGTTGAGCTCACCCTTTCTTTCACCGTTCTCTCTTGAAATGATAATATATTTGGGACGAAGTGGGGAAACGAAGTGATGGTCCGAAGATAGCATTAGTAGTCCTCACTATTACGTAAAATAGTGTGATAATAAGCTGTAATGAGGACTTTTTGTTTGAGTTTGTATAATATCTAGTAGGCGATATTTGTATTTAAACTCACGCTTTATGTCGTATTGTATACTTACGCAGTTATGTTAATAAGTTGTATTTAAATTGCGTACCATGTAAGTGGCGACTCAAGATGGGTGATGTATACCTAATTTTGGGGGCGTCACATTTTTGAACATGGATAAAACAAAGTTTGAATCCTTAATCCTTAATCCTTGTCATTTTGTTTCACTGGATTCGTTTCTTTAAAATATTTTTCATCATCCTCGGTCTTAAATGATGATATTATTGAATATCTTTGGCCTCTGTAGTGCAAAGATGAATGATTTCTGAAAAAATATCTTTGGTAGTAGTGCAAAGATGAGCAGTGTTTAGATGAACATGATTAATCGATGAATATCTTTGGCACGTAGTGCAAAGATGAATATTTGATTCGAGATGTATATTGATTGATGTTGCGGGGATAAAAGATAGCGATGAACTTTTAAATTCATACATAGAAGATAGTAGTTTGCATTCTCTACTTAACTCTTCTAATGAATTATTATTTCATTGCGAATATTGATTTAAAATTTGTTGTCTATTGTATTCTATTAGATTTTTCCTCGTTGAAGACTAACGGTAATTTGTTGTATATTATCTTAGTCATAATATTCTTTCTTCGGGCTAGTTGAGCTCACCCTTTTCCTTTTTGTTCCATTTTTCTTCTCGGGAGGCGAGAATATAAGCGAAATGCAAGTCGGGGTATGGAATGAAGGTTTTAGAAAGAATTGTTTAGTAGTCCTC
Source organism: Panax quinquefolius (assembly GCA_020205615.1). NCBI lineage: Eukaryota > Viridiplantae > Streptophyta > Magnoliopsida > Apiales > Araliaceae > Panax > Panax quinquefolius. The sequence continues at coordinate 27,253,286 of CM035160.1, read as the reverse complement.
ACCATTTTTGTAAAATAATGTATCAATAAATGTGATGAGGATTTATTTGAGTATAGATATTGTCTAGAAGATAATATTTGTATTCAAACTCACAGTTTTACTGTTGTAATAATAAAGTTGTAGTTGTTTCTGTACCATGTATTGACAACTCAGAATGGGTGATGTATACCTATTTTGGGGGCGTCACAGTGACAATAATTGAATCAATATTATGAGATACTATACAACATCTATTGAATGAAATACTAAGTGAATTATTACGTAAGCATCAGTAATCACAGATACTGTGCAATACCGTGTGCTACTGTGCAATAATGTGTATTACTATACTTTTATCACTGGATATTTCAACAGTTTAACGGTAAAAGTCTTGCCATTATTTTTATAAAAAGGTTATTTTTGTCGCTTTCTATATCCGACAATTATTCCGTTGTGGGGTCCACCAATGATTGTGCTATTGTAAGAATATTCCACGATAAAAAGAATATTCCCCGACCAAACGAATATTTCTCGATACAAAAAATATTTTATGACAACTTGCTTACTTGTAAAATTTGTACATATCACCCACAACTATAACATTTATTAAATTATCACCTTACTATTTAAAATAATATATATAAAATAAATTAAATACTTTTATTTCATAAAATTCGGGGTCTTACAGTAGCGGGTATCGATTTTTAGTTTATAATTTTGATTGTTCTTTCTTATTTTCAATGGTATAGATGTATATATATATATATATATATATATATATATATATATATATATGGAGTGTTTCATAGCAAACGGTTGCTAATACTATTCAAGCAAACAAATATTACACCGTCAATTTAAAAATTCAATGGCCCAAAGAGGAACTGGCCGCAACTCTTAGTAGAGGCCAAAGAAATTTTTTTACTGGCCAATACTAAGACCAGCGGGCAGGAAAAATGTCTAAAATACCACAACCTTAGTTAAATTTAAATAATTTCAATGTATAAAATATTTGTATAAATAATTTCTTAAGTAATAAAATTTAACACATTGTCAACTATATATAACGTATTTATTTTTATAAATATTTTCTCAATAAATAAAATTTAAAATTGTCAAATATATTCAATGTATTTATTTGTATGAATAATTTCTTAAGTAAATAAAATTTAACATTGTCAACTATTTTTAATGTATTTATTTTTATAAAATATTTGTATAAATAATTTCTTATATAATATGTTTTAGTATTGTGATAATTTGATTATTTAAAATTTAAACTTCATATTGTAATACAACTTGGAATTACCTTACAAATATTTTATACACTCAAACTATTTAAATCTAACTAAGGTGAGAGTTTTTTAGACTTTTCTCTTGGCCCACAGGTCTTAGTAGTGGTCAATTACAAAAAAAATTCTCTGACCGCTACTAAGAGTTACGACCAATAAATTGTTTTCTTCTTCTTTGGGTAACGGTGTAAGATTTGTTTGCTTGAGTAGTGTCCATAACAACTGTTGACTATGAATCACTCCCATATTTTGACTATTATGTTCTCATTTTGATTTTTCAAATTGGTCGCTAATAGGACCTGCTACCATAATATAGAAAAATAAAAAGGAGATGGGTCTGGCCGTAGATAGTCAATATTGAGTATACTAAATATATTACTCCTCTATTCCATCCTCAATATTTTGGCTGAATCTTCTAAAATTTGTCTAATCAAATATTTGTACATCAGTCCTCTATCATAATGGAGAAATCTAGTTTTAACAATTGTATTGATTGAATTTTTTTTTGAAGATACAATAATGATAAACAATTCACGACAAGATCCCATCAGGTAGGAATCATAAGTGGAATCATAAATTTCACGACCATAATCAGGTAACAAATTGATCACTATTTCACTATTCTTGTAATTCTAATTAACTAGTAAATCGATTTGTATGACTTGTTCATAACTAGTAAGCTTTGTATTCTGGTCGAATATTCTATTAGCGGTCAGTTTGAAAAGCTAAAATGAGAGCATATTAGTCATTAGTTTGGCCGCTAATAAGAGATGCACTGGCTGCATGTCCTACTAAGCCGCAGAGCTCAAACCTTACTTATCATATAATGGACGACCACAAATTAACTTGTTAGAATAGTACTCATAACGTTTCCTATAAAATTGGTGTCATATATATATATATATATATATATATATATATATATATATATAGTATGGGCTAACTCATATGTAAATAGATTTATATAAAATAACAATGAATAAGTAGTATAAACAAAACAAAGATATGGGGAATTAATTATATTTATGTCCTTTGTCCCCTCTAGGCTCTAGATATCTATACGGCTACTTTTGAAGGTTTAGAAGATGATACATGCACATGGGAATCAATAATGTGTGCTATTTGGAAATCTTTATTTTCAGTACACTCCAAACATGAAACAAAAGAATGGTTCAAAAATTGACAAGTACTAGGGTAAAAGTAGAATAAAATTCACCAACAACAGTGACCTCAAGGCTCAAGCTATTCACGTATCAGTAAAAACATCAAAGCACCATGCTGTAAAAGATAGATTTTACCGAGCTATAAAATGTATACGAATTCTTGAAATAACATTTTGTTGTGAAATTAAATGCGCGATTAGGTTTACTTAGTGATTATTTTTCTTAAGTGTGTTTTGACATAATACTGCATTTAGCTAGAGATAACATGAAAGCATAAACACAAAATGGGCTTATATATAGATTATAGATTAATTAATAATTAGAAAAAATGTATATACACAGTTGTGTAGAATACAATCGCATATGACGACGATTTTTTTGGGTTATAGCGACGGTTCAATCGTCGCTATAGCTATTCTGGTCTATGGCGATAGGTGAACTATAGCCCAAAAAATCGTCGTTATAGGCGACTGTGTATTACACAGATGTGTATATACATATAGATTAATTAATAATTACTCAGCTAATTAGCTATATATATATATATACAGTAAAACCCCTATTTAGGAATACTCTATATAAGAATAACCTCTACAATATTATAAAAAAAAATTGGTCCAATTTGGGCCAATTATAAATAGAAATAACCTCTAAATTGTAATATGTTATATACTTTTTAAATCTCGTATCAAGAAACTATAACTCTATATAGTAATAATTTCATATATATATATATATATGAGAGAGAGAGCTAGACAATATTAATTTTAAAAAACTACATTTTCTATAAAAGACTACATTTCCTATAAAGAACTACATTTCCCATAAAGAACTACATTTCCTATAAAAAAAACCACATTTTCCTATAAAAGACTACTTTGCATAAATATTTTTTGAATAATAATTATTAGGGAGTTCTTATTGATATTTTTGTTAAAGTGGATATGTTTGGGTGTTCGAAAAATATTTTGTACCAATACCTCTATTTAGTAATAACCTCTCAATTAGAATACAAATAATTTGATCCAAAGTTTAATCTTAAATAGAGGTTTTACTATATATATATATATATATATATATATATATATATATATAAAATGACACGACTTTATTCAATGAATGGAGAGAAATGAAAAATTATATAATAGTTAGCTTTTTATCGCTATAATATAAAAAATCGACTTTCTATGTTATAACGACGAAAAAAACCATAATTATAATCGGTTCTTTCTTAATTCGCTCCTTTCAGTTCAGTGAAAAAACGGACTGATACAAAATGTATTATACAACCACCACCCCCATGATACCTTCTTTTGTATAGAATAAAACATATGGTTAGCAAGTCCGAATTAAACGTGAAAGGGAAGTTTAATTTTGGATTATTAGAACTTTGACTAATAAATTAGTGCTCATAACCAACCAACCAACCACAAGTACCATCACATCAATGGGAAAAAAAAATGAATAAATGTATTGGAAAAGGTATGGGTATGAGACTAAAATAATGAAAACAAAATTAGGGATTCAACTTTTTTCTATACAATTAATAGAGAAATAAGTTGTATATGTACGTAAAACAAGAATCAATTTTAGAGAAAAAAACTTGTATCCATACTAATATGAACATGGAATAAGTCCTCAAAATCTCTCGATCTCTTTCCTCTTTAAACATATTGAATTATTAGATTATAAAATTTTTAACTTTGTCATTAAGAAGTAACATAATCATGTTATGTATAATTAACCACTTAATTCTACATGCTCTCTCTTAAACAATATTGTTCATCGTCCCAAATTTAAATTAAATCAAAATGAGCTTATGACACAACCATATACGAAAATTAATGCAGTAATATCGATCTTAATGCTAAACACGATTAAGGTTTCCTTAAAATAATCCATTTGACTATTCCTATCATATATCCTTCATTTCTTAAATACTTAATCATTTGAACTCATATTGTTTCCTTGTTATATTTATGTTTAATGCAATCCTAATTTTATTTTAATTTGATTAGTTACAACCCATTAGAAAAATCATAATTAATTCATCCGATGTCGGAATTGAGTGAATCAAATGCATTTTTCTTCAGTTTTTTGTCCTCTACAGTTACGAAGAGGAAGAAAAGTTTGGGGTTATCTTTTATATTACGTTCAATTAGTTCTATTTGTCAATTATACTTCTTTTGTATATCTTTATTCGTAGTGGGCATTCGACTCGTGCAGTGTTTTTCTTCTAACAAGTTTACCGGGGTGATTAAGGGTTGTGTTAAGAGAGAGCTTGCATTTGAGTTGATTTGGATTTTAATTATTGATTAATTTTGATTATATATTCTGTCAATTTTTAGAGAATTATTTTTAATTTGACATTGATGGATTATCAATTATTAAATATTTTAAAATTATTAATATTCTATTTATTATTTTAAAATTTATTGTGCTTTGTGTGTCACCTCCTTTTCCTATTCGGAAAAATGGTGTTACAAAGAATCCAATTAAAGAGATGATTAGTTTAAAGTTCATGCACCCCATTTTGTGACAACCCATACTTTATGGGAGCTGTTCCCTCTAGTGCAATTGTATTTTATAAAAAAAAAAAAAAAACTAAAAAATTGTTTAAGAAATTGTGCGTTTTGTCGCATATGCATAGCCACAAAAAAAAAAAAAGAAAAAAAGAAAAAAAAGATTCAACTATTTTGTTTGTTTCTTTGTTTTGTTTTGTTTTGTTTCAATTTGTAGAAGGTCCATTCGACTGATATGAGTGAGAATTATGGGAAGTTTATAGCTTTAGAAAGCTAATTGTTAACGCCAGAATCTTCTGTCACGTCCCAATCACGTAAAGACGCGCGATCTCGCGAAGAAACACGATAAACACCACAAGCTTCGACGGCGGTTCCGTCGGGATACTTCAAAGCGTGAGAGTCAAGATGCGTGTTCACAAGGTTAAACAATGGAGGAATATAATGTCTGAGTGTCTTGAGAGAGAAAATAATAATTCTACGTGTATATGTGATTATGAATGAAGAAGTGTATGAGAACGCATCTTTGTGAAGACTTCCTTGCTAAGTTATACTCTCTTTGCTCGGATTACGGTGCCACCCACTATTACGACACACCCTTTGATCGATGGGTTCCACCGATCGCATATAGTTTATCCACCGCTTTTAGTCACTTTGCTCCCCACCGCAGTCGGTTATAATCCCATCCACATTAATGCATGGCGAGTTCTCTAGTCAACCGTCATGCTTTTTCATCATTCAAGTCAAAGATGTAGATATTTTAAATATATGATGGGTCGACCCATTGATTGGGTCCGAATCTAGAAGGACTTAATAAAGATAATAAAGTGACTAGATCCAATAACGTCAACACCCAATAATGAAGACCCAATGGACTAATCGAATATGTAGGCCCAATCCATTCGGTCGATATAGAGAAATATCATGACCCAACATTGCCCCTAGTTTTTTATTAAGCAGGGAGGTTTAATAGAAACTATAAATGGCATCGGTCAGACAAAAGGAACTAATATAAGACCAATGAAGGCCCAAAATACGACCACAAGAAGCCTATATGGTGAATATCAAATGGCAACATCAATTAAGATTGGAAGTCCATTTAAAGAGCCCGCTCAACCAAACATACATCTGATAACAAATATTTCACCGCCTCTCGAACAACCCAAACCTTCGCCACAAAAACCATTCTCTTCTGAATCTAGGCCCGAAGCTGTGGCGACATCGATGATCATCGGTTCGGCAATAATTCCATCATGGAACTGATGAGTGAAGGAGTGATATACCAGACTAAAGGAAATTGAGATTTAACCATCAGTTTGAACTGATTGATTAATATTGACCATCTGCAAGCAAACGCTATCTTTGGGTACCTCTGTCTCAAATACAAAGAAGTCGAAAAGGATACCGAAGAGAATGCCGAAGAGAATGCCGAAGAGGATGCGGAAGAGGATAACGCCATCCGGAAGTCTGTGTTGGTGAAAGAAAGAATCAATCTTGATGTTGCTCTCTTCAACAATGAATGCCTTCGGAAGGATATCGACAAGGTCAAAAAAGAGTTGGAGACGATCAAAGCCACACATCGGGTCATCACAGATATAAATGTCGACCTACTTCCGAAGAATAAAATTTGGACGAAGAAGAATGAAGATCTGACCGAGTCTAAGCAGAGCCTGGCGAAGCAAAATAACAATATCCACGCTAAAGAGGCAAGTTATCGTCAAAAGCTTGAAGAGGAACTCCGATAACTTCGGGCCCTTAGGAACTTGGATCTGCCACTGACCGAAGATATTTGTAAGGAGATCCAAGCGAGAATCTGAAGAAAACCCACGAAAGCCGAACAATAAGATCGTCCATATGTATGCCAAAGGGTATGAAATCTGCCGAAGTAAAGGCAAGAAAAAGCTCAGGCCAAGGTAGATCCATCTCTTCTAGACTCTTTAGATGGTGACGATGATGAGGAAGAAGCACGAGGATGACCTCTCCTTATCTTTAAATTTGTAGAACTTTTCTGTAAAAATTCTAACTTATTGTGAGCAGTTAATATTTAAAATATCAACTTCATGCCTTATTACTTCTGAATGAACATTTCTTGTCAATAATTCAGTATCAATTAAATTGTATGAACTTAACTTAGGACATGAACTAGATAAGGCGTATAACAGTTAATTTATGAAATGAAGTGAACTGAATTTAATGGATAGAATTTAATGAACAATATTGAATGAACTGAACTCAACACTTGAACAAAATAAAGTAATGTATACTTATCGTTTCCGAAGTGTGAGATCGGCCATGTGTGAGGTGAATTTGGATGATCCTCCTTGCACCATCGAAATCTTGCTTACCACTCGGGGTAGAACAAGTATATAAGGACCAAGATATAAGGATCAAGATATAAGGATCAAGATATAAGGATCAATAGTGACCATTGATTTACCACCCTGGTAAAATCAATATAGGATCATAAGGACCTTGGGCTACCATCGAATGGCCCAGCGAGTCCTACCATACCTCCTTACACCATAGTGACCATTGATTTACCACCTGGTAAAATCAATATAGGATCATAAGGACCTTGGGCTACCATCGAATGGCCAGCGAGTCCTACCATACCTCCTTACACCATAGTGACCATTGATTTACCACCCTGGTAAAATCAATATAGGATCATAAGGACCTTGGGCTACCATCGAATGGCCAGCGAGTCCTACCATACCTCCTTACACCATAGTGACCATTGATTTACCACCCTGGTAAAATCAATATAGGATCATAAGGACCTTGGGCTACCATCGAATGGCCAGCGAGTCCTACCATACCTCCTTACACCATAGTGACCTTCGGACCAATAGGAACAGGATCAATAGTGCAAAAGTGAATGTGGATGAGCCACCGAAATCTGTCTGTGCTGACTCCCTGGTTATTTCATGAATATCCCTGCCGAAGTGCTTTGTAGGCCAACAACTTCGGGTCAAATGATCGTCACAGATGTCTTTGTGAACTTCCCAAAGAACATACTCTACTTCGGATGGAACCAAATGTTTGAGTAATGATGACGAAAAAGGTCCTTCGATAAAAATTCTCATCAATGAGAGCAAAATTGATACTCTTGTACTTGGTTTTCTTTGCCAGCACCTGATCCGAAGGAAAGACGCCATCTGCCATCAAAGTTATAAGCATCTGTAGTGACCAACTTCGATAATGCATCAGCAACGGAATTGTTATTGTGATCGACCCCTTGATAGCCTGCTGTACTGATGTCCAAAATAGAATATCCATCTGCATGTAATGTCCACGAGCTCTGCTTCTGCTGAAGAACGAAGTGTTCGAATTTCCAAGAGTGCGGCTTATTGATCTGCTTTGGTGACGAGTCCTTCGCTGCGGCGAGAACACTCAAGGCAGAGTACCTTTTTTGCATTCTCGGGTGAATATATTCTTGAATTGCTCCCTCATTCGTTTGTGCCATAGTCCCGAGAACCCCTAGGATGAGGTATCCTCTTCGGATGCTTAGGAATATGGATGCATTTTGTGTGCTGAATGAATCCCGACTTTGTGACGCCAGGCGGGCATCTCAGAGAAGAAAAGTATCTGTATGGTGTGCCCCGGTGGATTCTCGGGAGTGTGATTTACGGATATACTTGGTGAAACTCTCCGCTATTCACGGTGATGAGGATACTCGAGGCAAAGTATGCCTTATTTGTGATTACGAGGTGCAGGCTCCCTGGATCGATCTCTTCGTCTCTGCTGCGACCATAATCCCGAAAACCGATAGGCGGGATACCCTCTTGATCAATCGAAAATGGTCATTGGGACTTCATCTACTCGCTTCGACCATTATCCCAAGACCGATAGAAGCAGATTACCCTCTTGATCAAACAGAAATGGTCATTGGGTCTTCATCTACTGCTTGACCATTATCCCAGAAGACCGATATAGGGTGATTACCTCTTGATCAAACAGAAATGGTTGTTGGGTCTTCATCTACTCGCTTCGACCATCATCTTTATCATCCCGACCACTTTTGCGTCTTAGAATTATGGGCGGGGTGCCTTTTTACTGCCTTCATTATCGATCCTGCTCTTTATCAAGAACAAAGACCAACCATCTTGGGCTTTGCCGTGGGATCTCGAACGAGAACCCCCGATTGGTGCCATAACTTCCGATCTGAGAACAACTGGAAATATTGTGATTGATAGCTCAAGAACACTAGAAAAGCCCTCCTTCTAGCGCCTTGATGTTAACGCCGTAATCTTACATCACGCCCCAATCACGTAAGACGCATACGATCCTGCACAGTAAACACGATAAACACCACAAGCTTGACGGCGGTTCCGTCGGGGGATAGCTCAGGCGTGAGAGTCAGTATACGTGTTCACAAGGTTAAACAATGGAGGAATATAATGTCTAGTGTCTTGAGAGAGAAAATAATAATTCTCTGTGTATATGTGATTATGAATGAAGAAGTGTATGAGAGCGTACCTCTTTGTGAAGACTTCCTTGCTAAGTTATACTCTCTTTGCCTGGATTACAGTGCCACCCACTATTACCTGACACACCCCCTTTGATCTGATGGGTTCCACCGACTGCATATAGTTTATCCACTGCTTTTTAGTCATCGCTGTTCACCGCTTGGTCGGTTATAATCCCATCCACATTAATGCATGGCAGGTTCTCTAGTCAACCGTCATGCTTTTTCATCATTACAAGTCAAAGATGTAGATATTTTAAATATATGATGGGTCGACCCACTGATTGGGTCCGATACTAGAAGGACTTAATAAAGATAATAAAGTGACTAGATCCAATAACGTCAACACCCAATAATGAAGACCCAATGGACTAACTGAATATGTAGGCCCAATCCATTCGGTCCAATAGGAGAAATATCATGACCCAACACTAATGATTTTTTAGAATTCACAGTGAATTGAACAAGTAATCTTCTGCTTGATTATGTGAAGAACTAGTTGTGTAAAATTAATTAATTTGCATTGAACATAAGATTTTAGATCAATTTTTTTTTTTTATCAATTCTTATAAATATAAACAAGTCCAAAATAAAATTAACTTTAATTTCTTCTTCTTTAATTTGTCTTCATGTGGAGTACTGGTGGGTATTAATTGAAACCAAACTGCCATAGGGCAGCCATAAGCATATTTTGATACCTAATTCTGTAAATTTTAATAATTCTTTTCTTCATGGAAGTTAAGACTGCCTTGAATCTCCAAATTGGCCACGTATACTAAATATTCGTACAATATATATACACGGTAAGGATCAAGAGTATTCTCTTTAAATAGCATTCCGTCTTAAATAGTATTCTTTTATCAAAACGACGTAGTTTTGGAGGGACGCGGTGACATTTTTGTAAATACAATGCCACCGCGTATTTACAAAAATGTCATCGCGTCCCTTCAAAACTACGTCGTTTTGATAAAACAATGATATTTAAGGCGGAATGCTATTTAAGGAGAATGCTTTCTTGATTTCTAATATATATATATATATATATATATATATATATATATATATATATATACACACACACACACATATAGCAGATCAGTCAGGACTCCGGACCGATCAAAAACAAATCCCAAATTTTTATTTTTATTTTTGCTTTTTTATTTAAAATAACTAAAAAAAATATTTAATATTTTATGGGCTGAAATTTTCTATAATTTGATGATTTTTACTAAAAAAATGGTGAAGCCACTGTACTCACCATTTTTGGTATGTATTCAAATCACCCCAAAAACATAGGTATAGAAAAATCGCCCATAAATATTAAATACAGTTATTTTAAATAAAAAAAAAAAAAAAAAAAATATAGTCCAGACGGGATAAAAGCGTTCGATGAAAAAAGCCCATATATATATATATATATAATATATATATATATATATATATATATATAAATATAAATAGCAAACTTATAATAAAAATAGTCTTCGGGTTTGGATAAAATGGAAGGCTATTTGGACTTTGAAATTTATTCGACAAGTTTATATATATATATATATATATATATATATATATATATATATGAAGAACAACGTGTAGTTTATGTGCTATCACTATCTACATATGAAACAAAAAATTCCATGAAAACTGAAATCTTAATTATATTTTTACTACCTCCTCAATTCACTTGTTATACTCTTATATATATATATATATATATATATATACACACAGGATCCTGTCCGGACTCCCGGATAGGTCCTAAAAATGAGGACCTATTTTTTTTTTTTTTGCTTTTTTTTTTGAAACAACTAAAAAAAAATAAAAAATTATGGAACTGAAATTTTTATATAATAAAGTGTTTTGGGTGTATTTTGGATACCTATACCAAAAAATGTATGTATAGTCAAAAAAAAATGGTTCGTATTTTATAGAGTCCGGGATCCCGGATTGGATCCGAACTCTCTCTATATATATATATATATATATATATATATATATGAGCTATATATATATACACAACTGTGTATTACACAGTCGGGCTATAACGACGGATTTTTTGGGCTATAGCGACGATTTCACCTGTCGCCATAGTTATTCTGGGCTACGGGGACGGATAAACCGTCGGCATAGCCCAAAAAATCCGTCATCATAACCCGACTATATAATACACAGCTGTGTATATACATATAGTATATATATATATATATATATATATATATATATATATATATATATATATATATAGTCGACTTTTTAATTGCATATTGCGTGTGTAAGACCCCAGCTTTTATAAATAAAGATGAATTTTTTCTATAAATATTATTTTGAATATTATGGAATAAATTTGATATAATGTTATAGTTGTGGGTAATATTTATAAATTTTGCAAAGTATGCAAGTTGTTATAAAATATTCGTTTGGTCGGGAATATTCTTTTGTTAGGAATATTCGCATAATGGCTCAATCATTGGTGGACCCCATTAAAAGAATTATTATCGGATCGAGAAAAGCACAAAAATATTTTATAAAAATAACTACGGAGGTGTCTGAATTAAAGCTGTTGAACTACCCGGTGGTAAAAGTAACGATGAATACGCGTAGTTGCATAGTAGACACTGCGGTATTGATTATTGATGCTTACGTGAGAAGTCACTCAATTTATGCTCAATTATTACTACGAAGAATCACTGCATCATATCTCTTATATTATTGATTCAATTATTGTCACAAAGATTATCATCGTATAATATGTTATAGTATTAAATCAATAATTGAGACGACAAGTTATAAATGATTAATAATTGTTGAAAGATTAAATATGTGTTGATGAAAAAAATGATTTATGGTAAGTTTGATTATTTTATGGGGGCTCATATGTCATCATCTAAGAGTCTCTTCGTCGATAGTAATTACCCTTGTGAATAGTATTTACCTTCGTCAATAGTATTTACCTTCGTTAATAGTAATTACCTTTACCAAACGTCGAACCACTTGTCGTTTTTACATTACAAAGGCCGAACCACTTTTTCGTTTCACATTACTGAGCGTCAAACCGATTCGTCAAGCCACTTGCCTTTTCACACGGCGGTCTTAAGCTAGAAATCTTCTATAAATAGAGGCCTAGGGCTTCATTATTTTTCACGAATTCATTCAAGCTTATAGAGAGAGAAAGTATAGAGAGAATAAGAGAAAGAAGAAGAGTATTTTTTGTTACTACACTCGCAGTAAAGTTATTCAATCTCCTACCAAATGTAAGGGGTGTTATTCTTTCTTATTCATGAAGAGAAGCTGTTGTTATTCCATCGCTTATTATTCATTGGAATAACTTTGTATAAGTGGTTTACCCTATACTTGGTGACATTCTTCTATTATTACATTTGGAACATCTGCTCGTGTGTTTTACAGGACTGGTTAAAATCTTTATTATTCTGTTGGAACATCCACATGCATGTGTTTTACACCGGACTGGTTCCGCTCTCTTTATTTACATTGGAATATCCTATCGTGTGTTTTACAGGATCTGGTTCCATCTTTATTATCTGTTGGAACATCCTCGCTTGGTGTGAATTTCACCGACACCGTTCCGTTATTTATTATTCTCGTTGGAATAACTCATGCATGCGATTCTATCGCATGCGTGGTGATTTCTTTTGTTATTCCATTCTTTATTATACCCGGTTGGTTAAAACTTTGACTTCTATACTCCATGAAATTAGTAGAATATCCTTGATATTTGCGTTTCATCCAAAGATCTTTTCATGGAAATATTCTTACGATCATTCTTGAATTTTACTCACAAACAAGAGATCATGTTGATAATTTGGACGTTAATAATTCTTGAACTTGTTTTATTGAATTCTTATATCATTGTCATCATTCTCATGTTTATATTTTTTGAAAGTCATCGTGGCTGTGTAGTGCATAGATGGACTTGGTATGATTATGACCGAGACTATTCGGTGTAATCATGGTAGTAATATTACAAATGATGTGATAAAAATCCTCGATTGGTAGTAGTGCATTGATGGACGATTGTTGGCATGATCATGACCATTAATGAATACACAAATATTCTTGGCCCGTAGTGCATGAATAATTGTGGTCGTGATACTTAAAGAATATCCTTGGCAGTAGTGCGGGGTGATTCGATGATGTGAAATATTTATTAAAGCCGAGTCTCAATTTATAAATGATGATGAAAAACCTTTTAAAACCTAAAAGATAGTAGACTTTATTTTCTACTTGACTCTTTTAAATGGATCAGATATTCCGCCGCAGATTAAGCCGGTTGTCTATTGTATTTTATCGGTTTAACATTATTGAAGACTATTGATAATTTATTACGCATTATCTTAGTCATAATATTTCTTCTTGGGCTAGTTGAGCTCACCCTTTCTTTCTTTATTCTCTTGAAATGATAATATATTTGGGGACTAGTCTGGGAAGCGAGTGATGGTCTGAAGATAGCATTAGTAGTCCTCACTATTACGTAAAATAGTGTGATAATAATCTGTAATGAGGACTTTTTGTTTGAGTTTGTATAATATCTAGTAGCGATATTTGTATTTAAACTCACGGATTTATGTTGTATTGTACTGCGACAGTTATGTTAATAAGTTGTATTTAAATTACATACCATGTAAGTGTCGACCCAAGATGGGTGATTTATACCTAATTTTGGGGGCGTCACAACAGTATCGAGCTTAGGGATATGATCCTGGCTAAGATGTGAGAATAGTACTAGGAGGGAGAGACGGGAATACCTTCGCTAGTATGACCTACCTAAGTTTATGTGATATTTTATTGGTTGGTCAGAAGATAGGGATAATTTGTTACATGTCAATTAACCTTTTGTTTTGTGGCAGTATCTGAAAATGACATCTGAGAATGTTGAGAATAGCAATGGAGCGCAGCGATTGTTGATTCACCACATATCAATAATCCAGGATAATGTGCATCAGGAAGGCGACAATCCTCACGCAAACAACAACACTGACCAAATGACGAATGATCAAATGTTCAGAGGCTTTATGCAATTTATGCAACAGAGGGCGGCAGGCGAGAGCGACTCCTGTCCAAAACGTAGGTGGAAACACGGAAAACTCTCGGGCGGTCACCGCTAAACAATTTAAGGAGCTGGGACCACCGGAGTTTAAGGGAGAGCAAAACCACTTCGCGGAAGCATGGATAAAGCAGATTACCAAGATATTTGATGTCTTGGGATGCTCCGAGGAGCAAAGGTTCCCTTCACGCTTTTACGTTCGCATGAGAGAAGCGGATTCTTTGTGGGAATCCAGAAAGCGTACTCAACCAAATTGTCATGAAGATATCTTGGGAGAAGTTCCAGAGTCGTACATTCAACGACAAATACTTTCACGAAAGTATTCGCCATACATGAAGGAGGTGGAGTTTATCAAGTTGGAACAAAACAATATGACCGTGTCGCAACACGAGGTAAAATTTGTGGAGTTATCACGGTTTGCGTCCCACTTGGTGGATAATGAAGAGAGAATGGCGCGAATGTTTTAAGAGTTTGAAGTCGAAGATACGTCAACATCTTATTTTCATAAGCGTGTTTGTATTCAGGATGTTGTAAATAGGGCTCGATTAGTGGAGCGCGATAATGAGTCAACTTAACTAAAAGAGAAGCAATTGCGGCAAAATTATAATACCAATGAGAATAGTCATCGGCGGTGACAACAAGCGTGGAGGAATCAACGGGCCGGATATGGTAACCACTTGGTGGTAATCGAGGGTACAAAACAATAAGAATGGACATTTCAAGAAAAGGAGATTCAACAATGATGGAAAGACTTCAAAGACCAAAGACCCATTGTTAAGGAAGGAGAAAGACCACCTATCATATGCTTCAAATGCGGAGGAGAGGACACATCGATCCAAAGCTGCGTCATGCGAGTCAAAGCATGTTATAATTGTGGAAGAGAAGGTCACTTAGCTCGATTTTTGTCGCCACAGAAGACAAATTCAGCTAGGATGGAGGCACCAAAGGCCATCCGAGAAAATTCAAAACCAGGTAGTCTGAGGAGGAGAGCATTTGTTGTGACCTCCCAAAGAGCAAGGAATCGAATGAGGTCATCACGGGTAAGCTTATCATAAATTCTAATGAAGTCTATACTTTATTTGATCCGGTTCTACCCATTCTTTTATTTCTCCTACTTGCGCTCATCGATTAAATTTGACTCGTGAGAAATTAGACTTTGACTTATTTGTGGAAACTCCGTTGGGAGAAACCTTCATTACATCCAGCTTGTTTATAAGTCTTGTTTGGTTCAAATCGGTACCTCACATTACCCGTCGATCTTATTTCATTAAAAATACTTGCATTTGACGTGATTCTAGGGATTGATTGGTTAACTACTTATCATGCAAAAATTGATTGTTTTCGTAAGGTTGTTAGCTTTCATATTCCTAATCAACCTATTATGCGAATTCAAACGACCAAACCATTAAAATCAATCACGGTCATCTCAAGCCATAAAGCTATTCGTTTATTGAAAAGCGGATGTCAAGCTTTCTTAGCTCATGTCACTGATTTAAATAAAAATACGTCCATTTTAAGCGATATTCCTATTGTTAATAAATTTCCGACGTATTCCTCAAGAACTTCTGGCTACCCCCCAGGCGTGAAATTGAATTTTGTATCGACCTTGAACCCGGTGACAAAACCTATTTCCAAAGCCCCATATCGAATGGCTCTATTGAACTTCGAGGAGTTAAAGACCCAACTGCAGGAATTGTTAGACATTGGCTTTATTTCGTCCTAGTACTTCTCCTTGGGGTGCTCTGTTCTATTCGTGAAGAAGAAAGATGGGAGTATGCGACTTTGTATTGATTATCGGGAGTTGAATCACGCCACCATCAAAAATAGGTATCCATTGCCACGTATTGATGACTGCTTTGACCGGTTGCAAGGAGCCAAATTCTTTTCAAAGATTGATCTTCGTTAGGATATCACCAATTGAAGATTAGAAGCCGTGACATTCCAAAGCGGCTTTCGGAACTCGATGCGGGCATTATGAATTCCTAGTCATGTCCTTTGGATTGACTAATGCTCCCGCCGCCTTCATGGATATGATGAACCGAGTATTCAAGGAATATTTAGATCACTTTGTGGTCGTCTTTATTGATGACATCCTTATTTATTCCAAAAGCCGTGAAGATCATGAAAGCAACACTTGAGGTCGACACTCCAAAAGCTTCGTGAATATAAGCTTTATGCCAAGTTGAAGAAATGCGAGTTACGGCTTGAAGAAGTAGCATTCCTTGGGCGCGTGGTATCAAGTCATGGAATATCATTGACCCAAAGAAAGATTGAAGCTATTCAAAGTCAGGAACAACCTAAATCGATGGCCAAGCACGTAGCTTTCTCGGTTTAATTTGGTTATTATCGGAGATTCGTGGAAGGATTTTCTCGAATCGCTATTCCATTGACTCGGTGACTCGGAAAGATACAAAGTTCGGTTGAGCGAAGAATGTGAGAAGAGTTTTCAAGAACTCAAGAGGAGACTTATTTCAAAGTTACGCTCGGCAATACCATCCGGCTCGGAGGATTTGTCATCTCTGATGATGCTTGAGCAAAGGGTTGGGATGTGTTCTCATGCAACATGGAAAAGTTATAGCCTTTATGCCTCATGACAACTCAAAGAATATGAGAGGAATTATCCTACTCATGATCTAGAGTCAGTACAATTGTTATCTTTTGCACTTAAAATTTGGAGGCATTACTTGTATGGGGAGAAAGTGGAGATCTTTACGGATCATAAAAGCCTCAAATATTTCTTCACTCAAAAGGAACTCAACATGCGACAACGACTTTGGCTTGAACTGTTGAAAGATTATGATCATACCATCCAATACCATCTCGAAAGCGAACGTGGTAGGCGACGATTGAGTAGAAAATCATATGCAATCTACAAGTGCGATATTGTCAACGCAAAGGCCCATTTTGTGTGACTTGCAAAGGATGGAGATAGAATTAAAGACTCGAGGGGACGCATGTGATGATAAGCGAGTATACTGAGTAGAACCGACTTTAATTGATAAAGTTAAAGTTGCTCAATTTCTACGACATGGGTGATGCGATGAGGAAGAAAGTGCAAAGGTGCTATCTTAGGAAGCAAGAATCGATGAAGAAGGAATACTTGAGTCAACTCCGGACTTTGTGTTCTAACGACCACGATTTAAAGTATAATATCATGATGGAGCACACAACACACCATTTGCAATCCATCACGGGAGTACCAAAATGTATCATGATATTCGTCATACATTTTGGTGGAGCAATATGAAGAGAGAGATAATATTTGTTTATCTCAAGGTGTCTAACTTGTCAACGAGTTAAAGCGGAGCATCAAGTACCAAAAGGTCCATTGCAACCACTTGAAATTCCAGAATGGAAGTGGGAGCACATTACCATGGATTTCGTTACCGGTCTTCCTAAGGTTTCTCAAGGCATTGATGCGATTTGGGTCATTGTTGATAGATTGACCAAGTCTCCGCTCATTTCTTACCGATACGAGAAACTTATACACTTGAACGTCTTGCTCAGTATGTACATAAACGAGATTGTAAGGCTGCATGGTATCTTGCGGTATCCATAGTTTATGATCGAGACCCAAGATTCACTTCACGATTTTGGGTTAGTTTGCAAAAAGCTATGGGCACGGACTTACGATTTAGCTCGGCATATCATCCTCAGACGGACGGACAGTCGGAGAGGACTATTCAAACTCTTGAAGATCTATTAAGACTCTGTGTTCTTGATTTCAAGGGGAGTTGGGACAAGTTTTTACCATTGGTGGAGTTTTCCTACAACAAGCGATTATCAAGCAAGTATTGGCATGGCTCCATTCGAGCGTTGTATGGAAGAAAGTGTCGTTCTCAAAGATGTATCTTTGGGATGAGGTGGGTGAAAGCAACGTTGTTGGGACCGGAGTTAATGCGTATGACTACGGAAAAGATTCAAATGATCCGACAACGTATAAAAACCTCACAAAATCGATAAAAGAGTTATCTTGATCTTCATCGAAAGGGCGTGGAATTGATATAGGAGATCATGTGTTGTTAAGAGTTGCTCCATGGAAAGGAGTTACAAGATTTGGAAAGAGAGGAAAACTTAACCCTCGATTCATCCGGTCCATTTTAATCCTCGATCGAGTAGGGGCGTGGCCTATAGACTCGCTTTTCTGCCAAATATGTCTCGTGTTCATAACGTTTTCACATATCTATGTTACGTAAATATGTGAAAGACCCGAACCATATTATTGAGTTAGAACCGGACGAAATAGCGGAAGATTTGACGTATGAAGAGGTTCTGTTCAAATTTTGGATAAGAAGGAACATATTCTACGCTCGAGGTTATACCTCAAGTCAAAGTTTTGTGGAGGAACCACGATGTTGAGGAAATGACTTGGGAGTTAGAATCGAAATGAAATCAAGGTATCCTTACCTCTTGACATACCAGTATCGTAATTCTAATTTCGAGGGCGAAATTTCATAAGAAGGGAGGTTGTAAGACCCCGACTTTTATAAATAAAGATGAATTTTTCTATAAATATTATTTTGAATATTATGGAATAAATTTGATATAATGTTATAGTTGTGGGTAATATTTATAAATTTTGCAAAGTATGCAAGTTGTTATAAAATATTCGTTTATTTGGGAATATTCTTTTTGTTAGGAATATTAAATACAATGGCTCAATCATTGGTGGACCCCTTAAAAGAATTATTGTCGGATTGAGAAAACGACAAAAATATTTTATAAAAATAACTACGGAGGTGTTACCGTTAAAGCTGTTGAACTACCCGGTGGTAAAAGTACGATGTCTGGCGTAGTTGCATAGTAGACGCGGTATTGATTATTGATGCTTACGTGAGAAGTCACTCAAATTTATGCTCAATTATTGCTCTGATAATTCTTTGCATCATATCTCTTATATTATTGATTCAATTATTATCACAAATTATCATCGTATAATATGTTATAGTATTAAATCAATAATTGAGACGACAAGTTATAAATGATTAATAATTGTTGAAAGATTAAATATGTGTTGATGAAAAAAAATGATTTGTGGTAAGTTTGATTATTTTATGGGGGCTCATATGTCATCATCTAAGAGTCTCTTCGTCGATAAGTAATTACCCTTGTGAATAGTATTTACCTTAAATCGATAGTATTTACCTTCGTTAATAGTAATTACCTTTACCAAACGTCGAACCACTTGTCATTTTACATTACAGAGCGCCGAACCACTTTTCGTTTTCACATTACAAGCGTCGAACCGATTAAATCGAGCCACTTGCCTTTTCACACGGCGGTCTTAAGCTAGAAATCTTCTATAAATAGAGGCCTAGGGCTTCATTATTTTTCACGAATTCATTCAAGCTTATAGAGAGAAAGTATAGAGAGAATAAGAGAAAGAAGAAGAGTATTTTGTTACTACTTACCTTTGCTGCGAGATTCAATCTCCTACCAAATGTAAAGGGTGTTATTCTTTCTTATTCATGAAGAGAACTTTTGTTATTCCATTGCTTATTATTACATTTGAATAACTTTTGTATAAGTGGTTTACCCTATACTTGGTGACATTCTTCTATTATTCTGTTGGAACATCCCGTCTCGGTGTGTTTTACAGGACTGGTTAAAATCTTTATTATTCATTGGAACATCACATGCGCATGTGTTTTACACCGGGACTGGTTCTGTCTTTATTATTACATTGGAATATCCTATTCATGTGTTTTACGGATCTCGGGTTCCATCTTTATTATTACTGTTGGAACATCACGCTTGGTGTGAATTTCACCGACTCGTTCCGTTATTTATTATTACGTTGAATAACACATGCGTGCGATTCATCGCATGCGTGGTGATTTCTTTTGTTATTCCATTCTTTATTATACCCGGTTGGTTAAAACTTTGACTTCTATACTCCATGAAATTAGTAGAATATCCTTGATATTTGCGTTTCATCCAAAGATCTTTTCATGGAAATATTCTTACGATCATTCTTGAATTTTCTTTCTACAAAAACGATGATCGTGTTGATAATTTGGACGTTAATAATTCTTGAACTTGTTTTATTGAATTCTTATATCATTGTCATCATCCTCATGTTTATATTTTTTTGAAAGTCATACGTGGCTTCTGTAGTGCGTAGATGGACTTGGTATGATTATGACCGAGAGACTATTCGATTAATCGTAATAGTAATGTTACAAATGATGTGATAAAAATCCTCGAGTGGTAGTAGTGCATTGATGGATGAGTTGTTGGCATGATCATGACCATTAATGAATACACAAATATTCTTGCCCGTAGTGCATGAATAATTGTCGTGGATATCTTAAAGAATATCCTCGGGTAGTAGTGCGAGGGGTGATTCGATGATGTGAAATATTTATTAAAGTGCGAGTCTCAACTATAAACAAAGTGATGAAAAACCTTTTAAAACCTAAAAGATAGTAGACTTTACTTTCTACTTGACTCTTTTAAATGGATTGCATATTCATTGCAGATTAAAGCTGGTTGTCTATTGTATTTTATCGGTTTAACATTATTCAAGACTATTGATAATTTATTACGCATTATCTTAGTCATAATATTTCTTCTTGGGCTAGTTGAGCTCACCCTTTCTTTCACCGTTTCTTTGAAATGATAATATATAAATGGGACGCAGTCGGGAAACGCAGTGATGGTCTTGAAGATAGCATTAGTAGTCCTCACTATTCGTAAAATAGTGTGATAATAATCGTAATGAGGACTTTTTGTTTGAGTTTGTATAATATCTAGTAGAGCGATATTTGTATTTAAACTCACACAGTTTATGTCAGTATTGTACTACTTACGCTTATGTTAATAAGTTGTATTTAAATTACAGACTTATGTAAAGTTGTCACCCAAGATGGATGATGTATCACCTAATTTTAAAAGGCCACACGTCAACATGCATAAATATTAGTGGTAATCTTTTTAAAAATTCAGCATCAATCTATAGCAATACATAGCAAGACTCTACTTTTTATGAACTTAACAAAGTAAAAGAAAATTGTAATTTGTTCAACTTTATTATACATTTAAATCAGATATTTTTGAATGAATGAATATTCTCATTTATTTCTCACTATTTTTTCTCAATCTTTTAATTTGCATGTTATTCAAAATTCAAATCATACAATGTAAATAGGCTTGAAAAATTGTGATGCGCAATGTATGATGAAAGAAATTAAAGTCAAAACACAAAAGGGAAAAAAAGAATTTATGTCAATTTGATTCCTTTGGAAAAACTTTTGAATGAACTAAAGCACTTGTAAATTAAAAATAAAAATTCTTGGTGCTAGTTAACTTTGTTAAAGTACTTTTTGAAAAGTAAAGATTTTAAAATTCTAATATCGCGTTTGGATTGAAAGAATAAAATGGAGGATAAAGTGAATATAACGACGATTTTTTTTATCACTATAACATAAAAAATCGATTTTTTATGATATAACGACGAAAAAAACTGACAGAACTACGTTCGATCATTCCAGTTCGCATGTGCATGGTCCTGCTGCTATATGTAGTTTTGTTGGCGCATCCCAATTAAACACCAATCGCCATCTGTGTGAACGTACAAATCGCAGAAATACAAAATGGGTCAAACCAAATCGGATGTCGGCTCTGATTTTCTGTGTTCAGACCCACACAATCACTCCCCCATCCCTTCCGTTTGATCCATTCTAATTACATCTTGATACAAATAATAATTTTTATTATCATTTCTTTAACAATAAATATTATTCCTTCCATTCCATAATAAATTTAATTTTAATGATCAAATTGATTATTTTTAAAATTAAAAATATTTATATGAAATTTTTAAATCACAAATTTAATATTAATAATATATTTTCTATACTTTATTATGACCAATACAATATTCACATGCAGATCAGAAGGTTATCTCTTCTTACGTATCAATTGATCAACTTAATCGAATCCGCGGGTAGGTATCCTGTCAGCTAGTTACTTGTTACTTGTAGTGCATCATATCATCTTATTCATTTTATTTTCTTTATTTTTATATCATATATTAAAAGTTTTGTAATTATAACTGCATATATAGTAGTACTAAAATTCCCCAGCAATAGTGTTGTCATTTTCTTGTTTATCCTCTGACTCGATATAAACAATAATAATATTCTATTAATTTCACGCACAAAAAAAAAAATCTCATATACAAAATAATTTATTCTCCAAAATTATATATTTTTTTTTCTCATAGTAATACAATTCGTCAACATGCAACATTACTAAATTAAATACTCATTATATTTATGAATAAACATAAAAAGAAAATGTATCCTTAAAGTATATAAATTTTTAAATAATTCAAGTTTTGTAATACAAAAATGCAATAATTATTAAAGATAAAGTTAAAATAAGTAAACGGTATTTAGATTAATTTAATTTATAAGACCTCAACTTTTACTAATAAAAATTTAATTTTCTCTAAATATCATTTTGAGTAATAAGGTGTGGATTTGTTATAATGTTATAGTTGTGGGTAATATTTATAAATTTTACAAAGTAAGCAAGTTGTCATAAAATATTCGTTTGGTCGGGGAATATTTGTTTTATCAGAGAATATTCGTACGACGACACAATTACTGTCACAGTTAGAAAACGACAGAAATAACTTTTTATAAAAATAACGACAAAAGTTTTATCGTTAACTGTTGAAATATTCGATGATAAAAGTACAGTAATACGCGTGGTTGCATAGTAGCACACGGTATTGCACAATATATGTGACGTCCCAAAATAGATATACATCACCCATCTTGAGTCGCCAAATACATGGTATAAAATTCAAATACAACTTAATAATACAACTGTCGTGTAAAATACGACAAAACATAATCTATGAGTTTTAATACAAATATTGTCATCTAAACAATATCCACACTTAATGGAGTCCTCATTACATTTATTATCACACTATTTCATAGAATAGTGAGGACTACTAATGCTATCATCTGGACCGTCACTCCGTTCCCCGACTAGTCCCAGCTACGTTCTCATTTCCTGAAGAGAACAATAAAAGTAAAAGGGTGAACTCAACTAGCCCAGTAAGAAATATTATGACTAAGATAATGCAGAATAATTTATAATTAGCCTTCAACAGTGTTAAACTGATAAAATATAACAAACATCAAGTTTAACTGCAGCGGAACAAGCAATCCATTAGAAGAGTCAATTAGAGAATAAAGTCTACTATCTTCTATGATTTAAAAGGTTTTTCATCACTTTTATCATTTGAGACTCGATTTTTAATAAATAAACCACATCATCCACGCACTACTGACGAGGATATTCATTAGTATCACGACCACAAATTTTCATGCACTTTTCACATGCCGAGGATATTCGTGTATTCATCAATGGTCGTGATCATGCCAACAATCGTCCATCAATGCACTACTACCGAGGAGGACTTTTACCACATCATTTGTAATATTACTATTCATGATTATACCAAATAATCGCTGATCATAATCATACCAAGTCCATCTATGCACTACAGGTCACAGATGACTTTCAACATATTATAAACATAAGGATGATGACAATGATATAAGAATTCAATAAAACAAGTTCAAGAATTAATTTGTACAGGAACCAATAACGTTCAAATTGTCAACATGATACTGCTTTGTGGGATACAACACAAGAATGCTCAGAAGAATATTTCCATGAAATGATACTAGATGAAGCGCAAATATCAAGGATATTCCACTAATTTCATGGAGTATAAGCCAAAAATTTAACCAACTGAGTATAATAAAGAATGGAATAACAAAAGAAATCACCAGGCATGCGATAGACCGTACAGACAGGTTATTCCAACAGAATAATAAATAACGGAACCAGGTAATGCGTAAACGCACCGACAGGATATTCCAATAGAATAATAATTAACGGAATCAGGTCATGCGTAAAGCACAGACAGGATATTCCAACAGGATGATAAATAATGCAACCAGGTCAGGCGTAAAGCACAAACAGGATGTTCCAACAGAATGATAAAGAATGGAATAATAGAAGAATTTCACCAAGTAGAGGTTAGTCCGCGTATACAGGTTATTCTAACAGAATAATAAAGAATGGAATAACAGAAGTTCTCTTCATGAATACAAAAGAAATAATACCCCTTACCGTAGAAAAAAACTGGATACTAGAATAGTGAGGTAGCAGACTTATCTTCTTCTTTCTCTCTATAATTTCTCTCTATAATAATTGCTCTAAAGCTTTTATGAATTGGTGATAAATGAAGGAAGAATGAGCTTCTATTTATAGAAAAATATAGTTTCGATAATTGTACGTTATGGGGCTCGAAATATTACAGTACAATACCTCCAACTTTTCTTTCATTTTTAATTTAGTCCTACAAGTATTATAAAACTTGCACCACCTCCCCTAATAGTAAATAATGTGAATCAACAGTTCAATCATGTGAATCAATAGTATAATCATGTGAATAATACGAATTACAGTATAGTACCTCTATCTATACCTCCATTTTTAACTTAGTCATGCAAGTATTATCAATCTTGCACCAACTCCCCTAATAGTACAAGAATGTGATTCAATAGTATTCACATGTGAACAAATAGTTATATAAACATGTGAATTAGTAGCAATTAATTACTCATTTATCCGATAAATTACCCGATTTATCAATATAATCCCCAGACATCAATTATCATCGGAATAGATGTCGATTTCCATTAACACTAATAATCCCAACACAATGGAACTATCAAATTCATCTTTAATCAACACGAACTTATTCATCATTAATATTATAACTCATAATATTTAACAATTAGGTCGTTCCTAGGAAAGAGGGGGCATTCTGATAATGATTTTTCCTTATTGGCGCGCAATTAGGTGACCAAAGATCTCCTTGACAGAACTTCTAGACATTGTAAATATTGCAATTTAATAATATGAATAACTTTGTCGTCTCAATTATTGATTTAATAATATATCATATAATGCAGATGATACTGTGACAATAATCGAATCAATAATATGAGAGATATGATGCAGCAATTACTGTAGCAATAATTAAGTATAACTGAGTGACTTCTCACGTAAGCATCAATAATCTATAAACACAAAATTTTCCGAGTTTTACTATTTGGTCAAAAAGTCAATAGTTGACTTTTTTGAAAAAAGTCAAACTTTGAAATTTCAAAATTTATATTTTTTATAAAAATAGTTTTATTGTGTTGGAATTATTTGTGTTAGTGAAAATTGACATTTATTTCGATAATAATTGATGTCTGGAGGTTATATTGACCAATCGGGTATTTAACCGGATAAATGAGCAATTGATTGCTATTATTTCACATGATTATAACTATTGATTCACATAATTTACTATTGAATCATATTATTTACTATTAGGGGAGGTGGTGCAAGTTTGATAATATTTTCATGACTAAATTAAAAATAAAGGAAAAGTTGGAAGTATTGTACTGTAATTTTTCGAGCCCTAAAACGTGCAATTATCAAAACTATATTTTTCTATAAATAGAAGCTCATTCTTCCTTCATTTCTCACCAATTCACCAAAGCTATAGAGCAATTATTATAAAGAGAAATTATAGAGAGAAGCTATAGAAAGAAAATCTATAGAGAGATAGAAAGAAGAAAAGAAGTCTGCTACATTTCTATTCCAGTATCTAGCTTTATTCTAAGGTAAGGGATATTATTTGTTGTACCTGTAAGTGGTATTATTTCTTTCTTATTCATGAAGAGAACTTCTGTTAGTCCATTCTTTATTATTATGTTGGAATAACTTTGTATACGCAAAATCTTCGCATACGTGGTAAAATTTTTCTATTATTCCATTCTTTACTATTCTATCGAAATATCACATGCATGCATTTTACGCCGGACTGGTTCCATTATTTATTATTCATCCGAATATCCTATACGTGCATTTATGTGGGACTGGTTCTATTATTTATTATTACATTTGGAATATCCACGCTTGGTACATGCGTATCACGCTTGACTTTCGTTCCATTCTTTTTATTATTACATTAGGAATAACACATCTGTCGGTCTCTATCGCATGCATGGTGAATCCTTCTGTTATTTCATTCTTTATTATTCTATTGGAATAACATGTCTATGTGAATTACCACATGCATGGTGAATGATCCTTTGTATCCACTCCTTATTAAATTATGGAAAAGATCTGTTTATGTTGATTATGATGAGAGTCATAAAAAAAACTTTGGATTGATGAAAATCATGGGTATATGAAGTATTAGTAAGTGTTATGATGAGTTATGTTGGTTATTATGTGAAAACATGAAAGTTTATTAGAAATCATAAAGGGTTGAAAAATCAGATTTTGGTGAAAACGGAACATAAAATTCAATTGACTATATCTCCTATTATATTTCAAATTTTTGAGTGTGGTAAAGTTCTAGAGTTAGATCTTTGAGTTTTGTAGCATCTCCAAGTGGAATCACTATAAAAGGTGTTGTAGATTTTCGTGTGGACTGATTTTAGCAAAGGTGTCAAAAGCTGCAAATACTGAAAATGCTACTGCTTAGATTTTTAAAAGGGCAATTTCGGCCACTTAATTTGTGAGAAAAATTCCGACCTTTTGGGACATGAACTTATATGGTATAAAGAACATCCTGTCAAAAAATGAGCTCATTCCGACTTAAAATGAGCAGGTTATGACCATTTCAATATTTAGGTTTTTCTGACGAAAAACGCTATAACTGGAGTTCTATAATTCCGATGACCATGAAATTTAAACTGGAAGTTCAAATTAACATGTGTAAGATTCTGCCAAGATTTGGGAATTTTTGGAGTTAAACTTGAGGTAGCTAATTTCTTAAGGAATTAATTAAAAATTGATTTTTGAAAAATAGTAAATAAATTTTAAAAATTCCGAGAAAAATGTATGTTCACTATGGGACTATATCTTTGCTAAATCGAGAAAAAAAAAAAATATTTTTGGGACTGATTTTTATTTTTCATGAAAATAGTTTAATTACGAACATATGAGTTAAATATGTTATGTGAAGTAACAAAGTTGAAAAATAGGATTTTATGGCTTGGAAATCCTATATAAGGTATATGCATATTTTTGATGAGGGATTTAATCATTAGTGATGAAATTTATTTTTGGCTTACGTGCGAAAAGATAATTCTGTTAGGATATTGTCGCCGTTATTTTTATAAAAAGATAATTCTATTTTTTTCTAACTACGACAATACTTCCGTTGTGGGGTCCACCAATGATTGTACTGTCGTATGAATATTCCCTGTTAAAACGAATATTTCCCAACCAATCGAATATTATATAACCACTTGCTTACTTTACAAAATTTGTAAATAATACCCACAACTATAACAGTATATCATATCCACACCATAATATTCAAAAATATATTTCGAGAGAATTTAATCTTTATTCATAAAAGTTGGGGTCTTACAATATCTTTGATTATTGATGCTTACGTGAAAAGACATTCAGTTTTATTCATTTATTACCACAGTAATTGCTGCATAGTATTTTACATTATTGATTCAATTATTGTCACAGTATCATCTGCACAATATATTATATTATTAAATCAATAATTGAGACGACAAAGTTATTCATATTATTATTTACATTATTGACAATGTCTAGAAAGTTGTGTCGAGAAAAGGAGTTTAGTCACCTAATTGCGCACCAATAACGAGAAATCATTATCGGAAAGTCCCATATTTCCTATGAATGATCTGGTTGTTAATATTATGAGTTATAATATTAATGATTAATAAATGTTATTAAAAATGTGTTTAGTGAAGCCAAGTGAATTGAGATAAATAGAGAGGATTTTCATGAAGTATTTGTTGTAAATTTGGCTTATTACATGGACCACCATTTACTCATTTTTCAAAATCGTCGATAAAAAGTTATCTCAGTTTTGTTTTATTACTATTTATATATATTTTGTTTTTTATATAAAATAGAATATATTTTATTTTATTGTATTACATAGTGTTGTATAGTTGTAAGACCCGAATTTTTTATGAATAAAGATTTAATTTTCTCTAAATATTATTTTTGAATAAAAGGTGTAGATTAGATATAATGTTATAGTTGTGGGTAATATTTATAAATTTTGCAAAGTAAGCAAGTTGTCATAAAATTATCGTTTGGTCGGAGAATATTTGTTTTATCAGGAAATATCCGTACAACAGCACAATCATTGGTGTACCCTACAACAGAATTACTGTCAAAGTTAGAAAACGACAAAAATAACTTTTTATAAAAATAACGACAAAAGTTTTACCGTTAACTATTAAAATACTCGGTGATAAAAGTACAGTAATACGCGTGGTTGCATAGTAGCAAACGGTATTGTACATTATCTTTGATTATTGATGCTTACGTGAGAAGTCACTCAGTTTTATTCAATTATTTCTACAGTAATTGCTTTATATTATCTCATATTATTGATTCAATTATTGTAACAACATCATTTGCACAATATTTTATATTATTAAATTAATAATTGAGACGACAAAGTTATTCATATTATTATTTGTATTATTGACAATGTCTAGAAAGTTCTATCGAGAAAAGGTTTGGTCAACTAATTGCGCGATAATAAGGAGAAGTCCTTATCGAAAAGCCCCCTCTTTCCTGAGAATGATCTGATTTTTAATATTGTGAGTTATAATATTAGTGATGAAAAAAGGTTATTAAAAATGTGTTTAGTGAAGCCAAGTGAATTGAGATAAATAGAGAAGTATTTTATGAAGTATTTGTTATAGATTTGGCTTATTACATGGACCCCCACTTACTCATTTTTTAAAATCGTCGATAGAAAGTTATCTCAATTTTATTTTATTACTTATATATATATATATGTGTGTGTGTGTGTGTGTAACGCCCCCAAAACAAGTATACATCACCCATCTTGAGTCGCTTGGATACATGGCATGTAAACAAATACAACTTGGTAATATAATTGCGCTGTGCAAAATACGACAACACATATATCTTTGTGAGTTTGAATACAAATATTGTATACTTAGAGAGTATACAAACTCAAAAGGAGTCCTCATTACAATTATTGATACACTATTTTACAAAAATAGTGAGGACTACTAAACAACTATCTTGAATCATCACTCCATACCCAAATTTAGTTTCTCGCTAAATTCTTTCCTCTTTGAGAAGAACAATGGAACAAAAAGGAAAAGGGTGAGCTCAACTAGCCCAATAAAGAATATTATGACTAAGATAATATACAACAAATTATCATTAGTCTTCAACAGAAAAATCGATAAAATATAATGTATAACAAGTTTTAGATCAATAAGCTGCATGTGAAACAACAATCCATTTGAAGAGTCAAGAGAGAAAGAATTCTACTATCTTCTAAGATTTAAAAGTCTATCATCAATATTTTATCCTCGTAACATCAATTAATATTCATCATGAATCAAATATTCATCTTTGCACTTCTGGGTGCCAAAGATATTCATTTGTATCACCGGTTGGTCGTGTTCATCTCAACACCTGTTCATCTTTGCACTACGGGCCAAAGATATTCATTAGGTAATCATTCATCTTTGCACTACAGGCCAAAGATATTCATTAATATCATCATTAAGGACTGAAGATGATGAAAAATATTTTAAAGGAACGAATCCAGTGAAACAAATATTAGAGATTCGTATTACATTTTATCCGAGTTCAATAATACTCCAATATAACCAATTTTGAAGAAGAATTCAAAAATAAAGATCAAAACATGGATACAATCAAAGATAGTAACCATAATAGACAACTTGGACAAAAAGAAGAAAATTTCATTTTTCGGTGAATAGTGCCATATTCGTGAATAGTGCCCACTACTAGAAATTCGACATATAGCGATTTATAGCGACGATACTACCACGAAATCGCGATAGCTTCAATGACCAAATCTCACTATAGCGACGATTCGGTCGACGTAAAATCGAATGATATCATAGCCAAATCTCACCTATACTGACGGCCGCGGTGATCATAATAGCTCACTGACCAAATCTTTCTATAGCGACGATTCGCCATCGGTTGGTATATCCACTTTCTCACCGACCGTCGGTAAAACCTTGACGTTTTTTGTGGAGTTTTTTAGCGACGGTCGGCACGTCATCGCTAAGAAAAATACCGTCGCTATAGGTTTTGATGGCTTCTATAATGACGTCGACCGTACCGCTATATCCTATAATGACGGTCTTTTATATATAATACGATCCACGTAAGCGACCGTCATATATATTTGATTTTCTCTTGTAGTGGTAGTATCGTGAATAGTAACCCTTGACACAAAAGTTCCAAATTTGATAAAAAGTTTATACCAATATTTCGGCATAATGATATTGAAGAAAATATCATTTTAAGAAGAAAATAACATCCCTTACTTCAAAATAATCGTATTTCTGACTGAATATCGGATATAGTGCTGACAGAAACTTGCACTGAATAAAAACTCTCAAAGTATCTAAATACTCACAAAAATACGCTCAATAATCTAGAGAGAAAGAAAACTTGTTTCTGGTGTGATTTTCAATTATAACCTAAGCGTCTATTTATAGGAAAAATGCTAGAACGCCATAGGAGACTAAATAATAAAATAATATTATTTAATCAACAAATTCTCTACGTATGCTTTGAACAAGTCTAGCATGCCTTCTTTGAAAAACAAACCAACAGCCCACATGCTTGAAATATCAAAAAGTGGGTCCCACCTATAATTTAATAAAAATTATTTTATTTTCCGAAACTTCAGCAATTCATAATAAATAGCCTTTTATCAGAAAAATTTGAAACTCGCGTATTTGCATAGGAAATTTAATTCTCTACAACTTTGTAGAAGAAATTTTTTCCAAATTCCAATCAGAAAATACCCGAAATCCACAAACGGATGATTTTTAATACCTCTAATCCGACAAAATATTGATAAAACACCTCAGCATTAATTCCTTCATTTTTATCCATATAAAATAGATATATCCAACATTTATATCCACAAAAATAAATATTTCTTTATCATATGAATCAATAATTAATTATTCACAAATAATATTCTGAGAATCACATTTATGACAACCGGTAGTTCAGGGAAGGGAATTTTCAATAAGGATTTCTCCTTATGGCGCGCATGATTAGGTGACCAAACCTCTCCTTGATGAGAACTTTCTAGACATTGCCAATAATGCTTTATCTAATAATATTATTTCAAATAATATGAATTATTGATCGATAATGGAGATGATGTGAAGTGAAAATTATTGAAAGCAACAATAATAATATAA
This sequence comes from Panax quinquefolius, assembly GCA_020205615.1. Classification (NCBI taxonomy): domain Eukaryota; kingdom Viridiplantae; phylum Streptophyta; class Magnoliopsida; order Apiales; family Araliaceae; genus Panax; species Panax quinquefolius. Next base: position 27,221,461 of record CM035160.1, on the reverse strand, counting down.
AATATCAACGCGATAATTATTGAATCAATAAAATAAAATATTGAAAGTAATTATCGTAACAATTATTGAGTAGTGCCTTCTTACGTAAGAATCAAAAATTCAACAATACATGCAATCTCGTGTATCTTCATGCAACAACGCAGTATTCATCGTATTTTAACCACGGAATTCCAACAAAGTGTTAACGGTAACAACTTCTGTAGTTATTCAATTTTGTCATTTTCTTCATCCAAAGCTATTATCGTTATGGGGCCCAAAAATGGTCACTTGGCAGTAAATACGAATATTCCCAGAAGCGGAAAGAATATTCTACGACCAAACGAATATTTTAAAATAAATGAATATTTTATAACCACTTGCTTATTTTGAAATTTTTTGCACATTTCACCCATAACCAAAGTATTATATCAAATTAGTACCTTATTATTCACAATAATAATTAGAGGAAATTTGATTTTATTCATTAATAAGTTGGGGTCTTACAACCTCCCTCCTTATAAAATTTAGTCCTCGAAATTGACGTACGACACTGGTGTTTGAAAAGGTGAGGATACCTCGCTTTCATTTACGATTCTAACTCCCGGTCATTTCTTGATAGTATGGTTTATCCATGAAAACCTTAACTTGTGGTATAACCTTCGTGTGTAGGACATCTTTATTTCTATCCAAGATCTTAATAGGTACCTCCTCGTACGTTAAATCTTTAGCTATCTAAATCTAGTTCTAACTTCAATAATGTGGTTCGGGTCTTTAACATATTTACGAATCATATATATCTGAAAAACATTATGAACACGAGACATACTTGGAGATAATGCGAGTCTATAGGCCACATTTCCTATTCGGTCAAGAATTTCAAATGGACCAACAAATCGTGGATTGAGCTTTCTCTCTTCCCAAATCTTGTAACTCCCTTCCATGGTGCAACACGTAACAATACATGATCGCTAATATTAAATTCCCGTCCTTTCGATGAAGATCCGCATAACTCTTTTGTCGATCTGTCTTTGTTTTGTATCTGTTTGTCGAATCGTTTGGATCTTCTCTGTAGTCATTCGTACCAACTCTAGTCCCAACAATGTTGCTTCACCCACCTCGTCCAAAGATATCTTTAGAGGCGACATTTTCTTTCATACTGATGCTTCAAATGGAGCCACACTATACTTGCACGATAAGCTTGTTGTTGTAGGAGAATTCAACCGATGGTAGGTACTTATCCCAACTCCCTTTGAAATCTAGGACCACGAGTTTTAATAGATCTTCAAGAGTTTGAATAGTCCTCTCTGATTGTTTGTCCGTTTGAGGATGATATGCCGAACTAAATCGTAAATCCGTGCCCATAGCTTTCTGCAAGCTAATCCAAAATCGTAAAGTGAATCTTGGGTCACGATCCAAAACTATGGATACTGGCATGCCATGCAATCTTACAATCTCATTTACGTACATATTAGCAAGACGTTCAAGGGAATAAGTCTCACGTATAGACAAGAAATGGGCAGACTTGGTTAATCTATCAACAATAACCCAAATCGCATCTATGCATTGAGAAACCTTGGGAAGACCCGTAACGAAATCCATAGTAATGTGTTCCTACTTCCATTTCGGAATCTCAAGTAGTTATAATGGACCCTTTGGCATTTGATGCTCCGCCTTTATACGTTGACAAGTTAAACACCTCGAGATAAACTCCGCGATCTCTCTTTTCATATTGCTCCACCAAAATGTATGTCGAAGATCATGATACATTTTAGTACTCCCAAGATGGACTGCAAACGGTGTGTTGTGTGCCTCCATCATGATTCTATGCTTTAAGTCAGAATCGTTAGGAACACAAAGTCTGGAGTTGACTCGAAGTATTCCTTCTTCATTGATTCTTGCTTCTGGAATAGCACCTTCTTGCACTTTCTTCTTCATACGCATCGACTCCGTGTCCAGTAGCTTGAAAGCGACTTTAACTTTATCAATTAAAGTCAGTTCTACTCGTATGTTTGATATCATTACGTGGGTACTTGGAGCCTTCATCTCTATCTCCATCCTTTGCAAGTCATACAAAATGCACCTTTGTGTTAACAACATTGCACTCATACCCGTATATGATCTTCTACTCAATGCGTCAGCTACCACATTTGCTTTTCCAGGATGATATTGGATGGTATGATCGTAATCTTTCAACAGCTCGAGCCAACGTCGTTGCCGCATATTGAGTTCCTTTTGGGTGAAGAAATATTTGAGGCTTTTATGATGATCTGTATAGATCTCCACTTTCTCCCCATCTGGTAGTGTCTCCGGATCTTCAACGCGAAAAGATTGCGCTGACTCAAATCATGAGTAGGATAATTCCTCTCATATTCTTTGAGTTGTCGCGAGGCATAAGGCTATGACTTTCCCATGTTGTATGAGAACACATCATAACCCTTTACTGAAGCATCATTGTGAGATAACAAATCCATCCGAACCGGATGGTATTAGCCGAGCAGTGCGAAATGAGTCTTCTCTTGAGTTCTTGAAAACTCTTCTCACTGATCCTCGCTCCAACCGAATTTTATATCTTTCTGAGTCAATTTGAGTTAACCAAGTAGCGATTCGAGAAAATCCTTCCACGAATCTCGATAATAACCCATTAAGCCGAGTAAAGCTACGTACTTGATCCACCGAGCTTTGGTTGCTCCCAACTTTGTATGGCTTCAATCTTGGCCGAAGGTCGACAGATACTCCATGTTTTGACACCACATGCCCAACGAATGCTACTTCCTCAAGTCAGAACTCGCATTTCTTCAGCTTGACATATAGCTTGTTATCACGAAGCCTTTCCAGTACTAGCTTCAAATGGTGCTTATGATCTTCACGGCTTTTGGAATAGATGAGGATGTCATCAATAAAGACAACAACGAACTGATCCAAATATTCCTTGAATACGGTTCATCATATCCATGAAAGCAAAGAAGAGCATTAGTCGATCAAAAGACATGACTAAGAATTCATAATGCCCATACCAAGTTCTAAAGCGGTCTTTGGAATATCCTCGGTTTTAATCTTCATTTGATGATATCCGAGCGAAGATCGATCTTTGAAAAGAAATGTGCTCCTTGCAGAATTTGGTCAAACAGGTCATCAATGCGAGGTAGTGGATACCTATTCTTGATAGTGACATGATTTAATTCTCGGTAGTCGATACAAAGTCGCATATTCCGTGTTTCTTCTTTACTGAATAACACAGGAGCACCTCGAGGAGATGTCTTAAGACAAATAAAAGCCGATGTCCAACAACTCAACTCGTGAATTTGGACCTTTAAGCTACTTTGAAGTTCAATAGGAGCCATTCGATATGGGGTTTTAGAAATGGGCTTTGTGCGTGTTCAAGGTCAATAAAGAATTCAACTTCACGCCGGGGTAGGCGGGAAGTTCTTCTTGAAATCGTCGGAAATTCTTACTAACAACGGAAATAGTATTCAAATCGGCGTGTTTTTGTTCAAGTCGTGACATGGGCTAAGATAGCTTGACATCCATTTTTCAATAAGCGAATAGCTTTATGGGTTGATATGGCGGTGATTAACTTTAATGGTTTGGTTGTTTGAATTCGCATAATAGGTTAGTTAGGAATATGAAAACTAATGACCTTACGAAAATAATCAATTTTAGCATGATGCGTGGTTAACTAATCAATCCCTAAAATCACATTAAATGCAAGAATTTTCAAGCGAAATAAGGTTGGCAAGGTGTAATGTGATGGTACCGACTTGAATCAAGCAAGATTTATAGGCAATGAGATGTAATAAAAGTTTCTCTAGCTGAGTCTCAGCGAGATAAGTCGAGGTCTAATTTCTTGAGTCAAGTTTAAACGTTGAACACAAACAGGAGAGATAAAAGAATGAGTATCTAATAAGGTATAAACTTCGCAAGAGTTTATGATTAGCTTACCCGTGATCACTTCGTTTGGGTTCCTCGCGTTTTGGGCAGTCACGACAAACGCCCTTCCTGGAACCACCGACTTTAACTTGTCCGGGACAGCCTTTGGAGTCACCATCCCTGTTTAACTTGGTTTCGCAACTAGATAATGTAAGACCCCAAATTTTATGAAATAAAAGTATTCAATTTTTCTTATAATTACTATTCAGTAAATGGTTAAATTGATAAAAGTTAAAGTTAAGGGTAATATATGAAATTTTTTCAAAATATGCAAGTGGTTATAAAATACTCATTTCTGTCCGGGAATATTCGTTTGATCGTGGAATATTCTTTTTATCGGGAATATTAAATTTACAGACACGATAATTTGTGGGCCTTATAACAGAATATTTGTCGGATGAAGAAAACGACAAAAGGGAGTTTTTATAAATAACGGCATAGTTGTTACCGTTAACACTGTTGGAATAACCGGTGGGTAAAGTAAAGTGTCTGGCGTTGTTGCATTGGGAGCACACCGGTGTTTGCATGATATTTTGAATTATTGACTCTTACGTGAAGGCACAACTCAATAATTATTACGATAATTCAATGTTCGTTATTTTATTTTATTGATTCAATAATTGTTGTGTTGATATTTTATATTCTTTGTTGTTTTAATAATTGTCACTACGATTATTTTCCATTATCGAAGCAATAATTCATATTATCTCGTGTGGCGCCCCCAAAATAGGTATACATCACCCATTACGAGTTGTCAATACATGATGCGAAAACAACTACAACTTTATTATTACAACGGTAGAAACTATGAGTTTGAATACAAATATTATCTTCAGACAATATATATACTCAAATAAATCCTCATCACATTTATTGATACATTATTTTACAAAAATGGTGAGGACTACTAAACAACTCTCTCTAGAACCTTCATTCCATACCCCAGGCTTCGTACTCATTTATATTCTCGCATCACGAGAAGAAAAATGGAACAAAAAGGAAAAGGGTGAGCTCAACTAGCCCGATAAAGAATATTATGACTAAGATAATATACAAAAATTATCGTTAGTCTTCAACGAGGGAAAAATCTAATAGAATACATTAAACAACAAGTTTTGAGATCAATATTAGCAATGAAATAATAATTCATTAGAAGAGTTAAGTAGAGAATGCAAACTACTATCTTCATGTAAGAATTTAAAAGTTCATAAATCTATCTTTTATCCCTGTAACATCAATCGATATATATACGGAATCAAATATTCATCTTTGCACTACAGGCCAAAGATATTCATCAGTTGGTCATGTTCATCTAAACATTTGTTCATCTTTGCACTACGGGCCAAAGATATTCATCAGAAATCATTCATCTTTTCACTACAGGCCAAAGATATTCAATTATATCATCATTAAAGACTGAGGATGATGAAAATATTTTTTAAAAGCGAATCCGATTGAAACAAAATGACAAGGATTAAGGATTAAGGATTCGTACTTTGTTTTATCCATGTCCAAAAATACCTCAAAAATAATCATAGTGGTGTAAAATTCAAGAAAAATCAAAACATGGATACAATCAAAGCTAGTATCCAGAATAGATATTTTGGACGAAAAAGAAAATTTTCATTTTAGATGAATAGTCTTAGTGATGAAGTGAATAGTACCGTATCGTGAATAGTCTTAGTATCGTGAATAGCAACCCCGACACTAAAAGTTCCAAATTTGATTAAAAGTTCAGATCAATACTTGACATAATGATATTAGAATAAATAATATCATTAAAAAATAATATCCCTTACCTCGAAAGATCAAGACTTACAATTTGAAACATTAATTATAAAGGCTATGACTTGAACTTGACTTGTAGTATAACAATACTCAAAATATACTCAAAATACTCACAAGAATCGCTCGATAATATAGAGAGAAAACTTCAATTTACGGTGTAATTTTCAATTCTAACCTAAGCACCTATTTATAGAAAATGCTTTAGAACACCCAAAGTAGAAAATTTAATATAATAATAATATATATAAAATTTTTTCCTACATACACTCTTATAAACTGAAATCAGCTCATTTCAACAACCAACCAAGCCCACCAAACATATCAAAAACGTTTTTCTAATTTAAATTATTTTAAACTTCCAAAAATCAATTATTTCGGAGCTTCGGAACTTCAATAATTCATAATAAATAGCTCTATTATCAGAAAAATTCGAATCTTGCATGTTTTTATAGGAAATCCAATTCTCTACAACTTTACAGAAGAAAGTTTTTCCAAATTCCAAACAGAAATTGACCGAAATCCATAAACGGACAATTTTACAGGCTATAATCAAATTTCAGTCAAGAAATGGGGTCCACCGACACATAAAACATGCTTTAAATATTTTTGGTAACAAAAATACTCCTCCTCCACATATACTCATATATCCCATATTCATTGAAAAAATATCATCATTATTATATTATTAAAATATAATAATATATTTAAATGAATTATTTTATCAGAAAAAGATAAATTTCAATTTTCAACAATTGTCACATTAAAAATTTTCTCCATCTATATCCACATAAAATTAATATTTTCCTCATCATATGAATCAATAATTAATTATTCAAAAATAATATTACGAGAATCCTGATATTGACAACCCAGAGCGGTTCACCAGGAAAGATGGGGCTTTCAATAAGAATTTCTCTCTTCTTGGTAGCAATTAGGTGACCAAATCTCTCCTTAGAGCGAGAACTTTCTAGACATTGCCAATAATGTTATCTAATAATATTATTAGGATAATATGAATTATTGCTTGGATAATGAAAAATCTTGTGTAATGACAATTATTGAAACAACAATGAATATAAAATATCAATATGACAATTATTAAATCAATAAAATAAAATCTTTGAGCAGTAATTCTTTGTAACCATTATTGAGTAGTGCCTTCTTTACGTAAGAATCAATAATTGTGTGCAATCTGAGTGTCTTCTTGTGTTTTAACCAAGAGTAGTATTATAATGATTAACGATACAACTACTGTAGTTATTTTTAAACAACTTATATTTGTCGTTTTCTTCATCCAATCGCTTTTCAGTTATGGGGCCCACAAAAGCTATGGCGTCGTAAATGCGAATATTCCCAAATGACAAGAAGAATATTCCACGACCAAACGAATATTCCCGACAACAATGAATATTTTATAACCACTTGCTTTATTTTGAAATATTTGCGTATTTTACCCATAACTATCCACATTAATCAAATCAACCCTTACTATTTTAAAATAATAAATAGAGAAAATTAAATTTCATTAATAATAAGTTGGGGTCTTCAACCTCCCTCCTTATGAAATTTCGTCCTCGAAATTGACGTCGACGATACTAGTGTTTTGAAAAGATGAGGATACCTCGCTTTCATTTCCGTTTCCAATTTCGGTCATTTCTCTATAGCATGATTCCTCCACAAAACTTTAACTTGTGGTATGACCCTTTGCGTGTAGGACATGCTCCTTCTATCTAAGATCTTGGCGGTACCTCCTCATACGTTAAGTCTTGGCTATTTTCGTCGGTTCTAACTCTATAACATGGTTGGGTCTTTCACATATTTCTGAAATACGGATATGTGAAACACATTATGAACACGAGACATACTTCGGAGAGTAACGCGAGTCTATAGGCTACATTTCCTAATCGGTCAAGAATTTGAAATGGACCGATAAATCGTGGATTGAGCTTTCCTCTCTTCCCAAATCTTGTAACTCCCTTCCATGGAGCAACTTCATGACAATACATGATCCCTATACTAAATTCCACATCCTTTCGATGAAGATCCGCATAACTCTTTTGTCGATTTTGTGCCGTTTGTATACGTTGTCGAATCATTTGGATCTTTTCCATAGTCATACATACCAACTCGGGTCCCAACAATGTTGTTTCACCCACCTCGTCCCAACATCTTGGAAGCGACATTTTCGTCGATATAATGCTTGAATTGAGCCACACCTATACTTGCACGATAAGCTGTTGTTGTAGGAGAATTCCACCGATGGTAAATACTTATCCAACCGCCCTTGAAGTCTAGGACACGAGTCTTAATAGATCTTCAAGATTTTGAATAGTCTCTCTAATTGTCCGTCTGGTTTGGGGATGGTATGCCGAACTAAATCGCAAATCCGTGCCCTCATAGCTTTTTGCAAGCTAACCCAAAATCTTAAAGTGAATCTTGGGTCACGATCCGAAACTATGGATCTTGGCATGCCATGCAACCTCACAATCTCATTCACGCATACGTACTAGCAAGGCGTTCGAGGAATAAGTCTCCGTGTCGGCAAAGAAATGAAAGGACTTGGTTAATCTATCAACAATAACCCAAATAGCATTGATGCCTTGAGAAACCGTAGGAAGACCGTGTGAAATCCATGGTAATGTGTTCCCACTTCCATTTCGAGAATCTCAAGTGGTTGCAGCGGACCCTTAGGTACTAGATGCTCGCCTTTTACGTTGACAAGTTAATCACATTGAGATAAACTTTGCAATCTCTCTCTCTTCATATTGTTCCACCAAAATGTATGTCGAAGATCACGATACATTTTAGTACTTCCGAGGATGGATTGCAAATGGTGTATTGTGTGCCTCCATCATAATCTTGTACTTCAAATCATAGTCGTTAGGGACACAAAGTGCAGAGTGGACTCAAGTATTCCTTCTTCATCGATTCTCGCTTACGGAATAGCACCTTCTTGTACTTTCTTCTTCATACGCGCATCGGTTAAGATTCGGTGGCAAAGCGACCTTAACTTTTTCTATTAAAGTTGGCTCTGTCGTATACTTGACATCATCGCACTCATTCCGCGATATGATCTTCTACTCTTTCACGCGCGTTAGCTACCACGTTCGCTTTTTCGGGATGGTATTGAATAGTGTGGTCGTAATCTTTCAACAACTCAAGCCAACGTCGTTCTTGCGTGTTGAGTTCCTTTTGCGTGAAGAAATATTTGAGGCTTTTATGGTGCGAATATATCTCTACTTTCTCCCATATAAATAGTGCCTCCAAATCTTTAGCAGAAAGCAATCTCACGCTAACTCTAGATCATGAGTAGGATAATACCTCTCATACTCTTTAAGTTGTCGCAAGGCATAGGCTATGACTTTCCACGTTGCATGTGAACACATCCTAACCCTTTGCACGAAGCATCATTGTAGATAACAAATCCATCCGAACCGGATGGTATTGTTAGAACAGTCTTAGAAATAAGTCTCCTCTTAAGCTCAGGAAACTCTTCTCGCATTCTTCGCTCTAAGCGAATTTTGTATCCTTAGAGTTAAATTTGGGTTAATGGAGTAGCGATTCGAGAAAACCCTTCCACGAATCTCGATAATAACCAAATTTAAGCCCAAAAAATAACGTACTTGATCACCCAAAGCTTGGTTGCTCCAACTTTGTATTGCTTCAATCTTCCGGATCAGCAGATACTCCATGTTTCGACACCACGTGCCCAAGGAATGCTACTTCTCAAGCAAGCGAACTCGTATTTCTTCAACTTGGCATAAAGCTTGTTTTCACGAAGCCTTTGGAGTACCGACTTCAAATGGTGCTCATGATCTTCACGGCTTTTTTAGAATATATGAGGATGTCATCAATAAAGACAACAACGAATTGATCCAAATATTCCTTGAATACTCGATTCATCATATCTATGAAAGCGCGCGGAGCATTAGTCAATCCGAAAGACATGACAAAGAATTCATAATGCGTCTTAGGAGTTCTAAAGGCGGTTTTGGAATATCCTCGATTCTAATCTTCAAATTTGATGATATCGAGCGAAGATCGATTTTGAAAAGAATTGTGCTCCTTGCAATTGGTCAAACAAGTCATCAATACGAGGTGAGGATACCTATTCTTGATGGTGACATGGTTTGATTCACGATAGTCAATACAAAGTCGCATACTACCGTCTTTCTTCTTTACTGAATAAAAGCAGGAGCACCCCGAGGAGATGTCTTGGGGGCGAATGAAACCGATGTCCAACAACTCACGTAGTTGGACCTTTAACTCGAAGTTCAATAGGAGCCATTCGATATGTGGTTTTAGAAATGGGCTTTGTACGGGTTCAAGATCAATAAAGAATTCAACTTCACGCGTTACGGGGTAGGCAAGGAAGTTCTTGAAAAAATCGTCGGAAAGTCAATAACAATAGGAATATTATTCAAATTTGGCGTGTCTTTATTCAAATCCATAACATGGGCTAAGAAAGCTTGACATCAGTTTTTCAATAAGCGAATAGCTTTATGATTAGATATGACGGTGATTGATTTTAATGGTTTAGTTGTTTGAATTAAATGCAATGAGGTTGGTTAGGAATATAAAACTAACAACCTTACGAAAACAATCAATTTTGGAATGATGAGTAGTTAACCAATCAATCCCTAAAATCACATCAAAAACAAGTATCTTTAAAGAGATAAGGTCGGCGGGTAAGGTGATGGTGCCAACTTGAATCAAACAAGATTTATAAGCGGTGGATGTGATGAAAGTTTCTCTAGCGGAGTTTCCACAGATAGGTCAAAGTCTAATTTCTCGAGTCAAGTTTAAGCGTTAAGCACAAGTAGGAGAGATAAATGAATGGGTATGACCAAGATCAAGTAAGGTATAAACTTCGTAAGAATTTATAAATAGCTTACCCGTGATCACCTCGTTTGGGTTCCTCGCATTTTGACCCGCCATAACAAACGCTTCTTCCAGAACCGATTGATTTTGACTTTTTCGGGACGATCTTTTGAGTCACCGTCTCTCTTTGAACTAGGTTTTGCTACCGTCATAATCTCGAGCGATATATCCTTCCTTTCCATAATTATAGCATACCTTGGCTATTGTGGGCGGTTTGGTGATATGTCCCTCTTTCCGCATTTATAGCATATAATGGCCGTGGTCGTTCTCTTCCTTAGAACCGATTGATCTCAAGACCTTTGTCGTCTTCACATGGTCGTTGTTAAATTTCCTCTTTTAAAATCTCCTCCTAACTTCGCTTCTTCTATTTTCATGGCCATGATTACCACCGGAGTGGTTACCATTTTGTCAAATCTCTTTTCTTTCTCCATTTGGTTATCGTGTTTTTTGTTGTTTGCTATTCCTGGGGATGATGATCGATTGTGGTCCCTCGGTTGGCCGTACTCGTTATCTCATTTCTAATAATTGAGCCCATTTACAACATATCTGAATAGAGAGAAAATTTATGTTAAATGAAATCGACGTATGTATACGGTTTCAAACCTCTAAGAAACATTCGCGTCATCGTTCCTCATTCTCCACCAAATGAGGTGCAAACACGGATAACTCTGCAAACTTTGCCTCGTCTTTGGGACACCGCGTCATGTTGTTTTGTTCTAATCGATGAACTCCACTTCCTTCATATAATGAACACTTTCGGGAAAGTATTTGTCATTAAATAGTTTCTGAAACATCTCCCAAGACATCTTTGAGTGCGGTGGATGTGTACGCCTTCACAGACTCCCACCGATGATCTCCGCTTTCGCCCACGGAACATAAAGGTGGCGAATGGAACCTTCTGTTCCTCCGTGCATCCCAAGACATCAAATATCTTGGTAGTTTTCTTGACCCATGTTTCCGCCATGATCGGATCGGCTTTCCCTTAAATTCTGGTGGTCCTGACTCTTTAAACTGCTTCACTGTGACAACCCGTGAATTCCTATCATTTCCTCCTGTATTTTGAACACGAGTCTCCCTCGTCTGATTTTGCATGAAATGCAAAAAGCTTCTAAACATCCCCTCGTTCATAATCTGCTCAGTGGTGATGTTCATAGGAGGAACATTTCCAACCTGTTGCACGTTCTCCTCGTTGGTGAGTGCAGGCGTCTCCACGGTCTCATTTCTATTGTTAATATTCTCAGTCGACATTCTCAAATACTGTCATAAAACAAGGGTTAATTAAGGAAATCAATATATCACATAATATCCCTATATACTGAACAACTAACAAATAAGCTTAGGTAGGACACACTAGCGAAGGTTTTATGTGAGACCCCAGATTTTATCAATAAAGATTTAAATTTTGTCGAAATAATTTTTAATATTATGGTGTGAATTTGAGATAATATTATAGTTGTGGTTAGTATTTATAAATTTTGCAAAGTATGCAAGTGGTTATATTATATTCGATTGGTGGGGAATATTAGGTTTAGCGAGGGAATATTCGCACAACTACTCAATCATTGGTGGACCCTACAATGTAATTATTGTCGGATTGAGAAAATGACAAAAATATTTTATTGAAATAACGACGGAAGTTTTACTGGGTTGATCTTGTTGAACTACTTTCGGTAGTAAAATGCGATGAATACGTGTGGTTGCATAGTAGCACACGGTATTGATTATTGATGCTTATGTGAGAAGTCACTCAGTTTGATTCCATTATTGTCGATTAATAATATGAATTATTATAGCGATAATGACGTTTTGTTTTATTCGTATTATTACCGTAATAAAAGCGAAACATCTTTTATATAAAATAAAATACTTTATTAAAGTTATTCTATAAATAGAATATATTATATTTTATTATGCATAGTGTTGCATAGTATTTTGCATAGTGTTTTGCATAGTGTTGCATAGTGTTTGCATAGTAAAATGTTTTTATATAAATAGAATATATTATATTTTATTTAAAAGATTTTGCTTTAAATATGGACCGTCAGATTAAAGTAAATCAATCTGGATAGTTCATGGATTAATTACTATGCATTCTATTTTCCTATAAATAGAAGCTCATTCCTTCATTATTTTCTTACGAATTCTTTGAAACTCTAGAGAGAAATTATAGAGAGAAGCTATAGAGAAAATCTATAGAGAGAAAGAAGAAAGAGTATACGGTACTTCACTACTTTGATATCCGGTGTCTTTTACGGTGAAGGGGTATTATTTGTTGTGCCGTAAGGGATATTATTCGTTTGTATTCATGAAGAGAACCTCTGTTATTCCATTCATTATTATTACATTGGAATAACTTGTAAAAGTGGTATACCCTATACATAACTCAGTATATGTATGGCATACCTATACTTGGTGAAATCCTTATGTTATTCCATCCTTATTTATTACGTTGGAATAACTTTGATATCTGCTGGAATCCCCTATACTTGGTGATCTTCTTACATTATTCCATTCTTTATTATTACATTTGGAATATCACATGCGTGTGTGTTTTACAGGACTGGTTCCATTGTTTATTATTCGCATTTATTATTACATTTGGAATATCACATGCGTGTGTTTTTAGGACACTGGTTCCATTGTTTATTATTCAGCATTTATTATTACATTGGATCATCAGCCGATTGTGAATTTCACGACACGGTTAAGATTATTATTATTACTGTTGGAATAACATCATCATGCAATCTGCATGCATGGTGATTTCTTTTGTTATTCCATTCTTTATTATACCCGGTTGGTTAAAACTTTGACTTCTATACTCCATGAAATTAGTAGAATATCCTTGATATTTGCATTTCATCCAAAGATATCTTTTCATGGAAATATTCTTCCGATCATTCTTGAATTTTACTCACAAAACAGTATCATGTTGACAATTTGGATGTTAATAATTCCTGGATTAAATAATTCTTGAACTTGTTTTATTGAATTATTATGTCATTGTCATCATCCTCAAGTTATATTATGTTATCTTTGGCTTACGTGCATAAATGAACTTAGTATGATTATGACAAGGAATCATTCGGTATAATCATGGCTTGTTATAAATGATGTGATAAAAGTCCTCGATTGCTTTTGTAATGCGATGATGGATAGTTTTTGGTATGATTATGACTAGGGGTGATTCGGTATAGTCATGACCATTGATAATTTGATGAATATCCTTGGCCGTAGTGCAGGGGTGATACGATGATGTGGATTATTTATTAAAGCTGAGTCTCACTATATGATGATGAAAAACCTTTTAAAACCTAAAAGATAGTAGACTTTATTTTCTACTTGACTCTTTTAATGGATTGCTTATTCCGCTGCAGTTAAACTTATTGTCTATTGTATTTTATCAGTTTAACACTGTTGAAGGCTAATGATAAATTATTCTGCATTTATCTTAGTCATAATATTTCTTACTGGGCTAGTTGAGCTCACCCTTTCTTTCACTGTTCTCTTCAGGAAATGAGAACATAGCTAAGCCGAAAAAAGTTAATGGTTAAATTGATAAAAGTTAAAGTTAAGGGTAATATATGAAATTTTTTCAAAATATGCAAGTGGTTATAAAATACTCATTTCTGTCCGGGAATATTCGTTTGATCGTGGAATATTCTTTTTATCGGGAATATTCGTACGACGGCACAGTAATTTGTGGGCCTTATAACAGAATATTTGTCGGATGAAGAAAACGACAAAAGGGAGTTTTTATAAATAACGGCATAGTTGTTACCGTTAACACTGTTGGAATAACCGGTGGGTAAAGTAAAAGTGTACTGGCGTTGTTTTGCACGAGCAGCACGGTATTGTACGAGTATTTTTGAATTATTGACTCTTACGTGAAGAAGGCACACTTCAATAATTATTCTGATAATTCTTATTCGGTATTTTATTTTATTGATTCAATAATTGTTGTGTTGATATTTTATATTACTGTTGTTTTAATAATTGTCACTACACAAGTATTTTCCATTATCGAAGCAATAATTCATATTATCGTGTGACGCCCCCAAAATAGGTATACATCACCCATTCTGAGTTGTCAATACATGGTACAGAAACAACTACAACTTTATTATTACAACAGTAAAACTATGAGTTTGAATACAAATATTATCTTCTAGACAATATATATACTCAAATAAATCCTCATCACATTTATTGATACATTATTTTACAAAAATGGTGAGGACTACTAAACAACTCTCTCTAGAACCTTCATTCCATACCCCGACTCGTACTCGCTTATATTCTCGCATCACGAGAAGAAAAATGGAACAAAAAGGAAAAGGGTGAGCTCAACTAGCCCAGTAAAGAATATTATGACTAAGATAATATACAAAAATTATCGTTAGTCTTCAACAGGGAAAAATCTAATAGAATACATTAAACAACAAGTTTCAGATCAATATTCGCAGCGGAAATAATAATTCATTAGAAGAGTTAAGTAGAGAATGCAAACTACTATCTTCTATGTAAGAATTTAAAAGTTCATCGATACATCTTTTATCCTGTAACATCAATCAATATATATACGGAATCAAATATTCATCTTTGCTACTACGGGCCAAAGATATTCATCGATTAGTCGTATTCATCTAAACATTTGTTCATCTTTTGCACTCTGACGGCCCAAAGATATTCATCGAAATCATTCATCTTTTCACTACTGGGCCAAAGATATTCAATTATATCATCATTAAAAAATGAGGATGATGAAAAATATTTTTAAAAAAGCGAATCCGGTGAAACAAAATGGTGAGGATTAAGGATTAAGGATTTAGTACTTTGTTTTATCCATGTCCAAAAATACCTCAAAAATAATCATAGTGGTGTAAAATTCAAGAAAAATCAAAACATGGATACAATCAAAGCTAGTATCCAGAATAGATATTTTGGAAGAAAAAGAAAATTTTCATTTTTCGATGAATAGTGCCGTATTCGTGAATAGTACCATATACGTGAATAGTGCCGTATACGTGAATAGCAACCCTGACACTAAAAGTTCCAAATTTGATTAAAAAGTTCAGATCAATACTTCGGCATAATGATATTAGAATAAATAATATCATTAAAAAAATAATATCCCTTACCTCGAAAGATCAGTACTTACAAATTAAAAACCGATATAAAGGTATGACTTGAACTGCCATAGTATAACAATACTCAAAATATACTCAAAATACTCACAAGAATACGCTCGATAATATAGAGAGAAAACTTCAATTTACGGTGTAATTTTCAATTCTAACCTAAAGCACCTATTTATAGAAAATGCTTAGAACAACAAAGTAGAAAATTTAATATAATAATAATATATATAAAATTTTTCCTCGCACACTCTTATAAACTGAAATCAGCTCATTTCAACAACCAACCAAGCCCACCAAACATATCAAAAACGTTTTCTAATTTAAATTATTTTAAACTTCCAAAATCAATTATTTGAACTTGAACTTCAATAATTCATAATAAATAGCTCTATTATCAGAAAAATTCGAATCTTGCATGTTTTTATAGGAAATCCAATTCTCTACAACTTTTGAGGAAGAAAGTTTTCCAAATTCCAAAGCGAAATTGGCCAAGAAATCCATAAGCGGACAATTTTACGGTTTATAATCAAATTCGATCAAGAAATGGGGTCCGCAAACACATAAAACATGCTTTAAATATTTTTGGTAACAAAAATACTCCTCCTCCACATATACTCATATATCCCATATTCATTGAAAAAATATCATCATTATTATATTATTAAAATATAATAATATATTTAAATGAATTATTTTATCGAGAAAAAGATAAATTTCAATTTTCAACAATTGTCACATTAAAATTTTCTCCATCTATATCCACATAAAATTAATATTTTCCTCATCATATGAATCAATAATTAATTATTCAAAATAATATTACGAGAATCACAATATTGACAACAGGCGGTTCCAGGAAAGATGGGGCTTTCGATAAGAATTTCTCCTTCTTGCGCCTTGATTAGGTGACCAAATCTCTCCTTAGGCAGAACTTTCTAGACATTGCCAATAATGTTATCTAATAATATTATTAGGATAATATGAATTATTGCTTGGATAATGAAAAAATTGTGTAATGACAATTATTGAAACAAAAAGAATATAAAATATCAATATGACAATTATTAAATCAATAAAATAAAATCTTTGAGCGATAATTTCTGTAACCATTATTGAGTAGTGCCTTCTTACGTAAGAATCAATAATTGGTGCAATACTGGTAATCTTCTTGTGTTTTAACCAAGAAGTATTATAACAATGATTAACGATAACAACTACTGTAGTTATTTTTAAACAACTTATATTTGTCGTTTTCTTCATCCAATCACTTTTAGTTATGGGGCCCACAAAAGGCTGGCCGTCAGCACGAATATTCCCCAATGAAGAAGAATATTCCACGACCAAACGAATATTCCCACGGCAATGATGAATATTTTATAACCACTTGCTTATTTTGAAATATTTGCGTATTTTTTACCCATAACTATCCACATTAATCAAATCAACCCTTACTATTTTAAAATAATAAATAGAAAATTAAATTTCATTAATAATAAGTTGGGGTCTTACAACCTCCCTCCTTATGAAATTTCGTCCCCTCGAAATTGACGACGCATACCTAGTGTTTGAAAAGATGAGGATACCTCGCTTTCATTTAGTTTCAAATCCCGGTCATTTCTCTATAGCATGATTCCTCCACAAAACTTTAACTTGTGGTATGACCTTTCTTGGCGTAGGACATGCTCCTTCCTATCTAAGATCTTGTGGTACCTCCTCATACGTTAAGTCTTCTCGCTATTTCGTCCAGGTTCTAACTCTATAACATGGTTCGGGTCTTTCACATATTTCTGAAATACGGATATGTGAAACACATTATGAACACGAGACATACTTTCGGAGGTAACGCGAGTCTATAGGCTACATTTCCTAATCGGTCAAGAATTTGAAATGGACCAATAAATCGTGGATTGAGCTTTCTCTCTTCCCAAATCTTGTAACTCCCTTCCGTGGAGCAACTCATGACAATACATGATCCCCTATACTAAATTCCACATCCTTTCGATGAAGATCCGCATAACTCTTTTTGTCGATTTTGTGCCGTTTTTATATCGTTGTCGAATCATTTGGATCTTTTCCATAGTCATACATACCATACCAACTCGGGTCCCAACAATGTTGTTTCACCCACCTCGTCCCAACATCTTTGGAGAAGCGACATTTTTCGTCGATATAATGCTTGAATTGAGCCACACTATACTTGCACGATAAGCTGTTGTTGTTGGAGAATTCCACCAATGGTAAATACTTATCCAACCGCCCTTGAAGTCTAGGACACGAGTCTTAATAGATCTTCAAGATTTTGAATAGTCTCTCTAATTGTCCGTCCGTTTTGGGGATGGTATCTAGAACTAAATCGCAAATCCGTGCCCATAGCTTTTTTTGCAAGCTAACCCAAAATCTTAAAGTGAATCTTGGGTCACGATCCAAAACTATGGATCTTGGCATGCCATGCAACCTCACAATCTCATTCACGTCAT
The DNA here is from genome assembly GCA_020205615.1 of Panax quinquefolius. Classification (NCBI taxonomy): domain Eukaryota; kingdom Viridiplantae; phylum Streptophyta; class Magnoliopsida; order Apiales; family Araliaceae; genus Panax; species Panax quinquefolius. Next base: position 27,203,268 of record CM035160.1, on the reverse strand, counting down.
ATACTAGCAAGGCGTTCGAGGGAATAAGTCTCCGTATCGGCAAGAAATGAAGCGAGACTTGGTTAATCTATCAACAATAACCCAAATAGCATTGATGCCTTGAGAAACCGTAGGAAGACCCGTAACTTGAAATCCATGGTAATGTGTTCCCACTTCCATTTCGAGAATCTCAAGTGGTTGCAACGGACCCTTAGGTACTAGATGCTCGCCTTTACACGTTGACAAGTTAATCACATTGAGATAAACTTTGCAATCTCTCTCTTCATATTGTTCCACCAAAATGTATGTAGAAGATCACGATACATTTTAGTACTTCGAGGATGGATTGCAAATGGTGTATTGTGTGCCTCCATCATAATCTTGTACTTCAAATAATAGTCGTTAGGGGACACAAAGTGCAGAGTGGACTCAAGTATTCCTTCTTCATCGATTCGCGCACGGAATAGCACCTTCTTGTACTTTCTTCTTCATACGCATCGGTTAAATGCCGGTGGCTTGAAAGCAACCTTAACTTTTCTATTAAAGTTGGCTCTGTCGTATACTTGACATCATCGCACTCATTCCGCATATGATCTTCTACTCAACGCGTTAGCTACCACGTTCGCTTTTCGGGATGGTATTGAATAGTGTGGTCGTAATCTTTCAACAACTCAAGCCAGCGTCGTCGTTGCGCATGTTGAGTTCCTTTTGCGTGAAGAAATATTTGAGGCTTTTATGGTGCGAATATATCTCTACTTTCTCCCATATAAATAGTGCCTCCAAATCTTTAATATAAAACGCATTGCTAACATAACTCTAGATCATGAGTAGGTAGGATAATACCTCTCATACTCTTTAAGTTGTTGCAAGGCGCATAGGCTATGACTTTCCCGTTGCATGTGAACACATCCTAACCCTTTGCACAAGCATCATTGTAGATAACAAATCCATCCGAACCGGATGGTATTGTTAAGCAGTCTTAGAAATAAGTCTCCTCTTAAGCTCTGGAAACTCTTCTCGCATTCTTATTTCTAAAGCGAATTTTGTATCCTTAAGAGTTATTTGGGTTAATGGAGTAGCGATTAGAAAACCCTTCCACGAATCTCGATAATAACCATTTAAGCCAAAAAAAATAACGTACTTGATCATCGACTTGGTTGCTCCAACTTTGTATTGCTTGATCTTTCACGGATCAGCGGATACTCCATGTTTCGACACCACGTGCCCAAGGAATGCTACTTCCTCAAGCCAGAACTCGTATTTCTTCAACTTGGCATAAAGCTTGTTTTCACGAAGCCTTTGGAGTACCAGCTTCAAATGGTGCTCATGATCTTCACGGCTTTTAGAATATATGAGGATGTCATCAATAAAGACAACAACGAATTGATCCAAATATTCCTTGAATACTCGATTCATCATATCTATGAAAGCCGCAGGAGCATTAGTCAATCCGAAAGACATGACAAAGAATTCATAATGCCGTCATAGAGTTCTAAAGGCGGTTTTGGAATATCCTCGGTTCTAATCTTGGTGATGATATCCGAGCGAAGATCGATTTTTGAAAAGAATTGTGCTCCTTGCGATTGGTCAAACAAGTCATCAATACGAGGTGAGGATACCTATTCTTGATGGTGACATGGTTCGATTCACGATAGTCAATACAAAGTCGCATACTACCGTCTTTCTTCTTTACGAATAAAAGCAGAGCACCCCGAGGAGATGTCTTAGGGCCAATGAAACCGATGTCCAACAACTCACGTAGTTGGACCTTTAACTCTGAAGTTCAATAGGAGCCATTCGATATGTGGTTTTAGAAATGGGCTTTTATGCAGTTCAAGATCAATAAAGAATTCAACTTCACGTTACGGGGTGAGCAGGAAGTTCTTGAAAAATCGTCGGAAAGTCGATAACAATAGGAATATTATTCAAATTTGGCGTGTCTTTATTCAAATCCATAACATGGGCTAAGAAAGCTTGACATCCGTTTTTCAATAAGCGAATAGCTTTATGATTAGATATGAGCGGTGATTGATTTTAATGGTTTAGTTGTTTGAATTCGTACAACGGGTTGGTTAGGAATATAAAACTAACAACCTTACGAAAACAATCAATTTTGGAATGATGAGTAGTTAACAATCAATCCCTAAAATCACATCAAAAACAAGTATCTTTAAAGAGATAAGGTCAACGGGTAAGGTGATGGTGCCAACTTGAATCAAACAAGATTTATAAGCAGTGGATGTGATGAAAGTTTCTCTAACGGAGTTTCCACGAGATAGGTCAAAGTCTAATTTCTCCGAGTCGAGTTTAAGCGTTAAGCACAAGTAGGAGAGATAAATGAATGGGTAAGACCGGTATCAAGTAAAAGGTATAAACTTCGTAAGAATTTATAAATAGCTTACCGTGATCACCTCGTTTGGGTTCCTCGCATTTTGACGATTCTAACAAACGCTCTTCGAGGAACCGTTGATTTTGACTTTTACGGGGACGATCTTTTGAGTCACCGTCTCTCTTTGAACTAGGTTTTGCTTCTGCGTACTGATCTCGGCGATATATCCTTCCTTTCCATAATTATAGCATACCTTGAAGCTGTGTTGTGGGCGGTTTGGTGATATGTCCTCTTTCCGCATTTATAGCATATGACCGTGATGCGTTCTCTTCCTTAGAACCAGTTGATCTTGGCCTTTGTCGTCTTCACATAGTCGTTGTTAAATTTCCTCTTTTTAAAATCTCCTCTAACTCGCTTCTTCTATTTTCATGGCCGATGATTACCACCGAGTGGTTACCATTTTGTCCGTCTTTTTTTCTTTTCTCATTTGGTTATCGTTGTTTTGTTGACTGCTATTTCCGGTATGATCCTGATTGTGGTCCCTCGGTTGGCCGTACTCGTTATCTCGCTCTAATAATTGAGCCCTGTTTACAACATCTGAATAGAGAGAAAATTTATGTTAAATAAAATACTGACGTATGCCTGGTTTCAAACCTCTAAGAAACATTCGCGTCATACGTTCCTCATTCTCCACCAAATGAGGTCTGAGCACGGATAACTCTCGCAAACTTTGCCTCATCTTTGGGACCGTCATTGTTGTTTTGTTCTAATCGATGAACTCCACTTCCTTCGTATAGACGAACACTTTCGGGAAAGTATTTGTCATTAAATAGTTTCTGAAACATCTCCCAAGACATCTTTGAGTGCGGTTTGGATGTGCGCTTCACAGACTCCCACGGTGAATGCGCCTCGCCACTGGAACATAAAGGTGGCGAATGGAACCTTCTGTTTCTCCGTGCATCCCAAGACATCAAATATCTTGGTAGTTTTCTTGACCCGTGTTTCCGCCATGATCGGATCGGCTTTCCCTTAAATTCAGTGGTCCCAACTCTTTTAAAAGCTTGCTGTTTGTGACAACTGGTGAATTCTATCATTTCCTCCTGTATTTTGAACACGAGTCTCTCCAAATGCGATTTTTGCATGAAATGCAAAAAGCTTCTAAACATCCCTCGTTCATAATCGCTTTCGGTGGTGATGTTCATAGGAGGAACATTTCCGACTGTTGCACGTTCTCCTCGTTGGTGAGTCTGAGCGTCTCCACGGTCTCATTTCTATTGTTAATATTCTCGATCGACATTCTCAAATCATCGTCATAAAACAAGGGTTAATTAAGGAAATCAATATATCACATAATATCCCTATATACTGAACAAATAACAAATAAGCTTAGGTAGGACACACTAGCGAAGGTTTTATGTGAGACCCCAGATTTTATCAATAAAGATTTAAATTTTGTCGAAATAATTTTTAATATTATGGTGTGAATTTGAGATAATATTATAGTTGTGGTTAGTATTTATAAATTTTGCAAAGTATGCAAGTGGTTATATTATATTCGATTGGTGGGGAATATTCGGTTTAGCGAGGGGAATATTAAATACAACGGCTCAATCATTGGTGGACCCCACAAATGTAATTATTGTCGGATTGAGAAAATGACAAAAATATTTTATTGAAATAACGACGGAAGTTTTCTGGTTGATCTTTGTTGAACTACTCGGTAGTAAAAATACGATGAATCGTGTGGTTGCGTAAGCAGCGCGGTATTGATTATTGATGCTTATGTGAGAAGTCACCGGTTTGATTCCATTATCATCGATTAATAATATGAATTATTATAGCGATAATGACGTTTTGTTTTATTCATTATTATTACTAGTAATAAAAGCGAAACATCTTTTATATAAAACAAAATACTTTATTAAAGTTATTCTATAAATAGAATATATTATATTTTATTATGCATAGTGTTGCATAGTATTTTGCATAGTGTTTTGCATAGTGTTGCATAGTGTTTGCATAGTAAAATGTTTTTATATAAATAGAATATATTATATTTTATTTAAAAGATTTTGCTTTAAATATGGACCGTCAGATTAAAGTAAATCAATACGGACCGTTTCATGGATTAATTACTATGCATTCTATTTTCCTATAAATAGAAGCTCATTCCTTCATTATTTTCTTACTGAATTCCTTTGAAACTCTAGAGAGAAATTATAGAGAGAAGCTATAGAGAGAAAATCTATAGAGAGAAAGAAGAAGAGTATTACGGTACTTCATTTACTTTGATATCCAAAGTGTCTTTTACGGTGAAGGGTATTATTTGTTGTGCAGTAAAGGATATTATTCGTTTGTATTCATGAAGAGAACCTCTGTTATTCCATTCATTATTATTACATTGGAATAACTTTTGTAAAAAGTGGTATACCCTATACATAACTTTGTATATGCGGCATACCCTATACTTGGTGAAATCCTTATGTTATTCCATCCTTATTTATTACATTGGAATAACTTTTATACGTGAATCCCCTATACTTGGTGATCTTCTTACATTATTCCATTCTTTATTATTACATTTGGAATATCACATGCGTGTGTTTTACACGGACACTGGTTCCATTGTTTATTATTACGCATTTATTATTACATTTGGAATATCACATGCATGTGTGTTTTACAGGACACTGGTTCCATTGTTTATTATTCAAAGCATTTATTATTACATTGGATCATCACATCGGTGTGAATTTCACGACTGTTTAGATTATTATTATTACATTGGAATAACACGTCATGCATGCAATCTGCATGTATGGTGATTTCTTTTGTTATTCCATTCTTTATTATACCCCGGTTGGTTAAAACTTTGACTTCTATACTCCATGAAATTAGTAGAATATCCTTGATATTTGCATTTCATCCAGATATCTTTTCATGGAAATATTCTTACGATCATTCTTGAATTTTACTCTACAAAAGCAAGTATCTTGTTGACAATTTGGACGTTATTAATTCATGGATAAAATAATTCTTGAACTTGTTTTATTGAATTATTATGTCATTGTCATCATCCTCATGATATATTATGTTATCTTTGGCTTACGTGCATAGATGAACTTAGTATGATTATGACCAAGGATCATTCGGTATAATCATGGCTTGTTATAAATGATGTGATAAAAGTCCTCGTTGGCTGTAATGCAGTGATGGATAGTTTTTGGTATGATTATGACCAGGGGTGATTCGGTATAGTCATGACCATTGATAATTTGATGAAAATCCTTGGCCGTGAGTGCGGGGATGATTAGATGTGGTGGTTTATTTATTAAAATTTGAGTCTCAAATGATAAAAAAATTGATGAAAACCTTTTAAAGCCTAAAAGATAGTAGATTTTATTCTCTACTTGACTCTTTTAATGGATTGCATATTCATTGCAGATTAAAGCTGGTTGTCTATTGTATTTTATCGGTTTAACCTTTGTTGAAGGCTAATGATAATTTATTACGAATTATCTTAGTCATAATATTTCTTCTTGGGCTAGTTGAGCTCACCCTTTATTTCTTTATTCTCTTCAGAAATGAGAACATATTTGGGGACGAGTCGAGGGAGCGGAGTAATGGTCGGAGGATAGCATTAGTAGTCCTCACTATTACGTGAAATAGTGTGATAATAGTTGTAATGAGGACTCCTTTTGAGTTTGTATAATATCTAGTAGACAATATTTGTATTCAAACTCACGATTTTTATGTCGTATTGTATAATGACAGTTTAGGTTAGTAAGTTGTATTTGAATTTATGTACCATGTAAGTGGCGACCTAAGATGGGTGGCGTATACCTAATTTTGGGGCGTCACATTTTACTAAATCTCTCCCTCCTAGTTCTATTCCCGATCTCCGCTTGAGAGATCATATCCCTAAGCTCGATACCAACCTGTGGCGCCCCCAAAATAGGTATACATCACCCATTCGAGTTGTCAATACATGGTATGCGAAACAACTACAACTTTATTATTACAACAAGTAAAAGCGTGAGTTTGAATACAAATATTATCTTCAGACAATATCTATACTCAAATAAATCCTCATCACATTTATTGATACATTTTTTACAAAAATAGTGAGGACTACTAAACAATTCTCTCTAGAACCTTCATTCCATACCCAGGCTTCGCATCTTTATATTCTCGCCTCCCGAGAAGAAAAATGGAACAAAAGAAAAGGGTGAGCTCAACTAGCCCGGTAAAGAATATTATGACTAAGATAATATACAAAATTATCGTTAGTCTTCAACGAGGAAAAATCTAATATAATACAATGATAGACAACAAGTATCGGATCAATATTCGCAATGAAAATAATAATTCATTAGAAGAGTTAAGTAGAGAATGCAAACCGCTATCTTCTATGTATGAATTTAAAAGTTCATAAATCTCATCTTTTATCCTCGTAACATCAATCAATATATATCTGGAATCAAATATTCATCTTTGCACTGAAGCCGAAGATATTCATCGATTAAGTCGTGTTCATCTAAACACTGTTCATCTTTGCACTACGGGCCAAAGATATTCATCGAAATCATTCATCTTTTGCATTATAGGCCAAAAATATTCAATAATATCATCATTAAAGATGAGGATGATGAAAATATTTTAAAGAAAGCGAATCCGGTGAAACAAAATGACAAGGATTAAGGATTAAGGATTAGTACTTTGTTTTATCCATGTCCAAAAATACCTCAAAAATAATCGTAGTGGTGTAAAATTCAAGAATGATCGGAAGCATGGATACAATCAAAGCTAGTATCCGAATAGATATTTTAGACGAAAAATTTTTTTTCATTTTTCAATGAATAGTGTAATTATTCATGAATAAGTACCATATAAGTGAATAGTCGTAGTATCGTGAATAGTAACCCAGACACTAAAAGTTCCAAATTTGATTAAAAGTTCGAGATCAATACTTGGCATAATGATATTAGAATAAATAATATCATTAAAAAATAATATCCCTTACCTCGAAAGATCGATTTCTAAATTTGAAACACCAACTATAAATTTATGACTTAAACTTGCCATAGTATAACAATACTCAAAATATACTCAAAATACTCACAAGAATACGCTCGATAATATAGAGAGAAAACATTAGTTACAGTGTAATTTTTAATTTAACTTTAAGCACCCTATTTATAAGAAAATCTTAGAACACCAAAGTAGAAAATTTAATATAATATTAATATATATAAGATTTTTTCTACGCACACTCTTATAAATTGAAATCAGCTCATTTCAACAACCAACCATGCCCACCAAATATATCAAAAACGTTTTTCTAATTTAAATTATTTTAAACTTCCAAAATCAATTATTTTGAGCTTGAACTTCAATAATTCATAATAAATAGCCCTTTTATAAGAAAAATTGAATCTCGGTGTTTTATAGAAAATCAATTCTCTACAACTTTGCGAAGAAAAAGTTTTCCAAATTCCAAAGCGAAATTGGCCAAAACCGAAATCCTGAAGCAGGCGATTTTCTGTTTATAATCAAATTTGATCAAGAAATGGGGGGGTCCGCAAACACATAAACATGCTTTAAATATTTTGGTAACAAAAATACTCCTCCTCCACATATACTCATATATCCCACATTCATCGAAAAATATCATCATTATTATATTATTAAAATATAATAATATATTTAAATGAATTATTTTATCGAAAAAGATAAATTTTAATTTTCAACAATTGTCACATTAAAAATTTCTCCATCTATATCCACATAAAATTAATATTTTCCTTATCATATGAATCAATAATTAATTATTCACAAATAATATTACGTAATCATAATATTGACAAGGCGGTTCCAGGAAGAGGGGCTTTCAATAAGAATTTTTCCTTCTTGGCGGCGCAATTAGGTGACCAAATCTCTCCTTGATGAACTTTCTAGACATTGCCAATAATGTTATCTAATAATATTATTGAGATAATATGAATTATTGCTTCGATAATGAAAAACGTAATGTGTAATGACAATTATTGAAAACAACAATGAATATAAAATATCAACGTGACAATTATTAAATCAATAAAATAAAATACCGAAGCAATAATTATCGTAACCATTATTGAGAGTAGTGCCTTCACGTAAGAATCAATAATTGGTGCAATCTGAGTATCTTCTTGTGTTTTAACCACTTAGAATATTTTAATAAAGATAAGCTTGTATAACTACGCCTGCTATTTTTAAACAACTTATATTTGTCGTTTTCTTCATCCAATCGCTTTTAGTTATGGGGCCCACAAAAGGCTCGCTAGTGGTAAATGTCGAATATTCCCAAGCGATGAAGAATATTCCACGACCAAACGAATATTCCCAAACAACAATGAATATTTTATAACCACTTGCTTATTTTGAAATATTTGCGTATTTTACCCATAACTATCCACATTAATCAAATCAACCCTTACTATTTCAAAATAATAAATTGAGAAAATTAAATTTCATTAATAATAAGTTGGGGTCTTACAACCTGAATAATACTATTAGATAACATTATTGGCAATGTCTATAAAGTTCTGTCTAAGGAGAGGTTTGGTCACCTAATTGCGCGCCAGTAAGGAGAAATCCTTATTGGAAAGCCCCCTCTTTCCTGGGAATTGCCTGGTTGTCATTATTGTGATTCTGTAATATTATTTGTGAATAATTAATTATTGATTTATATGATAAGGAAAATATTCATTTTATGTGGATATAGATGGAGAAAAATTTTAAAGTGACAATTGTTAAAAATTGATATTTTATCTTTTATGATAAAATAATATTTCATTATATTATTATAATATTATAATGATGATATTTTTACAATGAATGTGGGATATATGAGTATATGAGGAGGAAAAGTATTTTTGTTGCATTAAATGATTAACACATGTTTTGTGTGTGTCGGTGGACCCCATTTATCGATTTGAAATTTGATTATAACGTAAAATCGCTTGTATGTGGATTTCGGTCCATTTCGCATTTGGAATTTGGAAAACCTTTCTTCTGCAAAGTTGTAGAGAATTGAATTTCCTATAAAAAAAAATGAGATTCGAATTTTCTGATAAAAGGGCTATTTATTATGAATTATTGAAGTTCCATGGTTCCGAAATAATTGATTTTTGAAAGTTTTAATTAATTTTAATAACAAAAACATTTTTGTTATGTTTGGGGGGCCCACTGGTGGTTGAAATTAGCTGAAATCAGTTGTTAAAAGTGTGCGTAAGAAAATTTTATAAATATAATATTATTATATTTAATGTTCTGCTTTGGTGTTCTAAGCATTTTCCTATAAATAGGGTGCTTAGGTTAGAATTGAAAAACACACCAGAAACTGAAGTTTTCTTTCTATTTCTCTCTCTATATTATCGAGTGTATTCTTGTGAGTATTTTAATATCTTGAATGTTGCTATACTGATGCAAGTTCGCTGCGTTAAGTATTCAAATCTTTTGCTCTTTTGAGGTAAAGGATAGTAAGGGATAGTAAAGGATTTTAAGGGATTGAAAGGGATGTTATTTTCTTTCGTAAGTGATATTATTTCTTCAATATAATTATGTTGAAATATTGGTTTGAACTTTTATCAAATTTAGAACTTTTTCATGTCGAGGAGTTCTTATTCATGAGTTCTTATTCACGAGTTACTATTCATGAGTTACTTATTCATGAAGGGTTCTTATTCATGAAATTCTTATTCACGAAGTTTATTCACGGTACTATTCACTACAAAATTGTTTCTTTTTTCTAACCAAATTATAGTTGATTTATGAATATTACTACGGAGATTAAAATTATATATTGATTATATTGATTTTATTATCATATATAACATTTTATAATACGATGTTGAAATTCTCTTTCTTTAGAGTGTAAAGATGGGTAGATTATTAGTATGATCATGACTAGGGTTCTCTTTGGCCGATGAGTGAAAAGTTGAATTGTATTTGGTATGATCATGATCATTGAATTTATAATTGAATATCTTTAGCTTAAGTCTGGCGAATTGATCAACATGGTTATAATTATGGTTTATGTAAATTCTGAAATGATTATGTATTTCTTTGAGATATGAATATCTTTGGCCTGTAGTGAAAAGATGACCTGTTATTGAATATCTTTGGCTCGTAATGCAAAGATGAATGATTTTCGATGAATATCTTTGGCTCGTAATGCTGAAGATGACCTATTGTTGAATATCTTTGGCTAGTAGTGCAAAGATGAGATGAATATCTTTGGTAGTTGCAAAGATATCTTTGGCATGAATATCTTTGGCATGTGCAAAGATGAGCTGATGATGAATATCTTTGGTCGTGGTTTTAACGCCCCAAAATTAGGTATACACGTCATCCATCTTGGGTCGCCACTTACATGGTACATAAATTCAAATACAACTTACTAATATAAGCTGCCGTGTGCAATCGACATAAAGCGTGAGTTTGAATACAAATATTGTCTACTAGATATTATACAAACTCAAAAGGAGTCCTTATTACAACTATTATCACACTATTTCACGAGAATAGTGAGGACTACTAATGCTATCCTCCGGACCATTACTCCGTTTCTCGACTCGTCCGGCTATGTTCTCATTTCACGAAGAGAACGGTGAAAGAAAGGGTGAGCTCAACTAGCCCAAGAAGAAATATTATGACTAAGATAAATGCGAGAATAATTTATCATTAGCCTTCAACGTGTTGTTAAACCGATAAAATACAATAGACAATAAGTTTAAGCTGCGTTGAATAAGCAATCCATTAAAAGAGTCGAGTAGAAAATAAAGTCTACTATCTTTTAGGTTTTAAAGGTTTTCATCATTGTTATAATTTGAGACTCGACTTTAATAAATAATCCACATCATCATTATCACCTTACACTTTTCTGCCGAGGATATTCATCAAATTATCAATGGTCAGCGACTATACCGAATCACCCCTAGTCATAATCATACCAAAAACTATCCATCACCGCATTACGGAATCGAGGACTTTTATCACATCATTTATAACAAGCCGTGATTATCTTGAATGATTCCTTGTCATAATCATACTAAGTTCATTTATGCACGTAAGCAAAGATAACATAATATAACTTGAGGATGATGACAATGACATAATAATTCAATAAAACAAGTTCAAGAATTATTTAATCCCGGAATTATTAACATCAAATTGTCGACGTAATCTTGTTTTGTAGAGTAAAATTCAAGAATGATGGAAGAATATTTCCATGAAAGATCTTTGGATGAAACGCAAATATCGAGGATATTCTACTAATTTCATGGAGTATAGAAGTCAAAGTTTTAACTTATTTGGGTATAATAAAGAATGGAATAACAAAAGAAATCACCATGCATGCGATAGACCGCATGCACGGAGTTATTCCAATGAGAATAATAAATAACGGAACCGGTCGTGTGAAATTCACACGCAAGCGAGGATGTTCCAACGAGAATAATAAAGATGGAACCGGATCCGTGTAAAACACACGGATAGGATATTCCAACGAGAATGATAAAGGCGGAACCAGTCCGATTGTAAAACACACGATGCGAGGATGTTCAGCAGAATAATAAAAAAGCGGAACCGGTGTAGGTGTAAAACACATGCGAGCAGGATGTTCCAATGAGAATAATAAAAAGCGGAACCAGTCAAGGTGTAAAACACCTGTGAGCAGGATGTTCCAATGAGAATAATAGAAGAATGTCACCAAGTATAGGGTAAAGCAGCGTATACTGAGTTATTCCAAGCAGAATAATAAGCAATGGAATAACAACAGTTCTCTTCATGAATAAGAAAGAATAACACCCCTTACAGATACAACAAATAATATTCCCTACCTTAGAAGAAGCTGAATATTGGCGAGGTGAAGTAATAGAATACTTTTTCTTCTTTCTCTCTATAGTTTTCTCTCCAGAGTTTCGGTGAATTCGTGAAAAATAATGAAGCCCTAGGCCTCTATTTATAGAAGATTTCTAGCTTAGCACCGCTAGTGTGAAAAAAGCAAGTGGCTTGACGGTGGTTTGGCCTTTGTAATGTGAAACGACAAGTGGTTCGGCGCTTTTGTAATGTGAAACGACAAGTGGTTTGGCCTTTGTAATGTTAAGCGACAAGTGGTTCGACGTCTGGTAAAGGTAATTACTATTAACGAAGGTAAATACTATTGGCGAAGGTAAATACTATTCTGAGGGTAATTACTTATTGACGAAGGTAATTACTATTGACGAAGGTAAATACTATTCACAAGGGTACCGAAAACATTCGTCTTTGCAAAATTATTTTTCATCCCTCGCCTTAAATGATGATATTATTTATTCACAATTCATCAATAAAGTGAATGGCTTGTTTTGACCAAAAGGTGGGCAAAAGATGAATGATTTCCAAGAATATCCAATAACATGACCAAGAGAATATCGCAATATATATTTGATTCATGCGATTGATTATCCATTTGAATGAAGTTAAATTCATAGATTATAGTAGATTTCATACGCTTGTGTTTCTTCTAAGGATTATTATTAATGAATGAATCAAACTTATTCATTGTATTTCTACGGTTAGAATTGAAAATCCACCTGATTGAATACTAACGATAATTTGTTGTATATTATCAATAATATTCGGTCATAATCATACCAAGTCTATTTCTTGTTGTTCCTCTATATTTTCCACATCCATGAATTCTCATAGACTATGTGACTTCGGGAAAATGGAATGATCATTCTTTGAGAGAGTTGTTTAGTAGTCATCCCCGCATTGCTATACGGTATTCAAATAATGAATCAATAATGTGATGTCATAGATTTATATTATCCAGAAGATGTTTCAATATTTGTATTCTGTAAGACTACCAAAGATCGTTGTAATAATAAAGTTGTGGGATTGTTTATTTTCTTCTCAAATTACTAAATGCACTACTATATTATTTCCAAAGATGTCATTATGATGATTAATTTTCCAAGGTAATTACTCATTGATGAAGGTAAATACTATTCAAATCTATGACGAAGGTAACTTACTTTCCACGGTTAGACTCTTCAACATTCATGAGTTCATTCACGAGGATTATGATATAAAGAATCTCAAATGAGATAAAGGATAAATATTAAACCATTTATAATATAATTTATCCACAAATCATTTTTTTTTCATCAACACATATTTAATCACTTACATTAATCTCATAATTATAACTTGTCGCTCATTATTATGAATTTTTATAACATATTATACGATGGAATTTAAATTTATAAACAATTTATAATTGAATCAATAATATAAGAGATATGACGCAAGAATCAATAATTGAGCTTTTCCACGTAGTCAATAATCAATATCGCATTCAACTCATTCAACATTCACTTTTACTAGTAGTTCTGCTTTCATAAAAGATAAAATTTCTTCTTTCGTCCATTTTGTCGCTTTCAACTACACTTTCTATCCATACAAAAAATATGCATTAATGGATTCTCTAGCCATTTAATATTCCAATAAAAAGAATATTCCCCACCAAACTTCTTGACATAACATATTTAACTCATACTATTTTTTGTTCAGATTTTTGGGCGTGGATTAAACTACCAAATATTATCTTAAATTCACACCATAATATTAAAAATTATTTCGAAAAATTTAAATCTTAATCCTTAATCCTTGTAAAAATCATTTTGCTTCAAATCTCCGTTTCTTTAAAATTATTTTTCAATATTTCTTTTCTGGGATTTAGCATAATATAGTCCCATTAAAATATGATATTATTGAATATCTTTGGCTGTAATGAGGATTTTCAAGAATATCCTATTTTTCAAAAATTGAAAACATTAAATTCATCTTTGTCCGCAAAGATATTTATTCTTCATCTTTGAATGATACAATCAGAAACCAATAATGCCGAGAAATTAATAGTGCGACTCATAACAGTTTTCCATGCAACTCAATCCCAAATATCGTGTTTTCAGTGCACTACCATGATTATACCGAATATGGTCTAGATCATAAAGTCTATGGATACGTGGATAAAATATTGATAGAACTTTTACCGGTTATCCATGAATTAATATTTCGTCGCCAATTATTAAAACATCGATCCCCGCACTATGCCAAGGATAGATTTCATTCTCTACGATCAATGACCACTAATTATCCATGCTCTATGTATTCAAGTTTCACGACCACAAATTATCCATGCACTACTACCAATATTGAGTATTCAATTACTTATGATTATACTTGGTCATATCATATCATCGATTTTCCCATTGAATATAAACTAACGAGGATTATGATATAAAGATAATTTAAGTGGCAAATGAGATTAAGGATAAATATTAAACATTATAATATAATTTATCCAGCCCATGTCACTAATAATCTTTCATGGGCTAATCTCATTAATATTATAATAATATTTTAATCACTTTTCCTTGTTGTTCCATTTTTTTTATCTCAATGTAGACGCTTTTACCATAGTTGGGGTAAAATGTCCAACAAAATCAAATGCCATACAACACCTTAGAGTAAATATTAGTTAGGTAACTCATCAAAAAATAACTCATATTTCTATAATGGATTCTTAATGAATCCATAAAATCTTATTTTCAACTTTTAATTTCACATAACATATTTAATAGGAGATATGTTCAGAAGATAATTTTGTACAAACTCACCCAAAAATTTCTTGTGATTTCTTTTCTGGGATTTAGCATGTATTTGGCGACTTTGTGTCCTATTTTGATTTCAATGAAAATATTTTTTCTTACATACTAACCAACATAATTTTTCATCAATTTCTAATTAATTAAAAGTTTAACTCCAAAATTCAAAGGGACTAATTACTATTGACCAAGTATTCCAGATTAAATTTCATTCATCTGAGTTCTAAGGTACTTTTATTATGATGATGACTTTTTCCCCATAAATAAAATAGCATAACCTTTTAGTTGAAGAAATATTTGAGGGTTTAAGAAATGGAATGAGCACAAATTTTTGGACAGGAGGTTTTCATATACAAATTCGATTTCACGCCTAGCTTCAGAATTTTTCTCAAATTTAAGTCATTAAAGCCTACTCTTTATAACCAAGACTCGTGGCATTTTTTCTTTTTGCAGCTCACTCCTTATCATTGATAATTCCACTTAACTGACTATCTATCCTTTAACCTAGTGACAAGACCTCACACTCAAATTCATATAATAGAGATATGGTCAATATCAACTTGTTACGTTTTTCACTCAAAACTGCATTTGAGCATATGATTTTCTACTAAGATCAATAATCAATATCGTTACTATACTAACCAAAGTCGCTCTTAAAACTTACTAATACATTCATATACAGATCAACAACGGTATCGGGCTCTTTAGGCTTCATAATTATGACTTTCAACGGTAAATCCACGCCGTTATTTTTATAGAAAGATATTTTGTCCTTTTTTCAACTACGAGTTGAAGAAATATTGAGTTTTAAGAAAACTATTCCCTTAATAAAAAGAATAATAAGGTCAATCGACCAAACGAATTTTTATAGGCAAAATCTTCAAGAATTACCTCAAAGGCAACTTTGCAAATTTTAATGATAAAGTGTTTATACCCACAAAAGATTACTAAACATTAGGACGTCTTAACGAAGGTTCCAACTCCATACCTTTAACCTAGATTTCATAATAAATCTTTATGAGTCGCTATTCAAACATTGAACGGGTCTCACATCCCCTCCTTAAATTCGGTAAGCATCCACACAAGAGTGAAGTCAACTTGTATTGAGGATAAAGTACTTATGGCTTGACTTCGGTAATAAAGGATTAATTTACCCATAATACTTTCGAAGTTTGGTTACGGCTTTGAAAACGCCTCAAATTACAAAGTTTGACTTTGGGTACATTAGAATATGAAAACCAACCTTACAAAAAGAATAATAAGTAGTTAATCAGATATTTTCACCATGAAATTACATCAAAGCAAGTATTCAATCAGAAAGATCCATCCATATCGAATTCGGTCGACCGCCATTTGATTGTGGTAACAATTCGATGTTGGGTTCTCCCAAATTAATGCAAAAAAGGTGTTTTCATTTCATCGATTTAGGTTTATTCCCCTTTTTCTACGAAGTTTCAATAGCTTCGGTCATGCAAGTCTAATTTTTCCGAGTCAAGTCTTCATCGAATGCACACTTAGAATACCAAAGAGTGGGTATTGTATTGAATAAAGTATAGACTTCTTTTATAATTAATTTACCGAATAAAATTCTTAGATTTCTTGTCAACTCGCTTAAATTATCCATTCACGAAGCTCGACTTTACTATAGGAGCATCCACATATCTAACGTGCCAAGTGAATTCTCATTCTCGATCCCTTTGTTCACGACCATTTTAATCATTACCAAAGATTCTCATCTTTCTTCAATAGCTCACACGACCACATTTTTAATTCTAAGTTTTGATCCATAAACCAAAGATTTCTTCTAACCAATTGTGTATTCCTTTCCTCTTCCAATTCCTCTTCTTCTCATTGTCATACCAAGTCCAAAAAGCAACTAACATAATATAAAATACGAGGATTTATAAAGAATCAATCAAATGAGATACGCCTTTTTCTACACTAGTTCATTGCAGCTTTTACCCATGCATCGCCTATTCTCCCGCATTTATCAATTGTCACTTCTAATCTTTCAATCTTGATATCATTAATATTATAACTAAGATTCAATCTTTTAAATTTAATATTTTCACCGCCATCGCAATTGTTTACGCTTTACCATATAATGCATTTAATCAAACATACTCATAAGTATCATCACCATATCAAATATCTCATCAAAAAATATGGGTAATTTCAATTGGATAGCCAAATATTTTTTTCATCTTTCATAACATATTCAACTCATATGTTCAGACGAACACGATTAATATTTTCATGAAAAATACAAATAAACTTAGTTTTGATCCCAAAAATATTTCTTTTCTGGGATACTAATAAGGAATTCTAACCATAATGAAAATATATTTTCTCAATTTTTAAAATTCTTTACTTCCTCTTCTTCCTCACAATTTCTAATATCCCTAAGCTAACCTTAACCGAACGCTACCCAAGTTTAACAACTAGATTAAATTTCATGGTCATCTAATAACTACTCCTTATAGCTTCATTCATAAATATTGTGGATATCTAACTTGCTCATTTTAAATTCTCATTTTTGGACATAATTTATACCATATACCTTCATGTCCCAAAAGGCCAGAATTTTTCTAATAATAACCGAAACAGCCCGTCTAAAATCATGGCAGCAGTTTTTCTTGTTCAGCTTTGCATACGACACAAAATCTACAACACCTTTTCCAGCCACATTCGTGGACTTGACCACACTCAAAAATTCAAAATATAATAGGAGATATGGTCCATTGAATGAACCACAAATATTTTCACACATACTAACCAACATAACTCATCTTAAAACTTACTAATACTTCATATACCCATGATTTTCATCAGTTCAACTTTTATTATGACTTTCATCATAATCCACGTCATCCTTTTAGTTGATACAAAATTTTTCAATATCAATCACGTAGGGTAATAGTTATCTTCAAGAATACTCAAAATTTATTAACAATAAACTTAGAGGTCATATCCGCTTAAAATCGCTACTCCCTCCTATCCAAGACTTCTAAGACGTATTAGCATCTTAGCCGTGATCATATCCCTAAGCTCGATATCCTTTAACCTAGAGCCAACCGTAACGAAAATTATACCTATCAACTTGCATCGCCACATCTTGGGTCGTAAAGTCCGGCTTTGCATACACAAGGAAGTAAATTCGAAACAACTTTTACTTATGGCTTGACATGAACCGTGATAACTTTAATGGTTTGGTTACGTTTGAATTAGCATAATAGGTTGATTAGAATATGACAAACTAACAACCTTACAAAAAGAATCCATTAAAAGATTAAGTAGTTAAAATCAATCCTATCTTTTAGACCATTTTAAAAGGTTTTTCACATCATATAGCTTCCGACTCAAGTATTTTCAAAGAGAATAAGATCATGAAAGGGTACCAAGATTTGAACTAGCAAAAGAAATATTACAAGATTATAAATGGTCATGTAATACCGAATTTCATCCCAACGAAAGTTTCAATAGATAAAATCAAAGTCTAATAGTCAAATTTAATCATTGAGCACAACTAGATAGAATCCATAAAAGATGATGGGTAGAACTTGTATTGAATAAAGTATATCTTCGCATTAGGTTTATACGTAAGCTTTAAAGATCATCATCGCTCGATAACTTTTAATAAATAATCCACAATGACATCGTAACCCTCGCTAAAACAAGGATTTCATCAAATTATCCATGAATTATTAACATCCCCCTAGTCATAATCATACCAAAACTATCCATCACCGCTTAAGTGATCGAGGACTTCTTTCCACATTTATAACAAGCCATGATTTGATCAAGATATTCTCTCCTATTTCAATCATACTAAGTTCAAAGTTTATAACAAATATAACTTGGGTGATGACAATGCATAATAATTCAATAAAACATTCATAAAGAATGTTTAATCAAAAGAAATCAGAATAATTCGAAATGTCCATGCTCCCATTGTTTTCCAATAGAATAATAAATAAGAAGTGATCAAGAATCCATGAAAAGATATCGGATGAAACGTGAAATTCATGGCTATTCAAAGTCGTATTATAATAAAGATGGAATAACAAAAGAAATCACCACGCATTAGTCACTGCAGGATATTCCAATGTAAAAATTTAACCTGTGTCCTGCAAACACGCCCAGATGTTCCAATAATAATAAAGATTCTCCTTCGCTAAAACACATGATTATTTCCAACAGATGATAAAACCATTTTAACCAGTCCTGTAAAACACATGCATGTGATGTTCCAACTTAATAATGTAAGAATTTTAACCACCTGTAAAACCATGTGGTGTAAGCGTGAAAGTTATTTGTAATAATAAGCTGTAAAACACATGCATGTATCGAACAACAGCTTCTCTTCAATGATAAAGAAGAATGTCACCAAGTAGGGTACACTCCTTTACAACAAATAATATTCCACGAATCTAATAATAAAGGTGAAGTAGGAATACTTTTCTTCTTTCTCTTATAGTTTCTGAGCATAAGAATTCAAATAACACTCTTACGGTTAATATTCCCTACCTTAGAAGAACTTATCGGCATTTCTAGCTTAAGACCGTGTGAAGTGGAATTTTTCTCATAAACTTGGTCTACCGCCACAAAACAAAGGTTAATTGACATATAACAAATTATCCCTATCTTCTGACCAACCAATAAAATAGCACATAAACTTAGGTAGGTCATACTAGCGAAGGTATTCCCCTGGCTCTCCCCTCCTAGTACTATATTCACATCTTAGTGGGGATCATATCCTAAGCTACGATATTTCAACCGACGCCCCAAAATTAGGTATACATCACCCATCTTGGGTCGCCACTTACATGGTACTGAGAATTTAAATACAACTTACTAACATAACTGCGTAGGTGTACAATGCGACATAAATTGTGAGTTTAAATACAAATATCAATTCTACTAGATATTATACAAACTCAAAAAGAGTCCTATTACAATTATTATCACACTATTTCGCAGAATAGTGAGGACTACTAATGCTATCTTCGAGGACCATCACTTTCGCTTTCCCGACTCGTCCCAAATTTATATTCTCATTTCTTGAAGAGAACGCGGTGAAAGAAAGGGTGAGCTCAACTCGCCAAAGAAGAAATATTATGACTAAGATAATGCAGAATAAATTATCGATAGTCTTCAAACAATGTTAAACCGATAAAATACAATAGACAAGTTTAAGCTACTTTAGTGGAATAAGCAATCCATTAAAAGAGTCAGTAGAAAATAAAGTCTACTATCTTTTAGGTTTTAAAGGTTTTCATCATCATTTATAAATTTGAGACTTCGACTTTAATAAATATTCCACATCATCGTAATCACCCACTGCACTACGGCCGAGGATATTCTTTAGTATCTTACGACCACAATTATTCATACACTCACACGGGCGAGAATATTTGTGTATTCATTAATAGTCATGATCATGCCAATAGCGTCCACCCAATGCACTATGGCCATCGAGGATTTTTATCACACCATTTGTAACATTACGGCCAGTAGTTACTGCAGAATAGTCTACGATGGTCATAATCATACCAAGTCCATCCCCATGCTCTTCGGGCCGGATGACTTTAAAAAAATATAAACATGAGGATGATGACAATGATATAAGAATTCAATAAAAACAAGTTCAAGAATTATTTTATCCGAGAATTATTAACGTCCAAATTATCGATATGATCTTGTTTTGTAGAGTAAAATTCAAGAATGATCGGAGAAGAATATTTTCATGAAAAGATCTTTGGATGAAACATAAATATCGAGGATATTCCACTAATTTCATGGAGTATATAAGTCAAAGTTTTAACTAACCCGGGTATAATAAAGATGGAATAACAAAAGAAATCACCATGTCACGATAGATCAAGCTATGCAGGGCGGTTATTCAACGAGAATAATAAATAACGGAACCATGTCGAGGTGAAATTCACACCCAGCTGGGATGTTCCAACAGAATAATAATAAAGATGGAACCCGAGATCCGGTGTAAAACACATGATAGGATATTCCAACGAGAATGATAAAGATGGGAACCCGGTCGGTGTAAAACACATGCATGCAAGGATGTTCCAACGGAATAATAAAGAGCGGAACCCGGGTCAAATTGTAAAACACGAGCATGGATGTTCCAACAAAATAATAAAAGGCGGAACCGGTCGATTGTAAAACACACGAAGACGAGGATGTTCCAACGAGAATAATAGAAGAATGTCACCAAGTATAGGGTAAACCACGTATACGGGTTATTCCAACGAGAATAATAAGCGATGGAATAACAACAGTTTCTCTTCGTGAATAAGAAAGAATAACACCCACTTACATTTGGTAGGAGATTGAATCTTTGCTGGCGATGTAGTAACAAAATACTCTTCTTCTTTCTCTCTTATTCTCTCTATACTTTCTCTCTTTATAAGCTTGAATGAATTCGTGAAAATAATGAAGCCCTAGGCCTCTATTTATAGAAGATTTATTAAAGCCTAGCTTGGAGTGTGAAAAGGCGAAGTGGCTTGGCGACTAATGATGTGAAAAGAAAAGTGGTTTGGCCTTGTGTAATGTGAAGCGACAAGTGGTTCGATGTTGGTAAAGGTAATTACTATTAACGAAGGTAAATACTATTGTGAAGGTAAATACTATTCACGAGGTAATTACTTATTGTGAAGGTAATTACTATCGATTGAAGGTAAATACTATTCACATGCGAGGGTAATTACTGTTATCGTGAAGGTAATTACTATTCACTTGAAAGTGATTACTATTTATGTGAAGGTAATTACTATTGACTTGAAGAGACTCTTAGATGATGACATATAGGCCCCGTAAAATAATCAAACTTACCACAAATCATTTTTTTTCATCAACACGTATTTAATCTTTTAACAATTATTAATCATTTATAAATTAATAAGTCTCAATTATTGATTTAATACTATAACATATTATCTGAGATGATATTGTGACAATAATTGAATCAATAATATAAGAGATATGATCTGGCCAATTATCATAAGTGATAATTGAGCATATTAGCTAGTGACGATAAAAAACTTCTGTGGTCTCACAAAGGGTCTCACGTAAGCATCGATAATCAATCACCTGAGTAATGCTTCTACGCAACATTGTTATGTCTTGATGCATTTTTACCAAGGGTAGTTCAACGGTTTAATCTTATGGTAACACCTCGTAGTTATTTTATAAAAAATATTTTTGTCGCGGATAATTTTCTCGATCAGACAATAATTACATTTATAATAGGTCCCTGATGATTGAGCCGTTATGCGAATATTCCTAACAAAAAGAATATTCTTAAAACCAAACGAATATTTTATAACAACTTGCACTACTTTGCAAAATTTATAAATATTACCCACAACTATAACATTATATCAAAAATAAATCAATTAGAATAATTCTAATCTTATTTAAATAAATAAATTAAACAATTAATTTATTTAAATAAATAATATTTATTTCTCTGATAGGGATAAATTCTCTCCTAGCGATCAACGACTTTTATAAGATAATATAGATTTCAACATTAATCATAAAAGAACCTTTGAGTAAATAGTTATCATGCATTAATTCAATCCTTCCTTTTATGGTGTACAATGTCCCCAATTAAATATAAGGCATGAAATTCTAATCTTCATTTAAATCAAGTCTTATTTTATTTAATTATATGTATTTCGATCCTTAAATGCATCAAACTCAAATAATGCAAATTTAAACTCCTTTCTAATTTCATTACTTGCTGATGTCCCAAGGACTGGAACTAGGTTGTCATTTATCGAATCACATAGGACATTTCTCTTCTTTTATTAGAAGTGGTAGATTCTTTATTGATCATACATTATCTCCATGTATCTCCAACTTATTATACCCAAGCATACCCTTTGATATACCCTAAGGGTCTTAAGGAATAAGTCAAAGTATAATTCATCATACACAAGATACTATGATGATCTCAAGTCCAAGGATTACTTAGACTACTATCACTGAGAATTCTATTGACGGTGCAAATAAAACTCCATTAGGTATTCCTTAGCGAGCCACGTTCAAGTGAACTTATTCTCTAATAAGCACCTACATACTTGCTTTAGTGTCTCCACACAAATGATCATGAGATCAATCATCCTCATCCAATGAAGCAAGCAACGTATGTACCCAATCTATCCGGATTCACTAATTCCCAATTTAGTAATCCAATGATTGGGAACTATTTTAGTTTTAAGCTTTCTAAGAATTTAGATCTCATTAGAATGATCATCATCATTATTCTAAAAGCATTGCTTAAAACTATGGGTTTATCACATATTATAAAACAAAGATCATGTAGATAATTAAAAAGCCTTTAATAAATTAATACTTTTATTAATAAATGAATAAGATTGTTACAAAGTATATGCTTTATCATCAAACATGATTGGCTTGTGTGCATATTACTTTCAATCTCCCACTTGCACTAAAGCCAATCGCCATTGTATCTTATACACTCTTCTTCTACAAGTGACGATTATCCTACATTGGATAAGCTTTAGTTAATGGATATGTAATGTTGTTCTTGAGAGTCCACTATCTCTATAGTGATTTTCCATCTTCAATGATTCTAATAATCAAATGAAAGTGCCACAACACATGTTTAGATCCAAGATGAGACTTAGAACTATTCCTAGTTCGTAATGAACTTTTAAACCAAACAATCAACTTGCGACTTCATTTATAGCTATATACTTTGTCTTTATCACTAAACCAAAGAACTCTTTCTTTATTTGAAACCTTTCAATTCAACTGCACCTTTGTTCAAGATAACGCTTTACCTTAAAGTGGATTTTTCTGTCATCTTGGTTTGTCTGAAAAACTTGAGTCTGTTAAGCCCTCTAGTTTTAATTAAGACCCACCATGAATATGACCCTAGAGGGATACTAGAATGTCGGAAAAATCATTATGGATCGCATCATGTCCAACAAGGTATGATTTTTTATTCAGATACATCAATCAATTATTGCGTATCAGGATGTGTCCATTATGAGAAAACTATTTGAGATGATCTAGAAACTTATTGCACAAGTATTTATTCCTTGATCTAATCAAAGAATCTTAATACTTTGTCAATTTGTTTCACTTTTGAATTCTTTGAACCTTTCAAATAATTCACACTTGTATTTTAGCAAATACACACATTCAACTCTTTGAATGATCATCTCCTTTTCTTATACTAGTTTGTTCAATTTGCAAAATATATTTTTCACGTAAGTCAAGTATACAAAATTTATTAAGTAATATTCCAGTTCTATACAAAATATTATTATTATAAATAGAACAACAATTGTTCTTAATTATAATACCAAAGATTTCATTGTCCAACAATAAAATAGAAATAATATTTTAACAAGAACTGGAATACAATAACAACTTATCGACTTAATAGATTTGTTCGTAGCATTGCTAAACTATAAGTTTCTACGGGCTAAGATGGCAACCTTTGCTACATTTCCATACACATAGGATTACTTATATTTGTTTAGCTTTCCACTTCTGCTTGGTCCCTTCATAAATCTATATTTATGATAACCAAAGTCGGTATCCAATACCCAAGTAGAACCTTGACTTAAAGAAAAAAATTTATTTCAATCATGAACAAAAGCGTATTCAGAATCAGAAACTTCACTAAGCTTCTTTGGTTAGCCTCTGCAAGATGCTTCTCATGATTTCTTCCGATTGTCCAAAGCTTATTTCAATGGAAGCAAACTCCTTTGCTATCCGTGATCGCTTTTGCTCTTATTATCCTTTTTGTTTACGCCTTTCTATTTACCTTCTTTGAATCGTTCTTCTTTTCGGAAGATCCTTTGGCCCCCTACCAAGAAGACATGGTCTTTCTTGGTTAGAAAGTGACTCTCATCATTTTTCAACATGTTAAGCAAATCAACGGTCGATATCTAGCTTGTCCATATAAAAATTCACAACAATTGTGAAAGGAGTCCCGGGAGTGAGTGCAAAGATCAAATCTTGGCTCAACTCTCCATCCATGACAAAACCGTTGTGTCTAATTGATCAATCAAATTGATAATGTTAAGGACTTTTATCATCATTTAATAGTGTCATCTGGTCATTCTAGATCGGAAGAGCTCCTTAGATATCTCGATATCTATCGCCCCACTTTCCTCACCATCAACTACTTGATGTGCGGGAATATAGTAGGAGCATCCATAGTTTCATGCCGACGCCAAGCTCGTTACTCATGGATGCGAGCATGATGCATCGAGCCAGTGTGCATCATCTTGCCACTTTCTAAAAGTAGCAATGTCTTCTTCAGAGGCATTATCTCGCAACCATTCTTGAGGATAGGCGTATTAAGGACATAAGATAGCTTTTCACTATGAGAACTATTCTCAAATTCCTT
The DNA here is from genome assembly GCA_020205615.1 of Panax quinquefolius. Lineage (NCBI taxonomy): Eukaryota > Viridiplantae > Streptophyta > Magnoliopsida > Apiales > Araliaceae > Panax > Panax quinquefolius. The sequence continues at coordinate 27,177,848 of CM035160.1, read as the reverse complement.
AACCAATCCGATTTAATTGCCCCAGTTAATTTAGCATCTAATATGCTTCGCAGTTGATAGTAATTTTAGACATTGTAAAATATCGTAAATGAATTTGTAATTAACAACATTTTAACATACATTCTTTTATTAATTACCAAAATAATTTAGGTCTTGTTTTAAATTGGTATCTCCCACTATTTTCTTCAAACTATATTACCCTCACTTATATAGTTCGGCAAAATCTAATTAAAGATTTGCTAGTGAGAATAAGGATCCCATTTCAAATGTATATAGCCTTGTGGTGACACACAACAAACTATATATAAATAAATAGGTAGACAACTTTTGTCAATTACATCAACTATGCAACTCCTTGTCTTTTTGCCTCTTAGATTATTTTTGATCAAGTGGTGGCACATCCGAATCAAAATTATCCAAGTTAAGTCCCACCTAGCACTCCATATATTCAAAAAGAAAAATATCATCCTTGTGGTGACACAACAAAACAATATTGTTCAATTTTCTTTATAAGCATCAAATGTGATAAATTAACATCTTAAATACTTAATACTTGCCTTGTGGTGACACAACAAACTCATATTAAATATTTAATACTCTATTAATTTTATCATGCTGTAAGGCTTAATGCTCGATATTCCAAATATCTTTGAACGCTTAGGACTTAATATAAAAAAAATTGAGGGTTTGTTATTAATTTGTCTCATCTTGTTTAAGCAAGGCATTTGCATATATATATAAAATACAGCGTATATATTAATGAACACACGAAGCATATTTGCATAATATATAATATATATAGTATAAGCATGCACATATAGAATACTATATTCTACCCGGATTGATTATGGACTTTTATTCTAGTTTGGTTCACTAGAGCCACCAAGTGAACCAAAAGGTCAAACCCTAGGGTGCAAGAAATAATATTTAAATATAACTATTACATTTAAACCCTGACTCCATTACAAACGGGTCTTCAAGCGCCTCCTTGCTCCTTGATCTCCAATTTTTCAAAATTAATTCTAACTATTCCTATTACAAAACTATTTAAAATAAATAGAAACCTTGATCAAATCAATCGAGGGAAGTACATAGGAGGAGATAGAATTTACATTAAGAAAAATTAGAGAAGATTTATGCACGCAGAATCGCATTTAATAAAACCCATACATTCATGCATCCAACTAAAATAAAATCCAATCATATCGGGTCAATTGTCCATAATCAATCCCATTTATTATCATACACATCACCATACGCATCAATAAATAACATTCATCTTATGAATAATAAACATTTAATATATATATTGATATCATTTAATGGGCAAATTTAGTTAGTATAAAATCTATTTTGAATCAAAATAAACTCCTTTATTTTAATCCAAATTTAAATCAAAATAAAACTATTTTATTTTAATTTATTCAATTTTGAATAAAATAAACTATTTTATTTTAATCAAAATCATTAATCAAAATAAACTCCTTTATTTTAATTAATTATGGAATCCAATTCCATGTAAAAAAAATAATCTTTAATTAAAATAAACTCTTTTATTTTAATTAATTATAGAATCCAATTCCATGTAAAAAAAATATTAAAGGAAACACGGATTATCTTTCCACATTCACAAATAAACTCCTTTATTTTGAATAATATGAAATCTTATTTCATATTTAAATAAACTCCTTTATTTAAGGAAACATGGATTCTCTTTCCTATTCACAAATAAACTCCTTTATTTTTGAATAATATGAAATCTTATTTCATATCTAAACAAACTCCTTTATTTAAGGAAAAATAAAATCCAATTTCAACTCCAATTAGTTAGCATGGAATCCAATTCCAACTCTAATTAGTTAGCATGAAATTCTAATTTTAAAATTAAAATAAATCTTTTATTTTAAGATTAAAATAAAACTTTATATTTTAATATTAAAATAAACCTTTTATTTTAAAATTAAAATAAACTTTTATTTTAATTATATAATAATTAAGAATATATATATATATATATATATATATCGTAATATATATATATATATATATATATATATATAGCTTCCTTTTTATTAAAATAAACAGTGCACTTATTTTCCAAGCATAACACGTTTCTCGATTTCCGTGCCTCTTGAAGATTCACAACAAACATACTTATTCCGTGATCCTTGGAAGTTTTTAAAAAAAAAATGTATGATTTCCGTATATTTGGAAAAAAAAATTTTATCCTTTATTTATTTTTATTTTTTTTTAATAAATTTTATACAATAAAATTATGCTCAATTAAATTGTTCTAAACACATATCAATATACATATCAAATTAAAATAATTAATAATTCGCATAAAGGTTTGGCTCTGATGCCACTGTTAGGTTTGTAATATTCATCAACGCAATCAAATTGCAAAATTAAAGCTTTAAGCGTGTAAAATCGAGTTTAAAATTTTTTGCAAAATATATACCCGGATCACCCTTTTACGCAACAATTATTAATTAAACGAAAAGATAAAGAATAAATCATACCCTTGAAGATCGAGCTTCTTCGTGTACAAGTTCACCTCCAAATCCTTTTCGCTCAATCTTGAATCCACCGGGTTTGGTTCCTTCCTTTGATCAACGTTAGCCACCCAAATGTTTGGCCTCTAGAGGTGATCCACCAAGGAAGAAGAAAATTCAAGAAGAAGGGTATTGGCTCAACCCTAGTTTTCTATCTCTATATAAAGGCGTATTAATTTCTCCAACAAATTGGAATTATTACGTATTAGTAAAACAAATGTGACGCCCCAAAATTAGGTATACATCACCCATCTTGGGTCGCCACTTACATGGTATGTAATTTAAATACAACTTACTAACATAACTGCGTGGGTATAATATTTACATAAATCGTGAGTTTAAATACAAATATCGTCTACTACTAGATATTATACAAACTCAAAAAGGAGTCCTCATTACAATTATTATCACACTATTTCACGTAATAGTGAGGACTACTAATGCTATCTTTCGTGACCATCACTCGTTTCCCCGACTCGTCCCCGCCTATATTCTCATTTCCTCAAGAGAATAACGGTGAAAGAAAGGGTGAGCTCAACTAGCCCAAAGAAGAAATATTATGACTAAGATAATGCGTAATAAATTATCAATAGTCTTCAACAATGTTAAACCGATAAAATACAATAGAAACCAGTTTAATCTGCAATGAATAAGCAATCCATTAAAAGAGTCAAGTAGAAAATAAAGTCTACTATCTTTTAGGTTTTAAAAGGTTTTTCATCATCGTTATAGCCGAGACTCAAATTTTAATAAATATTCCACATCATCGAATCACCCCCCGCACTACTGCCAAGGATATTCTTTAGTATCACGACCACAATTATTCACGCACTACTGCCAAGAATATTTGTGTATTCATTAATGGTCATGATCATGCCAACAATCGCCCACCAATGCACTACTACCAATCGAGGATTTTTATCACATCATTTGTAACATTACTACATGATTACACCGAATAGTCTCTCGGTCATAATCATACCAAGTCCATCTATGCACCATAAAATACAGATGACTTTCAAAAAAATATAAACATGAGGATGATGACAATGATATAAGAATTCAATAAAACAAGTTCAAGAATTATTTTATCCAGAATTATTAACGTCCAAATTATCAATATGATACTGCTTTTGTAGAGTAAAATTCAAGAATGGTGAAGAAGAATATTTTCATGAAAAGATATCGATGAAACGCAAATATCAAGGATATTCCACTAATTTCATGGAGTATAAGTCAAAGTTTTAACCAACTGGGTATAATAAAGAATGGAATAACAAAAGAAATCACCATGCATGCGATAGATCGCATGCAAAAAGTTATTCCAACAGTAATAATAAATAACGGAACCAGTCGTGTGAAATTCACACCGCATGTGATGTTCCAATGTAATAATAAAGATGGAACTGCATCCTGTGCAAAACACACGATAGGATATTCCAATGAATGATAAAGACGGAACCAGTCCCTGTAAAACACATGCATGTGATGTTCCAAAATAATAATAAAGACGGAACCAGTCCTGTGTAAAAACATGCATGTGATGTTCCAACAAAATAATAAAGACGGAACCAGTCGGTGTAAAACACATGACAGGATGTTCCAATGTAATAATAGAAGAATGTCACCAAGTATAGGTAAACCACGATACAAAAGTTATTCCAATGTAATAATAAGCAATGGAATAACAGCTGCTTCTCTTCATGAATAAGAAAGAATAACACCCCTTACATTTGGTAGGAGATTGAATATCGCAAAGAAGTGTAGTAACAAAATACTCTTCTTCTTTTCTCTTATTCTCTATACTTTACTCTCTTTATAGCTTGAATGAATTTGTGAAAATAATGAAGCCCTCAGCCTCTATTTATAGAAGATTTCTAGCTTAAGACCGCCGTGTGAAAAGGCAAGTGGCTCGACGACTAATGATGTGAAAAGAAAAGTGGTTTCGACGCTCAGAATGTGAAACGACAAGTGGTTCGACATCAGAATGTGAAACGACAAGTGGTTCGACGTTGGTAAAGGTAATTACTATTTAAAGGTAAATAAATATCGATTGAAGGTAAATACAATTCACAAGGATAATTACTATCGACGAAGGTAATTACTATTGACGAAGGTAAATACTATTCACAAGGGTAATTACTATCGATTTAAGGTAATTAATTAGGTTTATTCACAAAGGTGATTACTATCGACGAAGGTAATTACTATCGACGAAGAGACTCTTAGATGATGACATATGAGCCCCCATAAAATAATCAAACTTACCACAAATCATTTTTTTTTCATCAACACATATTTAATCTTTCAACAATTATTAATCATTTATAACTTGTCGCCTCAATTATTGATTTAATACTATAACATATTATATGATGATAATCGCGTGACAATAATTGAATCAATAATATAAAGAGATATGACGCAAAGAATTATCGTAGTAATAATTGAGCATAAATTGAGTGACTTCTCACGTAAAGATCAATAATCAATACCGTGCTACTATGCAACCACGCCAGACATCGCATTTTTTACCACCGGGTAGTTCAACAGTTTTAATTCAGAACACCTCCGCCGTTATTTTTATAAAATATTTTTGTCGCTTTTTCAATCCGACAATAATTTCGCTGTGGGGTCCACCAATGATTGAGCCATTGTATTTAATATTCCCTAACAAAAAGAATATTCCCCACCAAACTAATATTTTATAACAACTTGCATACTTTTGCAAAATTTATAAATATTACCCACAACTATAACATTATATCAAATTTATTCCATAATATTCAAAAATAATATTTATAGAAAAATTCATCTTTATTTATAAAAGATGGGGTCTTACAACCTCCCCTTCTTATGAAATTTCCCTCGAAATTAGGGTACGACTGGTATGTCAAGAGGTAAGGATACCTTGATTTCATTTCGATTCTAACTCCCCAAGTCATTTCCTCAACATCGTGGTTCCTCCACAAAACTTTGACTTGAGGTATAACCTCGAGCGTAGAATATGTTCCTTCTTATCCAAAATTTGAACAGAACCTCTTCATACGCCAAATCTTCCGCTATATTTCGTCCGGTTCTAACTCAATAATATGATTCGGGTCTTTCACATATTTACGTAACATAGATATGTGAAAAACGTTATGAACACGAGACATATTTGGCAGAAAGTCGAGTCTATAGGCCAGCGCTCCTACCGATCGAGGATTAAAATGGACCGATGAATCGAGGATTAAGTTTTCTCTCTTTCCAAATCTTGTAACTCCTTTCCATGGAGCAACTCTTAACAACACATGATCTCCTATATCAATTCCACGCCTTTCGATGAAGATCAAGATAACTCTTTTGTCGATTTTGTGAGGTTTTTATACGTTGTCGGATCGTTTGAATCTTTTCCGTAGTCATACACGCATCAACTCCGGTCCCAACAACGTTGTTTCACCCACCTCATCCCAAAGATACCGAGAACGACACTTTCTTCCATACAACGCTTCGAATGGAGCCATGCCAATACTTGCTTGATAATCGTTGTTGAGGAAAACTCCACCAATGGTAAGAACTTGTCCCAACTCCCCTTGAAATCAAGGACACGTAGTCTTAATAGATCTTCAAGAGTTTGAATAGTCCTCTCCGATCGTCCGTCCGTCTCGAGGATGATAGCCGAGCTAAATCGTAAGTCTGTGCCCATAGCTTTTTGCAAACTAACCCAAAATCGTGAAGTGAATCTTGGGTCTCGATCGTAAACTATGGATACCTAAGATACCATGCGCCTTACAACTCGCTTATGTACATACGAGCAAGACGTTCAAGTGTATAAGTTTCTCAGACGCAGAAGAAATGAGCAGACTTGGTCAATCTATCAACAATGACCCAAATCGCATCAATGCCTTGAGAAACCTTAGGAAGACCAGAACGAAATCCATGGTAATGTTCACCCACTTCCATTCCGGAATTTCAAGTGGTTGCAATGGACCTTTTGGTACTTGATGCTCCGCTTTAACTCGTTGACAAGTTAGATACCTTGAGAAAGCTATCTCTCTCTTCATATTGCTCCACCAAAATGTACGATTTAATATCATGATACATTTGGTACTCCTGTGATGGATTGCAAATGTGTGTTGTGCGCCCCATCATGATATTATACTTTAAATCGTGGTCGTTAGAACACAAAGTCCGGAGTTGACTCAAGTATTCCTTCTTCATCGATTCTTGCTCCCAAGATATAGCACCTTCTTGCACTTTCTTCCTCATACGCATCACCTCCAAGTCCGTAGCTTCGAAAACTTTTAACTTTATCGATTAAAGTCTGGTTCTACTCAGATACTCGCTTATCATCACACGCGTCCTCGAGTCTTTAACTCTATCTCCATCCTTTGCAAGTCACACAAAATGGGCTTTCATGCGTTGACAATATCGCACTCAGTGTATTTTGCATATGATTTTCTACTCAATGCGCCACCTACCACGCTCGCTTTTCCAGATGGTATCGATGGTATGATCATAATCTTTCAATCAGCTTCAAGCCAACGTCTGTTGTCGTATGTTCGAGTTCCTTTTGAGTGAAGAAATATTTGAGGCTTTTATGATCCGTAAAGATCTCCACTTTCTCCCCATACAAGTAATGCCTCCAAATTTTAAGTGCAAGAAACAAACCGCTAACTCTAGATCATGAGTAGGATAATTCCTCTCATATTCTTTGAGTTGTCGCGAGGCATAGGCTATAACTTTTCCATGTTGCATGAGAACACATCCCAACCCTTTGCTCAAGCATCATCAGAGATGACAAATCCCTCCGAGCCGATGGTATTGTCGTAACAGTCAAATAAGTCTCCTCTCGAGTTCTTGAAAACTCTTCTCACATTCTTCGCTTCCAACCGAACTTTCAGTATCTTTCCGAGTCACCGAATAATGGAGTAGCGATTCGAGAAAATCCTTCCACGAATCTCCGATAATAACCAATTTAAACCGAGAAAGCTACGATTTTGGCCATCGATTTAGGTTGTTCCCACTTTGAATAGCTTCAATCTTTTGTTGGGTCAACAGATATTCCATGACTTGATACCACGTGCCCAAGGAATGCTACTTCTTCAAGCCGTAACTCGCATTTCTTCAACTTGGCATAAAGCTTATATTCACGAAGCTTTTGGAGTGTCACCTCAAGTGTTGCTCATGATCTTCACGGCTTTTGGAATAAATAAGGATGTCATCAATAAAGACGACCACAAAGTGATCTAAATATTCCTTGAATACTCTTGGCTCATCATATCCATGAAGCGCAAAGAGAGCATTAGTCAATCCAAAGGACATGACTAGAATTCATAATGCCCGCATCGAAGTTCGAAAGCCGCCTTTGGAATGTCAGTGTTCTAATCTTCAATTGGTGATATCCTAACGAAGATCAATCTTTGAAAAGAATTTGGCTCCTTGCAATCGGGTCAAACAGTCATCAATACGTGGCAATGGATACCTATTTTTGATGGTGACATGATTCAACTCCCGATAATCAATACAAAGTCGATACTCCCATCTTTCTTCTTCACTTAATAGTAACAGAGCACCCCAAGGAGAAGTACTAGGACGAATAAAGCCAATGTCTAACAATTCCTCGCATTGGGTCTTTAACTCCTCAAGTTCAATAGAGCCATTCGATATGGGCTTTGGAAATAGGTTTTGTACCGGTTCAAGGTCGATACAAAATTCAATTTCACGCCCGGGGTAGGCCAGAAGTTCTTTGGGAATACGCCAGAAATTTATTAACAATAGAATATCGCTTAAAACCGATTTATTTTTATTTAAATCGTGATATGAGCTAAGAAAGCTCGACATCCATTTTTCAATAAACGAATAGCTTTATGGCTTGAGATGACCGTGATTGATTTTAATGGTTTGGTCGTTTGAATTAAGATAATAGGTTGATTAGGAATATGAAAGCTAACAACCTTATTTAAAACAATCAATTTTTTGCATGATAAGTAGTTAACCAATCAATCCCCTAGAATCACGTCAAATGCAAGTATTTTTAATGAAATAAGATCGACATGTAATGTGAGGGTACCGATTTGAACCAAACAAGACTTATAAACAATGTGGATGTAATGAAGGTTTCTCCCAACGGAGTTTCCACAGATAAGTCAAAGTCTAATTTCTCCTGAGTCAAATTTAATCGATGAGCGCAAGTAGAGAAATAAAAGAATGGGTAGAAACCCAGATCAAATAAAGTATGACTTCATTAGAGTTTATGATAAGCTTACCCGTGATGACCTCATTCGGATTCCTTGCTCTTTGGGAGGTCACAACAAACGCCTCTCCTCAGACTACTGGGCTTTTGAATTTTCCGGGATGGCCTTTGGTGCCTCCATCCTAGTTGAATTTGTCTTTTGAAACGACAAAATCGAGCTAAGTGACCTTTCTTCCACAATTATAACATGCTTTGGACGGCATGACGACGCAGCTTTGATCGATGTGTCCTCTCCTCCGCATTTGAAGCATATGATAGGTGGTCTTTCTCCTTCCTTAACAATGGGTCTTTGGTGCCGACGCTCTTTCCACCATTGTTGAATCTCCGCTTTTTGAAATGTCCATTCTTATTGTTTTGGCCTCGATTACCACCAAGTGGTTACCATATCCGCCCGTTGATTCCTCCACGCTTGTTGTCACCGCTTCGATGACTACTCACCGGTATTATAATTTTGTTTACCGCTTCTTTTAGTCAGGTTGACTCATTATCGCGCTTCCACTAATCGAGCCCTATTTACAACATCCGAATACAAACACGCTTTATGAGAAATAAGATGTTGACGTATCTCCCGCTTCAAAACTCTTAAAAACATTCGCGCCATTCTCTTCATTATCCACCAAGTGGGACGAAACCGTGATAACTCCGCAAATTTTGCCTCGTATCATACATACACGGCCATATTATTTTGTTCCAACTTGATAAATTCCACCTCCTTCATGTGGCGTAATACTTTCAGAAAGTATTTGTCGTTGAACACCTCCCGAACTTCTCCCAAGATATCTTCAAGAGAAAGCGAAAGTTGAGTACGCTTTTACCGATTCCCACCAAGAATCCGCTTCTCCGCAAGCAACATAAAAAGGCAAGAAGGAACCTTTTGCTTCTCTGAGCATCCCAAGACATCAAATATCTTGGTAACTGCTTTTATCCATGCTTCCGCCGTAAGTGGTTTTTGCTCTCCCTTAAACTCCGGTGGTCCCAGCCTCCTTGAATTGTTTAGCGGTGACCACCGAGAGTTTTCCGTGTTTCCACCTACGTTTTGGACAGAGTCGCTCTCGCCTCATTGTTGCATAAATTGCATAAAGCCTCCGAACATTTGATCATTCATCATTTGGTCGGTGTTGTTGTTTGCATGAGGATTGTCGCGCTTCTCGATGCACATTATCCTCGATTATTGATATGTGGTGAATCAACGATCGCGTCAGGCTCCATTGCTATTCTCAACATTCTCGATGTCATTTTCAGACATCGCCACAAAACAAAAGGTTAATTGACATGTAACAAATTATCCCTATCTTCCGACCAACCAATAAAATAGCACATAAACTTAGGTAGGTCATACTAGCGAAGGTATTCCCCGCTGCCTCCCTCCTAGTACTATTCTCACATCTTAGCCAGGATCATATCCCTAAGCTCGATATTAACCGTGACGCCCCCAAAATTAGGTATACATCACCCATCTTGGGTCGCCACTTACATGGTATGTAATTTAAATACAACTTATTAACATAACTGTGTGGTATAATACGACATAAATTGTGAGTTTAAATACAAATATCGTCTACTAGATATTATACAAACTCAAAAAAGAGTCCTCATTACAATTATTATCACACTATTTCACGTAATAGTGAGGACTACTAATGCTATCTTCGGGACCATCACTGCGTTTCCCCGACTCGTCCCGCCTATATTCTCATTTTCAAGAGAATAAAGTGAAAGAAAGGGTGAGCTCAACTAGCCCAAAGAAGAAATATTATGACTAAGATAATGCGTAATAAATTATCAATAGTCTTCAACAATGTTAAACCGATAAAATACAATGACAACCAGTTTAATCTGCAAATGAATAAGCAATCCATTAAAAGAGTCAAGTAGAAAATAAAGTCTACTATCTTTTAGGTTTTAAAAGGTTTTTCATCACATTATATATTTGAGACTCACTTTAATAAATATTCCACATCATCGAATCACCCCCCGCACTACTACGCCAAGGATATTCTTAAGTATCACGACCACAATTATTCATGCACTACGGCCAAGAATATTTTTGTGTATTCATTAATGGTCATGATCATGCCAACAATCGCCCATCAATGCACTACTACCATCGAGGATTTTTATCACATCATTTGTAACATTACTGGCCATGATTACAATCAATAGTCTCTCGGTCATAATCATACCAAGTCCATCTATGCACTATGTGCCATGAGATGACTTTAAAAAAATATAAACATGAGGATGATGACAATGATATAAGAATTCAATAAAACAAGTTCAAGAATTATTTTATCCAGAATTATTAACGCCCAAATTATCAATACGACATTGTTTTTGTAGAGTAAAATTCAAGAATGATCGTAAGAATATTTTCATGAAAAGATATGGATGAAAACGCAAATATCAAGGATATTCCACTAATTTCATGGAGTATAGAAGTCAAAGTTTTAACCAATCGGGTATAATAAAGAATGGAATAACAAAAGAAATCACCATGCATGCGATAGATCAAGCATGCATAAAAGTTATTCCAAATGTAATAATAAATAACGGAACCATGTCGTGAAATTCACACCAATGTGATGTTCCAATGTAATAAAGATGGAAACCGCATCCGGTGTAAAACACACACATAGGATATTCCAATGTAATGATAAAGACGGAACCAGTCCGTGTGTAAAACACACGCATGTGATGTTCCAAATGAATAATAAAGAGCGGAACCAGTCCTGTGTAAAACACATGCATGTGATGTTCCAACAAAATAATAAAGACGGAACCAGTCCTGTAAAACACATGCATGTGATGTTCCAATGTAATAATAGAAGAATGTCACCAAGTATAGGGTAAACCATTTATACAAAGTTATTCCAATGTAATAATAAGCAATGGAATAACAATGGTTTCTTCATGAATAAGAAAGAATAACACCCTTACATTTGGTAGGAGATTGAATATCGCAGAAGTAGTAGTAACAAAATACTCTTCTTCTTTTCTCTTATTCTCTCTATACTTTCTCTCTCTTATAGCTTGAATGAATTCGTGAAAAATAATGAAGCCCTCAGGCCTCTATTTATAGAAGATTTCTAGCTTAAGACCGCCGTGTGAAAAGGCAAGTGTTCGGACGACTAATGATGTGAAAAGAAAAGTGGTTGGACGCAATCTGTAATGTGAAGCGACAAGTGGTTCGACGCTCACAGTAAAGGTAATTACTATTAACGAAGGTAAATACTATTGACGAAGGTAAATACTATTCACAAGGGTAATTATATTATTGTGAAGGTAATTCTTACTATCGACGAAGGTAAATACTATTCACAAGGGTAATTACTATCGATTTGAAGGTAATTACTATTCACAAGGGTGATTATATCAAATTATTATCACGAAGGTAATTACTATCGATAAGAGACTCTTAGATGATGACATATGAGCCCCCATAAAATAATCAAACTTACCACAAATCATTTTTTTTTTCATCAACACATATTTAATCTTTCAACAATTATTAATCATTTATAAATTGTCGTCTCAATTATTGATTTAATACTATAACATATTATATGAGATGATATTGTGACAATAATTGAATCAATAATATAAGAGATATGATGCAAAGAATTATGTGTAGTAATAATTGAGCATAGCTAAGTGACTTCTCACGTAAGCATCAATAATCAATACCCAGCTACTACGCAACCACAGCCAGACATCGCATTTCTTTTACCACCGGGTAGTTCAACAGCTTTTAACGGTAACACCTCCGCCGTTATTTTTATAAAATATTTTTGTCGTTTTCTCAATCCGACAATAATTTCGCTGGGGTCCACCAATGATTGAGCCATTATGTATTTAATATTCCCTAACAAAAAAGAATATTCCCCACCAAACGTAATATTTTATAACAACTTGCATACTTTGCAAAATTTATAAATATTACCCACAACTATAACATTATATCAAATTTATTCCATAATATTCAAAAATAATATTTATAGAAAAATTCATCTTTATTTATAAAAGATGGGGTCTTACAAACAACCCACAACACCCATAATAAGACTCCTCTTATTTATAGATGTGGGCAACCCATCTTAACAATTAAGGAATTGGGTTTTATTTAATTAATTAAGCTCCCTAATCTTATTAGGGATAATTAATTAAACTCCTTTAACTAATTTTCCTTCCTAATCCAATTAGGAATAAATGAGAGTACTTATATTAAATTAATTCCTAAACTCTTTTAGAAATTAAAATAATAATAATTGTAATAATATTAATAAGACTCCTCTTATTAATTTATATTTAATATTTCTAAAATATTAAATAATAAATATTAAGCTATTTAATTTATTCTATCACCATAGATTAAATTAAATATACTTAACATATTATTATGATTATGCCATTAACTTCTTAAATAATTATTCTTCCTTTTATGGTGTGACTCTTTAGGTTCTCCATATTAAATAGGTTATGAATAAATCAATTAGAATAATTCTAATCTTATTTAAATAAATAAATAAAACAATTAATTTATTTAAATAAATAATATTTATTCTACAATAGGATAAGCCTCCCTAGCGATCAACGACTTTTCCAGATAATATAGATTTCAACATTAATCATAAAAGAACCTTTGAGTAAATAGTTATCGCATACAATTCAATCCTTCCACCATACAATGTCCCAATTAAATATAAGACATGGAATTATTGTCAAGTCTTATTTTATTTAATTATATGTATTTCGATCCTTAAATGCACAACTCCAAATAATGCAAATTAGAAACTCCTTTCTAATTTCATTCGCTTCGCTGCCAAGGACTACTAGGTTGTCATTTATCGAATCACATAGACATTTCTCTTCTTTTATTAGAAGTGGTAGATTCTTTTTATCGATCATACATTATCTCCATGTACAACTTATTATACCCAAGCATACCCTTTGATATACCCTAAGGGTCTTAAGGAATAAGTCAAAGTATAATTCATCATACACAAGATACTATGATGATCTCAAGTCCAAAGATTACTTGTCAGACTACTATCACTACAGAATTCCTATCGACAGCAAATAAAACTCCATTAGGTATTCCTTAGCGAGCCAACGCTCAAATGAACTTATTCTCTAATAAGCACCTACATACTTGCTTTAGTGTCTCCACACAAATGATCATGAGATCAATCATCCTCATCCAACGAGCAAGAAAGAACGTATGTACCAATCTATCCGGATTCACTAATCCCCAATTTAGTAATCCAATGATTGGGAACTATTTTAGTTTTAAGCTTTCTAAGAATTTAGATCTCATTAGAATGATCATCATCATTATTCTAAAAGCATTGCTTAAAACTATGGGTTTATCACATATTATAAAACAAAGATCATGTAGATAATTAAAAGTCTTTAATAAATTAATACTTTTTATTAATAAATGAATAAGATTGTTACAAAGTATATGCTTTATCATCAAACATGATTGGCTTGTGTGCATATTACTTTCAATCTCCCACTGCACTAAAGCCAATCGCCATCAGTATCTTATACTCTTCTTCTTCTTCTAAGTGACGATTATCCTTACGTTGGATAAGCTTTAGTTAATGGATATGTAATGTTGTTCTTGAGAGTCCACTATCTCTATAGTGATTTCCCATCTTCAATGATTCTAATAATCAAATGAAAGTGCCACAACACATGTTTAGATCCAAGATGAGACTTAGGAACTATTCCTAGTTCGTAATGAACTTTTAAACCAAACAATCAACTTGCGACTTCATTTATAGCTATATACTTTGTCTTTATCACTAAACCAAAGAACTCTTTCTTTGTTTGGAACCTTTCCAATTCAACGCACCACTGTTTCAAGATAACGCTTTACCTTAAAGTGGATTTTTTACGTCATCTTGGTTTGTCCGAAAAACTTGAGTCATTAAGCCCTCTAGTTTTAATTAAGACCCACCATGAATATGACCCTAGAGGATCTTTGGAATGTCGGTAAAATCATTATGGATCGCATTCATGTCCAACAAGGTATGATTTTTATTCAGATACATCAATCAATTATTCACATCGGGATGTGTCCATTATGAGAAAACTATTTGAGATGATCTAGAAACTTATTGCACAAGTATTTATTCCTCGATCTAATCAAAGAATCTTAATACTTTGTCAATTTGTTTCACTTTTGAATTCTTTGAACCTTTCAAATAATTCACACTTGTATTTCAAAAGCAAATACACACATTCAACTCTTTGAATGATCATCTCCTTTTCTTATACTAGTTTGTTCAATTTGCAAAATATATTTTCACGTAAGTCAAGTATACAAAATTTATTAAGTAATATTCCATTCTATACAAAATATTATTATTATAAATAGAACAACAATTGTTCTTAATTATAATACCAAAGATTTCATTGTTCAACAATAAAATAGAAATAATATTTTTAACAAGAACTGGAATACAATAACAACTTATCGACTTAATAGATTTGCTCGTAGCATTGCTAAACTATAAGTTTCTATGGCTAATATGGCAACCTTTGCTACATTTCCCCACATAGGATTACTTATATTTGTTTAGCTTTCCACTTCGCTTGGTCCCCTTCATAAATCTATATTTATGATAACCAAAAAGTCAGATCCAATACCCAAGTAGAACCTCGACTTAAAGAAAAAATTTATTTCAATCATGAACAAAAATCAGATTGTAAACCAAACTTCACTAAGCTTCTTTCGTTAGCCTCGCAAGATGCTTCTCGCAGCTTTCTTTCCGATTGTCCAAAGCTTATTGCAATGGAAGCAAACTCCTTTGCTATCCGTGACGCTTTTGTTCTTATTATCCTTTGTTTACGCCTTTCTATTTACCTTCTTTGAATCGTTCTTCTTTCGTAAGATCCTTTGGCCCCTACCAAGAAGACATGGTCTTTCTTGGTTGAAAGTGACTCTCATCATTTTTCAACATGTTAAGCAAATCAATGAGGTCGATATCTAGCTTGTTCATATAAAAATTCACAACAATTGTGAAAGGAGTCCCGGAGTGAGTGCAAGATCAAATCTTCGCTCAACTCTCCATCCATGACAAAACCAGTTGTCCTAATGATCAATCAAATTGATAATGTTAAGGACTTTTATCTGCATTTATAGTGTCATCTGGTCATTCTAGATCTAAGAGCTCCTTAGATATCTCGATATCTATCGGGCCCCTACTTTCCTCACCATCAACTACTTGATGTGCGGTGAATATAGTAGAGCATCCATAGTTTCACGTCGACGTCAAGCTCGTTATTTCATGGATGCAGCATGATGCATCGAGCCAATCAGTGCATCATCTCGCCACTTTCTAAAAGTAGCAATGTCTTCCTCAGAGGCATTGTTCTAAACCATTGCAGGATAGCGATTAATGACATAAGATAGCTTTTCAAATTTATGAGAACTATTCTCAAATTCCTTAACCAATCCGCTTAATTATTCCGGTTAATTTAGCATCTAATATGCTTCGCAAAGATGATAGTAATTTTAGACATTGTAAAATTTGTAAATGAATTTGTAATTAACAACATTTTAACATACATTCTTTTATTAATTACCAAAATAATTTAGGTCTTGTTTTAAATTGGTATCTCCCACTATTTTCTTCAAACTATATTACCTCACTTATATAGTTCTAAGCAAAAATCTAATTAAAGATTTGCTAGTGAGAATAAGGATCCCATTTCAAATGTATATAGCCTTGTGGTGACACAACAAACTATATATAAATAAATAGGTAGACAACTTTTGTCAATTACATCAACTATGCAACTCCTTGTCTTTTTTTGCCTCTTAGATTATTTTGATCAAGTGGTGGCACATCCGAATCAAAATTATCCAAGTTAAGTCCCACCTAGCACTCCATATATTCAAAAAGAAAAATATCATCCTTGTGGTGACACAACAAAACAATATTGTTCAATTTTCTTTATAAGCATCAAATGTGATAAATTAACATCTTAAATACTTAATACTTGCCTTGTGGTGACACAACAAACTCATATTAAATATTTAATACTCTATTAATTTTATCATGCTAGAAGGCTTAATGACGCTCGATATTCCAAATATCTTTGAACGCTAGGACTTAATATATAAAAAAATTGAGGGGTTTGTTATTAATTTGTCTCATCTTTGTTTAGCGCAAGCATGCATTATATATATATAAAATACGCTATTATATTAATGAACATGCAAGCATGTTTGCATAATATATAATATATATAGTATAAGCATGCACATATAGAATACTATATTCTACCCGGATTGATTATGGACTTTTATTCTAGTTTGGTTCACTAGAGCCACCAAGTGAACCAAAAGGTCAAACCCCTAGGGTGCAAGAAATAATATTTAAATATAACTATTACATTTAAACCCGACTCCATTACAAACGGGTCTTCAAGCGCTCCTTGCTCCTTCGATCTCCAATTTTCAAAATTAATTCTAACTATTCCTATTACAAAACTATTTAAAATAAATAGAAACCTTGATCAGCAGTCAAGGGGAAGTACATAGGAGGGAGATAGAATTTACATTAAGAAAAATTAGAGAAGACGAGGTACGCAGACCTCATTTAATAAAACCCATACATTCATGCATCCAACTAAAATAAAATCCAATCATATTGGTCAATAGTCCATAATCAATCCCATTTATTATCATACACATCACCATATGCATCAATAAATAACATTCATCTTATGAATAATAAACATTTAATATATATATTGATATCATTTAATGGGCAAATTTAGTTAGTATAAAATCTATTTTTGAATCAAAATAAACTCCTTTATTTTAATCCAAATTTAAATCAAAATAAAACTATTTTATTTTAATTTATCCAATTTTGAATAAAATAAACTATTTTATTTTAATCAAAATTTTAATCAAAATAAACTCCTTTATTTTAATTAATTATGGAATCCAATTCCATGTAAGCGAAAAAAATCTTTAAAAAAATAATCTTTAATTAAAATAAACTCTTTTATTTTAATTAATTATGGAATCCAATTCCATGTAAAAAAAATATTAAAGGAAACACGGATTATCTTTTCCTATTCACAAATAAACTCCTTTATTTTGAATAATATGAAATCTTATTTCATATTTAAATAAACTCCTTTATTTAAGGAAACATGGATTCTCTTTCCTATTCACAAATAAACTCCTTTATTTTGAATAATATGAAATTTTATTTCATATCTAAACAAACTCCTTTATTTAAGGAAAAATAAAATCCAATTTCAACTCCAATTAGTTATCATGGAATCCAATTCCAACTCTAATTAGTTTAGCATGAAATTTAATTTTAAAATTAAATAAATCTTTTATTTTAAGATTAAAATAAAACTTTATATTTTAATATTAAAATAAACCTTTTATTTTAAAATTAAAATAAACTATTTATATATTTTAATTATATAATAATTAATATATATATATATATATATATATATATATATATATATATATATATATATATATACTGCTTATTTTTATTAAAATAAAAACGTGCACTTATTTTCCAAGACAAACTGTTCTCGATTTAAATATCTCTTGAAGATTCACAACAAACATACCCACGTGATATATTCCTTTAAAAAAACAATTTGGAATAAAAAAAAAAAAAAATGTTCATGATTTTTGTATTTGGAAAAAAAAAAATTTCGAAATTCCTTTATTTATTTTTTTTTTTTTTTTTTTTAATAAATTTTATACAATAAAATTATGCCCAATTAAATTGTTCTAAACACATATCAATATACATATCAAATTAAAATAATTAATAATTGCATAAAGGTTTGGCTCGATGCCATCGTTAGGTTTGTAATATTCATCAACGCAATCAAATTGCAAAATAGTGCTAAGCGTGTAAAATCGTAGTTTAAAATTTTTTACAAACCATATACCCGGATCACCCTTTATGCACAATTATTAATTAAACGAAAAGATAAAGAATAAAAAATCATACCTGAAGATCGAGCTTCCTCGTGTACAAGTTCACCTCCAAATCCTTTTCGCTCAACTTGAATCCACCGGGTTTGGTTCCTTCCTTCGATCAACGTTAGCCACCCAAATGTTTGGCCTCAGAGGTGATCCACCAAGGAAGAAGAAAAATTCAAGAAGAAAGGGTATTGGCTCAAACCCTAGTTTTTCTATCTCTATAAAAAGGGTATCTCCAACAAATTGGAATTATTATTACGTGCTTAGTAAAAGTCAACAACAACCCCATCACCCATAATAAGACTCTCTTATTTATAGATGTGGGCAACCCACCTTAACAATTAAGGAATTGGGTTTTATTTAATTAATTAAATTCTTTTAATTAATTAAGCTCCCTAATCTTATTAGGATAATTAATTAAACTCCTTTAACTAATTTTCCTTCCTAATCCAATTAGAATAAATGAGAGTACTTTATATTAAATTAATTCCTAAACTCTTTTAGAAATTAAAATAATAATAATTGTAATAATATTAATAAGACTCCTCTTATTAATTTATATTTAATATTTCTAAAATATTAAATAATAATATTAAGCTATTTAATTTATTCTATCACCATAGATTAAATTAAATATACATAACATATTATTACGATTATGCCATTAACTTCTTAAATAATTATTCTTCCTTTTATGGTGTGACCTTTAGGTTCTCCATATTAAACCTATTGTGAATAAATCAATTAGAACAATTTAATCTTATTTAAATAAATAAATTAAACAATTAATTTATTTAAATAAATAATATTTATTCTACAATAGGATAAGTTCTCCCAATGATCAATCCACTTTCCAGATAATATAGATTTCAACATTAATCATAAAAGAACCTTTCGAGTAAATAAATACCGTGATAATTCAATCCTTCCACCATACAATGTCCCAATTAAATATAAGACATGGAATTATCGTCAAGTCTTATTTTATTTAATTATATGTATTTCGATCCTTAAATGCACAACTCAAATAATGCAAATTAGAAACTCCTTTCTAATTTCATTCTCATTCGCCAAGGACTACCGGGTTGTCATTTATCTAATCACATAGACATTTTTCTTTATTGAAGTGGTAGATTCTTTATCGATCATACATTATCTCCATGTACAACTTATTATACCCAAGCATACCCTTTGATATACCCTAAGGGTCTTAAGGAATAAGTACCTCAAACCTTAAATTTTTAAATAAAAAGGAATTTCCTTTATTTTGAAATAGTAAGGGTTGATTTGATTAATGTGGATAGTTAAGGGTTAAATACGCAAATATTTCAAAAATAAGCAAGTGGTTATAAAATATTCATCATTGTTTGGGAATATTCGCTTTGGTCGTGGAATATTCGATCGCTTGGGAATATTCGCATTTACACGCAAGCAGCCCATGTGTGGGCCCCATAACTGAAAGCGATTGGATGAAGAAAACGATAAATATAAGTTGTTTTTAAATAATCTACAGAAGTTGTTAAGTTAATATCGCTTGAATACCCGGTGGGTAAAAAACACACTAATACGCTGTTGTCGAAACAAGAAGACACCAGATTGCACCAATTATTGATTCTTACGTAAGAAGGCACTACTCAATAATGGTTAAAGAATTATCGCTCAAAGATTTTATCGAAGTTAATAATTGTCATATTGATATTTTATATCATCGTTGTTTCAATAATTGTCATTACACAAGATTTTCATTATCGGCAATAATTCATATTATCCTAATAATATTATTAGATAACATTATTGGCAATGTCTAGAAAGTTCTCGCCTAAGGAGAGGTTTGGTCATCTAATCAAGGCGCCAAGAAGAAAGAAATTTTATCGAAAGCCCTCTTCCCTGAACCCTCGTTGTCAATATTGTGATTCTCGTAATATTATTTGTGAATAATTAATTATTGATTTATATGATGAGGAAAATATTGATTTTATGTGGATATAGATGGAGAAAATTTTTAAAATGACAATTGTTGAAAATTAATATTTTATCTTTTTCTCGATAAAATAATTCATTTAAATATATTATTTTAATAATATATTAACTGTGATATTTTTTTACAATGAATGTGGGATATATGAGTATATGAGGAGGAAGAGTATTTTTGTGGCATTAAATGTTTAACACATGTTTTGTGTGTTGGTGGACACAATTATCGAATCAAATTTGATTATATTTTGTAAAATCGCCCGCTTGTGGATTTTGGCCGATTTTTGTTTGGAATTTGGAAAAACTTTCTTCTGCAAAGTTGTAGAGAATTGAATTTCCTATAAAAAACTCGCGAGATTCGAATTTTCTGATGAAAGGGCTATTTATTATGAATTATTGAAGTTCAAGTTCAAATAATCGATTTTTGGGAGTTTAAAATATTTTTGTTAAGAAAACGTTTTTTTTTGTTTTTTTTGGACATCATTAACATGTGTGGCTGGTGTTTTGACCCAAAAGGTGGGCTAAGGAAAATTTGTATAATTATATTAATATTATATTAATTTTTTTCTTTGCTGTGTTCTAAGCATTTTCCTATAAATAGGTGCTTAGGTTAGAATTGAAAATCACACCGTAAATCAAGTTTTCTCTATTTTTCTCTCGATATTTTGTTTATTCTTGTGAGTATTTTGAGTATACTTTGAGTATTGCTAGACGGTGCAAGTTCCCTTCAAAGACTATACCCTAGATTCTAGCTGTAAAGATCGATCTTCGAGGTAAGTGGATATTATTTTTTTTTTTGTAATGATATTATTTCTTCAATATCATTATGTCAAATGTTGATCCAAGTTTTTATCAAATTTGGACTTTTTTTTCATGCTCGGGGTTTATTCATGGGTTACTATTCACGAGTTACTATTCACGAAGTTACTATTCACGAAGTTACTATTCACGAAGTTACTATTCACGAAAGTTACTATTCATTCTAGTACTATTCATTAAGAAGAAGATTTTTTTGTGGAATTTCTATCTTTTGGTGTCTGAGTTACTATTCACGATATATAAGACTATTCACGATACTACAAGACTATTCACGATACTAGACTATTCAATTAAAAATAAAATTTCTTCTTTTCGTCTCAAAATATCTATTCTCGGATACTAACTCGATCAGATCCATGTTTTGATCATTCTCGAATTTTACACCACTATGATTATTTTTGAGGTATTTTTTGGACGTGGATAAAACCAAGTACTAATCCTTAATCCTTAATCCTTGTCATTTTGTTTCATCGATTCGCTTTTAAAAATATTTTTCATCATCCTCGCCTTAAATGATGATATTATTGAATATCTTCGCCCAGAAAGCAAAAGATGAATGATTTTCAAGAATATCTTTGGCCCAAAAGAAAAAGATGAATGATTAGATGAATAATCGAGTAATATCTTGTCAGAAAAAAAGATGAACAGTGTGAGATGAACGACCGATTGATTAATATCTTTGGCTCAGAAAAAAAAGATGAACAGTGTTTAAATGAATACGACTAATCGATGAATATCTTTCGCCTCAGAAAAGAAAAAGATGAATATTTGATTCCGATGTATATCGATTGATGTTACAGGATAAAATATTGATGATGGATCGTTAAATTCATAGATTATAGTAGATTTCATTCTCTACGTAACTCTTCTATGAATTATTATTTCACCATAATATTGATCCAAACTTGTTGCCTATCAGATTCTATCGATTTTTCCTCGTCAAGACTAACGATAATTTTTGTCAGATATTATCTTAGTCATAATATTCTTTATCGGGCTAGTTGAGCTCACCCTTTTCCTTGTTGTTCCATTTTTCTTCTCGTGAGGCTAGAATGTAAATGTAGTACTAGCTTCTGGGTATGGAATGAAGATTTCTAGAGAGTTGTTTAGTAGTCCTCACATTTTTTGTAAAATAATGAATCAATAATGTGATGAGGATTTATTTGAGTATAGATATTGTCTGTAAGATAATATTTGTATTCAAAACTCAGCGCTTTTATCGTTGTAATAATAAAGTCAGTAGTTCAAGTTTCGTTTCATGTATTTGGCGCACTCGTAACGGGTGTCAGGTATACCTATTTTGGGGGCGCCACAGCTTGGTATCGTAGCTTAGGATATGATCTCCATGAGATCGGGAATAGAACCAGAGGGGAGAGACGAGTAAATCCTTCGCTAAAGGTGTCCTACCTAAGCTTATTTGTTAGTTGGTCAAGATATAGGATATTATGTGATATATCGATTTTTTAATTAACCCTTATTTTATGACAAGATTTGAGAATGTCGATCGAGAATATTAACAAAGGAGTAAATGAGACCGTGGAGATGCCTCAGACTCACCAACGAGGAGAACGCAACAGTCGGGCAATGTTCCTCCCGTGAACAACACCACCGAAAGCGATGATGAACGAGGGATGTTTGTAAGCTTTTTGCAGCTCATGCAAAATCGCACGAGGAGACTCGTGGTTCAAAATACAGGAGGAAATGATAAGAATTACACGAGTGGTCACAAATGCAAGCAGCTCAAAGAGTTGGGACCACCTGCACTCTGGGAAAGCCGGATCCGATTAAGCGAGACGGGTCAAACAAATTACCAAGATATTCGATGTCTGGGATGCACGGAGGAACAGAAGTTCCATTCGCCACCTTTATGTTCCGTATGCAGGCAGACATCGGTGGGAATCAGGAAGTTGCACTCCATCCAAACCGCACTCAAAGATGTCATGGGAGACGCTTTCAGAAACAGCTCAATGACAAGTACTTCCTCGAAAGTATTCGGCTATATAAGGAAGGAAGTGGAGTTTATTAGACTCAGCAGTAATAACACGATTTGTCCCAAAGACGAGGCGTAAGTTCATGAGTTATCTGTGTTCAGACCTCATTTGGTGGAGAATGAGGAACGATGACGCGGATGTTTCGAGAGGTTTGAAACCCGACATACGCCAAGATCTCATTTCTCATAAATTTTCTCTATTCAGATGTTGTCAATGTGGCTCATTGTTAGAGCGAGATAACGAAAGTACGCTCAACCGAGGGACCATAACCGTGGATCATATCAAGATAGTAGCCATCGTAATAACGATAACCAAACGGAGAAAGAAGAATACGTATTAAAGGCAGAACCACTCCGTGGTAATCGTGGGCCATGAAAAATAAGAAGTTTAGCCTGGGAGGAGATTTTAAAAGAGGAGATTCAACAACCACCATGTGAAGACGCCGCCGCTTAGAAGAACTAGTTTTATGGAGGAGAACGACCACCGGTCAGACATGTTACAAAAATGCGGAAAGAGGGACATATCACCAAACCGCCCACAACAGCTTTAAGGTATGCTATAGTTGTGGAAAGGAAGGACATATCGCCGAGATCAGACGCAGATAATAAACCTAGTTCAATGGGGATTGGTGACTCAAAAGATCGTCCCCGTAAAAGTCAAAGTCAACGATTCGGAAGAGCGCTTTGTCGCGACTTCATAAAATGCAAGGAACCCGAACGGTTAGCACAAGTTAGTTAATTATAAATTTCTAAGTATATACCTTACTAGATATCTGGTTCTACCCATTCTTTTATCTCTCTTACTTGCGCCAACGCTTAAACTCGACCGAGAAATTAGATTTCGACCTATCTCGTGGAAACTCCGTTAGAGAAACTTTCATCACATCCAATCGCTTATAAATCTTGCTTGATTCAAGTTGGCACTATCACATTACCGTTAACCTTATTTCTATAGAGATATTTGTTTTTGATGTGATTTTAAGGTTAACTACTCATCACGCCAAATTGATTATTTTCGTAAGGTCATAGTTTTCATATTCCTAAGCAACCCGTTATTCAATTCAAGCAATCAAACCATCAGTAGTCAAACATTTTCATATCAAGCCATGAAGTCATTCGCTTATTACGGATGTCAAATTTTCTTAGTCCATGTTATGGATTTGAATAAAGACACGCCGATTTGAATAATATTCCGTTGTTATTGATTTTTCCCGACGATTTTTTCAAGAATTTTTCGCTTACTCCCAAAGCCTCGATATTAAATTTTGTATCGACTTTTGAACCCCCAGACAAAACTCATTTCTAAAATCTCATATCGAATGGCTCCTATTGAACTTCGTGAGTTAAAATTCAACTATAGAATTTGGTACCGAGTTTTTATCTTGTGACTTCCTTTCAGGAATTCACCCAAGCCGCACTCTCTCGTAGGGACGCCATATTCGCGCGATAGTAAATCGATAGGTGTCATTGTGACGCATATCCAAGATTGGGATACGAGTCACACACTTGAGAGCAACCTAAGTCAAGAATCTAAATACGTAGCTTTCAGCTTAGTTGGTTATTATCTGAGATTCATTGAAGGATATTCTCTAATCGCTATTCCATTAACTTAAACCGACTTAAAAGACACAAAATTGAATGGAGCGAGGAATGCGAGAAGATTTTCCAAGAGCTCAAGAGGAGACTCATTTCGCACATATTCTAACCATACCATCTCGAAAAGTTTAACGGTAGCCGACGCGATGAGTAGAAGATCATATGCGGAACGAAAGCGATGATGTCAAGTATACGACAGAGCCAACTTTAATAGAAAAAGTTAAGGTCGCTTCAAGCCACCCAACCTTGAGCCGATGCGTATGAAGAAGAAAGTACAAGAAGGAGCTATTCCTAAGTTTAGAATCGATGAAGAAGGAATACTTGAGTCCACTCTAGACTTTTGTGTTCCTAACGACTGATTTGAAGAACAAGATTATGATGGAGGCACACAACACACCATTTTGCAATCCATCTCGGAGTACAAAATGTATTATGATCTTCAACATACATTTTGGTGGAGCAATATGAGAGAGAGATCGCAAAGTTTATCTCGATGTGTTTAACTTGCTAACGCAGTAAAGGCGAGCATCTTGTACCTAAGGGTCCGCTGCAACCACTTGAGATTTTGAAATGGAAGTGGGAACACATTACTATGGATTTCATTACTAATCTTCCTGTGTTTCTCAAGGCATCAATGCTATTTGGGTTATTGTTGATAGATTAACCAAGTCCGCTTCATTTTTACCGATACGAGAGACTTATTCCTTGAACGCCTTTTCTCAGATGTGACGTAAATGAGATTGTGAGATTGCATGGCATGCCAAGATCCATAGTTTTAGATCGTGACCCAAGATTCACTTCATGATTTTGGGTTAGTTTCAGAAAGCTATGGGCACTAATTTATTTATCTGGCTGGGTATACCATCCTCAAACGGATGGGCAATCGTAAAGGACTACTCAAACTCTCTCAAGATATATTAAAACTCGTGGTCCTAGATTTCAAAGGAAGTTGGGATAAGTACTTGCCATCGGTGGAATTCTCATACAACAATAGTTATTAAACAAATATAGGCATGGTTCCATTCAAGCATTATATGGACAAAATGTCGCTCTCCAATATGTTGGGATGAGGGGTGAAGCAACATTGTTGGGACCCGAAAGTTAGTACGTATGACTAATGATTCAAATGATTCGACAACGATACAAACCAAGACAAGATCGACAAAAAGAGTTATGCTAATCTTCATCGAAAGGACGGGAATTTAGTGTAGGGGATCATGATTGTCATGAAGTCGCTTCCATGGAAGGGAGTTACAAGATTTGGGAAGAGAGGAAAGCTCAATCCACGCATTTATCTGGTCCATTTCAAATTCTCGACCGAGTAGGAAATGTAGCCTATAGACTTTGCAAGCATTCTCCGAGTATGTCTCGTGTTCATAATGTGTTTCACATATCTCGCATTTCAAATATGTGAAAGACCCAACCACGTTATCGAAGTTAGAACCGGACGAGATAGCCAAGACTTAACGATGAGGAGGTACTGCCAAGATTTTGGATAGAAGGAGCATGTCCCACGCCAAGAAAGGTTATACCACAAGTTAAAGTTTTGTGGAGGAATCATGCTATAGAGGAAATGACCGGGAATTGAAACTAAAATGAAAGCGAGGTATCCTCACCTTTTCAAAACACCAGTACGCGACGCCAATTTCGAGGACTTAAATTTCATAAGGAGGGAGGTCAGAAGACCTCAAATTTTTAAATAAAAAGGAATTTTTATTTTTATTTTGAAATAGTAAGGGTTGATTTGATTAATGTGGATAGTTAGGGTTAAATACGCAAATATTTCAAAATAAGCAAGTGGTTATAAAATATTCATCATTGTTTGGGAATATTCGCTTGGTCGTGGAATATTCAGATCGCTTTGGGAATATTCATCGACGACCTGCACGCAAAGCCCATGTGTGTGGGCCCCATAACGGAAAGCGATTGGATGAAGAAAACGACAAATATAAGTTGTTTTTAAATAACTACAGAAGTTGTCAGCCGCTAATATCGTTGAATACCCTTGTGGTTAAAACACACTAATACGCCGCTTGTCGAACAAGAAGATACCAGATTGCACCAATTATTGATTCTTACGAAGAAGGCACTACTCAATAATGGTTACAAAGAATTATCGCTCAAAGATTTTATCGAAAGTTAATAATTGTCAGGTTGATATTTTATATATTGTCGTTGTTTCAATAATCACATTACACAAGATTTTCATTATCGAAGCAATAATTCATATTATCTAATAATATTATTAGATAACATTATTGGCAATGTCTAGAAAGTTTCGCCTAAGGAGAGGTTTGGTCATCTAATCGCGCTACGCCAAGAAGAAGAAATTTTATCGAAAGCCCTCTTTCCTGAACCGCCTCGTCGTCAATAATATTGTGATTCTCGTAATATTATTTGTGAATAATTAATTATTGATTTATATGATGAGGAAAATATTGATTTTATGTGGATATAGATGGAGAAAATTTTTAAATGACAATTGTTGAAAATTAATATTTTATCTTTTTCTCGATAAAATAATTCATTTAAATATATTATTTTAATAATATATTAACTGTGATATTTTTTTACAATGAATGTGGGATATATGAGTATATGAGGAGGAAGAGTATTTTTGTGGCATTAAATGTTTAACACATGTTTTGTGTGTCAGGACACAATTATCGATCAAATTTGATTATATTGTAAAATCGCCGCTTGTGGATTTTTACGATTTTTGTTTGGAATTTGGAAAAAACTTTTTCGCAAAGTTGTAGAGAATTGAATTTCCTATAAAAACTCGCGAGATTCGAATTTTCTGATGAAAGGGCTATTTATTATGAATTATTGAAGTTCAAGTTCAAATAATTGATTTTTGGGAGTTTAAATTATTTTTGTTAAGAAAAACGTTTTTGTATTTTTTTTTTGGACATCATTAACACATGTGTGGCTGGTGTTTTGACCAAAAGGTGGGCTAAGGAAAATTTGTATAATTATATTAATATTATATTAAATTTTCGCTTTGGTGTTCTAAGCATTTTCCTATAATAAATAGGTGCTTAGGTTAGAATTGAAAATCACACCGTAAACTCAAGTTTTCTCTATTTCTCTCTCGATATTTTGAGCGTATTCTTGTGAGTATTTTGAGTATACTTTGAGTATTGCTAGACGGTGCAAGTTCCTTCAAAGACTATACCCTAGATTCTAGCTGTAAGTAATCGATCTTCGAGGTAAGTGGATATTATTTTTTTTTTCAGAATGATATTATTTCTTCAATATCATTATGTCAAATGTTGATCCAAGTTTTTATCAAATTTGGAACTTTTTTTCATGTTGGGTTATTATTCATTGGGTTACTATTCACGAAGTTACTATTCACGAAGTTACTATTCACGAAGTTTACTATTCACGAAGTTACTATTCATTTAGTACTATTTCATGAAGCGTGAAGATGATTTTTTTGTGGAATTTCTATCTTTGGTGTCTGAGTTACTATTCACGATACTAAGACTATTCACGATACTCAAGACTATTCACGATATACTAAGACTATTCACCTAAAAATAAAATTTCTTCTTTTCGTCAAAATATCTATTTCGATACTAACTCGATCAGATCCATGTTTTGATCATTCTCAATTTTACACCACTATGATTATTTTTGAGGTATTTTTGGACGTGGATAAAACCAAGTACTAATCCTTAATCCTTAATCCTGTCATTTTGTTTCAATCGATTCGCTTTTTTAAAAATATTTTTCATCATCCTCGCCTTAAATGATGATATTATTGAATATCTTCGCCCCAGAAAAAAAAAAGATGAATGATTTGAATATCTTCGCCTCAGAGTAAAAGAAGAATGATGAATTTTCAAGAATAAAAGATGAATGTGTTGAGATGAATACGATCGATTGATTAATATCTTTCGCCTCAGAGCAGCAAAAAAAGATGAACAGTGTGTTTAAATGAATACGACTAATCGATGAATATCTTCGCCTCAGTAAAGCAAAAAAAGATGAATATTTGATTCCGTATGTATATCGATTGATGTTACAGGATAAAATATTGATGATGGATCGTTAAATTCATAGATTATAGATAGATTTCATCTCTCACGTAACTCTTCTATGAATTATTATTTCACCCGTAATATTGATCCAAACTTGTTGCCTATTGTATTCTATCGATTTTTTTTCCTCGTCAAGACTAACGATAATTTGTCAGATATTATCTTAGTCATAATATTCTTTATCGGGCTAGTTGAGCTCACCCTTTTCCTTGTTGTTCCATTTTTTTCTTCTCGTGAGGCTAGAATGTAATGTAGTACTAGCTCTGGGGTATGGAATGAAGATTCTAGAGAGAGTTGTTTAGTAGTCCTCACCATTTTTGTAAAATAATGAATCAATAATGTGATGAGGATTTATTTGAGTATAGATATTGTCTGTAAGATAATATTTATATTCAAACTCACGCTTTTATCGTTGTAATAATAAAGTTGTAGTTGTTTTTCGCATCATGTATTGGCGCACTCGTAATGGGGGTGTCAGGTATACCTATTTTTTGGGGGCGCCACACAAAAATACAGAGGAAATGATAGAATTCACGAGTGGTCACAAACCAAGCAGCTCAAAGAGTCGGGACCACCTGCACTCGGGGAAAGCCGATCCGATTAAAGCGAGACGGGTCAAACAAATTACCAAGATATTCGATGTCTCTGGGATGCACGGAGGAACAGAAAGTTCCATTCGCCACCTTTATGTTCCGTGGGCGAGGCAGACATCGGTGGGAATCAGGAAGTTGCACTCCATCCAAACCGCACTCAAAGATGTCATGGGAGACGCTTTCAGAAACAGCTTCAATGACAAGTACTTCCTCGAAAGTATTCGGCTATACGAAGGAAGTGGAGTTTATTAGATCAGAGCAGTAATAACACGATTTGTCCCAAAGACGAGGCGTAAGTTCATGAGTTATCCTGTGTTGCACCTCATTTGGTGGAGAATGAGGAACGATGACGCGGATGTTTCGAGAGGTTTGAAACCCGACATACGCCAAGATCTCATTTCTCATAAATTTTCTCTATTCAGATGTTGTCAACAGGCTCTCTCATTGTTAGAGCGAGATAACGAGTAACGCTCAACCGAGGGACCATAACCAGATCATATCAAGATAGTAGCCATCGTAATAACGATAACCAATGGAGAAAGAAGAATACGATTAAAGGCAGAACCACTCCGTGGTAATCGTGGGCCATGAAAAAGAAGAAGTTTAGCCTGGGAGGAGATTTTAAAAGAGGAGATTCAACAACCACTATGTGAAGACGCCGCCCGCCTTAAAGAACTAGTTTTATGGAGGAGAACGACCACCCATCAGATGTTACAAATGCGGAAAGAGGGACATATCACCCAAACCGCCCACAACAGCTTTAAGGTATGCTATAATTGTGGAAAGGAAGGACATATCGCCGAGATCAGACGAAGAATAAACCTAGTTCAATGGGGATGGTGACTCAAAAGATCGTCCCGTAAAAGTCAAAGTCAACGATTTCGAAAGAGCTTTGTCGCGACTTTCATTAAAAATGCAAGGAACCCGAACGGTTAGCACAAGTTAGTTAATTATAAATTTTGCTAAGTATATACCTTACTAGATATCTGGTTCTACCCATTCTTTATCTCTCTTATCAAGCGCCAACGCTTAAACTCGACCGAGAAATTAGACTTTGACCTATCTCGTGGAAACTCCGTTAGAGAAACTTTCACACATCCATCGCTTATAAATCTTGCTTGATTCAAGTGGCACTATCACATTACCCGTTAACCTTATTTCTATAGAGATATTTGTTTTTGATGTGATTTTAAGGTTAACTACTCATCACGCCAAATTGATTATTTTCGTAAGGTCATAGTTTTCATATTCCTAAGCAACCCGTTATTCAATTCAAGCAATCAAACCATCAGTAGTCAAACATTTTCATATCAAGCCATGAAGTCATTCGCTTATTACGGATGTCAAATTTTCTTAGTCCATGTTATGGATTTGAATAAAGACACGCCGATTTGAATAATATTCCTGTTATTGATTTTTCCCGACGATTTTCTCAAGAATTTTTCGCTTACTCCCAAAGCTCGATATTAAATTTTGTATCGACTTTGAACCCAGACAAAACTCATTTCTAAAATCTCACATCGAATGGCTCCTATGAACTTCGTGAGTTAAAATTCAACTATAGAATTTGGCACCGAGCCTTTATCTTTGTGACTTCCTTTGTGGAATTCACCTGCCGCACTCTCCGTAGGGACGCCATATTCGCAGCGATAGTAAATCGATAGGTGTCATTGTGACGCATATCCAAGATTGGGATACGAGTCACAGCTTGAGAGCAACCTAAGTCAAGAATCTAAATACGTAGCTTTCAGGCTTAGTTGGTTATTATCGGAGATTCGTTGAAGGATATTCTCTAATCGCTATTCCATTAACTTACCGACTAAAAGATACAAAATTGAATGGAGCAAGGAATGCGAGAAGATTTTTCAAGAACTCAAGAGGAGACTCATTTCAAAGACATATTCTAACCACGCCATCTCGAAAAGTTTAACGTGGTAGCCGACGCGATGAGTAGAAGATCATATGCGGAACGAAAAGGATGATGTCAAGTATACGACAGAGCCAACTTTAATAGAAAAAGTTAAGGTCGCTTCAAGCCACCCAATCTTGAGTCGATGCGCGCATGAAGAAGAAAGTACAAGAAGGAGCTATTCCTAAGCTTAGAATCGATGAAGAAGGAATACTTCGAGTCCACTCTAGACTTTCAGGTTCCTAACGACTGATTTGAAGTACAAGATTACGATGGAGGCACACAACACGCCATTTGCAATCCATCCGGAAGTACTAAAATGTATCGTGATCTTCAACATACATTTTGGTGGAACAATATGAAGAGAGAGATTGCAAAGTTTATCTCGATGTGTTTAACTCACAACGTAAAGGCGAGCATCTTGTACCTAAGGGTCCGCTGCAGAACCACTGAGATTTTGAATGGAAGTGGGAACACATTACTATGGATTTCATTACGGGTCTTCCAAGGTTTCTCAAGGCATCAATGCTATTTGGGTTATTGTTGATAGATTAACCAAGTCCGCTCATTTTCACCGATACGAGAGACTTATTCCCTTGAACGCCTTTTCTCGAGATGTACGTAAATGAGATTGTGAGATTGCATGGCATGCCAAGATCCATAGTTTTAGATCGTGACCCAAGATTCACTTCATGATTTTGGGTTAGTTTGTAGAAAGCTATGGGCACTAATTTATTTATCTGGGCTGGGTATACCATCCTCAAACGGATGGGCAATCGTAAAGGACTACTCAAACTCTCAAGATATATTAAAACTCGTGGTCCTAGATTTCAAAGGAAGTCGATAAGTACTTGCCATTGGTGGAATTCTCATACAACAATAGTTATTAAACAAATATAGGCATGGTTCCATTCAAGCATTATATGGACAAAATGTCGCTCTCCAATATGTTGGGATGAGGTGGGTGAAGCAACATTGTTGGGACCCGAAGTTAAGACGTATGACTAAAAGATCCAAATGATTCGACAACGATACAAACCGCACAAGATCGATAAAAAGAGTTATGCTGCGATCTTCATCGAAAGGACGGAATTTAATGTGTGGGGATCATGCGATTGTCATGAAGTTGCTCCATGGAAGGGAGTTACAAGATTTGGGAAGAGAGGAAAGCTCAATCCACGATTTATCTGGTCCATTTCAAATTCTCGACCGAGTAGGAAATGTAGCCTATAGATCTGCTACATTCGAGTATGTCTCGTGTTCATAATGTGTTTCACATATCCGCATTTCAGAAATATGTGAAAGACCCAACCACGTTATCGAAGTTAGAACCGACGAGATAGCCAAGACTTAACGTATGAGGAGGTACCGCCAAGATTTTGGATAGAAGGAGCATGTCCCACGCAAGAAAGGTTATACCACAAGTTAAAGTTTTGTGGAGGAATCATGCTATAGAGGAAATGACCGAATTGAAACGAAAATGAAAGCGAGGTATCCTCACCTTTTCAAAACACCAGTACGTGACGCCAATTTCGAGGACTTAAATTTCATAAGGAGGGAGGTCAGAAGACCTCAAATTTTTAAATAAAAAGGAATTTTATTTTTATTTTGAAATAGTAAGGGTTGATTTGATTAATGTGGATAGTTAGGGTTAAATACGCAAATATTTCAAAATAAGCAAGTGGTTATAAAATATTCATTATTGTTTGGGAATATTCGTTTGGTCGTGGAATATTCAGATCGCTTGGGAATATTCGCACGACTGCAAGCAGCCCATGTGTGGGCCCCATAACGGAAAGCGATTGGATGAAGAAAACGACAAATATAAGTTGTTTTTAAATAAACTACAGTAGTTGTTACCGCTAATATCATCGCTGAATACCCGTGGTTAAAACACACTAATACGCCATTGTCAACAAAAAGATACCAGATTGCACCAATTATTGATTCTTACGTAAGAAGGCACTACTCAATAATGGTTACAAAGAATTATCGCTCAAAGA
Organism: Panax quinquefolius; assembly: GCA_020205615.1. Taxonomy (NCBI): domain Eukaryota; kingdom Viridiplantae; phylum Streptophyta; class Magnoliopsida; order Apiales; family Araliaceae; genus Panax; species Panax quinquefolius. The sequence goes on along the minus strand of CM035160.1, from coordinate 27,144,137 downwards.
TTTTATCGAGTTAATAATTGTCAGGTTGATATTTTATATTGTCGTTGTTTCAATAATGTCATTACACAAGATTTTCATTATCGGGCAATAATTATATTATCCTAATAATATTATTAGATAACATTATTGGCAATGTCTAGAAAGTTCGCTTCTAAGGAGAGGTTTGGTCATCTAATCGGCCAAGAAGAAGAAATTTTATCGAAAGCCCCTCTTCCTGAACCCACCGGTCAATATTGGATTCGTAATATTATTTGTGAATAATTAATTATTGATTTATATGATGAGGAAAATATTGATTTTATGTGGATATAGATGGAGAAAATTTTTAAATGACAATTGTTGAAAATTAATATTTTATCTTTTTCTCGATAAAATAATTCATTTAAATATATTATTTTAATAATATATTAACTGTGATATTTTTACAATGAATGTGGGATATATGAGTATATGAGGAGGAAGAGTATTTTTGTGGCATTAAATGTTTAAACATGTTTTGTGTGTTGTGGACACAATTATCGATCAAATTTTGATTATAAATGTAAAATCGCCTGCTTGTGGATTTTTGGCCGATTTTTGTTTGGAATTTGGAAAACTTTTTTCTGCAAAGTTGTAGAGAATTGAATTTCCTATAAAAACTCGCGAGATTCGAATTTTCTGATGAAAGGGCTATTTATTATGAATTATTGAAGTTCAAGTTCAAATAATTGATTTTTGGGAGTTTTAAATATTTTTGTTAAGAAAAACGTTTTTTTATTTTTTTTGGACATCATTAACATGTGTGGCTGGTGTTTTGATTCAAAAGGTGGGCTAAGGAAAATTTGTATAATTATATTAATATTATATTAAATTTTTCGCTTGGTGTTCTAAGCATTTTCCTATAAATAGGTGCTTAGGTTAGAATTGAAAATCACACCGTAAATCAAGTTTTCTCTATTTTCTCTATATTTTGAGCGTATTCTTGTGAGTATTTTGAGTATACTTTGAGTATTGCTAGACTATGCAAAGTCCCTTCAAAGACTATACCCTAGATTCTAGCTGTAAGATCGATCTTCGAGGTAAGTGGATATTATTTTTTCAGTAATGATATTATTTCTTCAATATCATTATGTCAAATGTTGATCCAAGTTTTTATCAAATTTGGACTTTTTTTTCATATTCATGGGTTATTATTCACGAAGTTACTATTCACGAGTTACTATTCACGAAGTTACTATTCATAGTTACTATTCACGAAGTTACTATTCATTTAGTACTATTCATGTAAGCGTGAAGATGTTTTTTTGTGGAATTTCTATCTTTTGGTGTCTGAGTTACTATTCACGATATTTAAGACTATTCACGATACCAAGACTATTCACGATACTAAGACTATTCAATCTAAAAAATAAAATTTCTTCTTTTTTCGTTCAAAATATCTATTCTCGATACTAACTCGATCAGATCCATGTTTTGATCATTCTCGAATTTTACACCACTATGATTATTTTTGAGGTATTTTGGGCGTGGATAAAACCAAGTACTAATCCTTAATCCTTAATCCTTGTCATTTTGTTTCACCGATTCGCTTTTAAAAAATATTTTTCATCATCCTCGCCTTAAATGATGATATTATTGAATATCTTCGCCCGTAGTGAAAAGATGAATGATTTTCAAGAATATCTTTTGGCCCAGAAAAAGATGATGTGTGTGTCGAGATGAATACGATCGATTGATTAATATCTTCGCCTCAGAAAGAAAAAGATGAACAGTGTTTAAATGAATATGACTAATCGATGAATATCTTTCGCCTCAGAAAGTAAAAAGATGAATATTTGATTCCGTATGTATATCGATTGATGTTACAGGATAAAATATTGATGATGGATCGTTAAATTCATAGATTATAAGAGATTTCATTCTTCACGTAACTCTTCTATGAATTATTATTTTCATGTAATATTGATCCAAACTTGTTGTCTATCAGATTCTATCGATTTTTTCCTCGTCAAGACTAACGATAATTTGTCAGATATTATCTTAGTCATAATATTCTTTATCGGGCTAGTTGAGCTCACCCTTTTCCTGTTGTTCCATTTTTCTTCTCTCGTTGTTCCATTTTCTTCTATGGTGGAGGTTCTAGAGAGAGTTGTTTAGTAGTCCTCACCATTTTTTTAAAATAATGAATCAATAATTATGATGGGATTTATTTGAGTATGGATATGGAATGAAGATTCTAGAGAGAGTTGTTTAGTAGTCCTCACCATTTTTGTAAAATAATGAATCAATAATTATGATGGAGGATTTATTTGAGTAAAACCAGAGGGGATATTGTCTTCGCTAAGATAAGCTTTTTTGTATTCAAACTATAGGATATTATGTGATATATCGATTTCTTAATTAACCCTTATTTTATGACAAGATTTAAAGCCGATCCGATTAAGGTGAGACGGGTCAAACAAATTACCAAGATATTCGATGTCTTGGGATGCACGGAGAAATGAGAAGTTCCATTCGCCACCTTTTTATGTTCCGTGGGCAGGCAGACATCGGTGGGAATTGTGGTTGCATCCATCCAAACCGCACTCAAAGATGTCACGGAGACGCTTTCAGAAAATAGCTTCAATGACAAGTACTTCCCCGAAAGTATTCGGCTATACGAAGGAAGTGGAGTTTATTAGACTAGAAGGTAATAACACGATTTGTCCCAAAGACGAGGCTAAGTTCATGAGTTATCCAGTTTGCACCTCATTTGGTGGAGAATGAGGAACGATGACGCGGATGTTTCGAGAGGTTTGAAACCCGACATACGCCAAGATCTCATTTCTCATAAATTTTCTCTATTCGAGATGTTGTCATTGTGGCTCAGCTTGTTAGAGCGAGATAACGAAAGTACGCTCAACCGAGGGACCATAACCGTGGATCATATCAAGATAAGTACCATCGTAATAACGATAACCAAATGGAGAAAGAAGAATACGATTAAAGGCAGAACCACTCCGTGGTAATCGTGGCCATGAAAATAGAAGAAGTTTAGCCTGGGAGGAGATTTTAAAAGAGGAGATTCAACAACCACTATGTGAAGACGCCGCCACCAAGAAGAACTAGTTTTATGGAGGAGAACGACCACCGGTCAGATATGTTACAAATGCGGAAAGAGGGACATATCACCCAAACCGCCCACAACAGCTTTAAGGTATGCTATAATTGTGGAAAAGAAGGACATATCGCCGAGATCAGACACAGATCGAAACCTAGTTCAATGGATGGTGACTCAAAAGATCGTCCCGTAAAAGTCAAAGTCAACGATTCTCGGAAGAGCGTTTGTCGTGACCCCATTAAAATGCAAGGAACCCGAACGGTTAGCACAAGTTAGTTAATTATAAATTTTGCTAAGTATATACCTTACTAGATATCTGTTCTACCCATTCTTTTATCTCTCTTACTTCAGGCCAACGCTTAAACTCGACCGAGAAATTAGACTTTGACCTATCTCGTGGAAACTCCGTTAGAGAAACTTTCATCACATCCATCGCTTATAAATCTTGCTTGATTCAAGTCAGCACTATCACATTACCGTTAACCTTATTTCTATAGAGATATTTGTTTTTGATGTGATTTTAAGGTTAACTACTCATCACGCCAAATTGATTATTTTCGTAAGGTCATAGTTTTCATATTCCTAAGCAACTCGTTATTCAATTCAAGCAATCAAACCATTGTAGTCAAACATTTTCATATCAAGCCATGAAGTCATTCGCTTATTACGGATGTCAAATTTTCTTAGTCCATGTTATGGATTTGAATAAAGACACGCCGATTTGAATAATATTCCGTTGTTATTGATTTTCCCGACGATTTTTTCAAGAATTTCGCTTACTCCCAAAGCTCGATATTAAATTTTGTATCGACTTTGAACCCTAAGACAAAACTCATTTCTAAAATCTCATATCGAATGGCTCCTATGAACTTCGTGAGTTAAAATTCAACTATAGAATTTGGTACCGAGCCTTTATTTTGTGACTTCCTTTCAGGAATTCACCCAAGCCGCACTCTCGTAGGGACGCCATATTCGCAGCGATAGTAAATCGATAGGTGTCATTGTGACGTGCTATCCAAGATTGGGATATGAGTCACAGCTTGAGAGCAACCTAAGTCAAGAATCTAAAGACGTAGCTTTAGGCTTAGTTGGTTATTATCTGAGATTCGTTGAAGGATATTCTCGAATCGCTATTCCATTAACGCAATCGACTCAAGAGATACAAAATTGAATGGAGCAAGGAATGCGGGAAGATTTTCCAAGAACTCAAGAGGAGACTCATTTCAAAGACATATTCTAACCATACCATCCTCGAAAAGTTTAACGTAGCCGACGCGATGAGTAGAAGATCATATGCGGAACGAAAAGCGATGATGTCAAGTATATACGACAGAGCCAACTTTAATAGAAAAAGTTAAGGTTGCTCAAGCCACCAAATTTGATTCTGAGTCGATGCGTATGAAGAAGAAAGTACAAGAAGGAGCTATTCCTAAGCTTAGAATCGATGAAGAAGGAATACTTCGAGTCCACTCTAGACTTTCAGGTTCCTAACGACTCGATTTGAAGTACAAGATTATGATGGAGGCACACAATACGCCATTTGCAATCCATCCTCGAAGTACTAAAATGTATCGTGATCTTCAACATACATTTTGGTGGAACAATATGAAGAGAGAGATTGCAAAGTTTATCTCGATGTGTTTAACTTGCCAACGTAAAGGCGAGCATCTTGTACCTAAGGGTCCGCTGCAACCACTGAGATTCCTGAATGGAAGTGGGAACACATTACTATGGATTTCATTACGGGTCTTCCCACGGTTTTCAAGGCATCAATGCTATTTGGGTTATTGTTGATAGATTAACCAAGTTCCGCTTCATTTTTTACCGATACGAGAGACTTATTCCCTGAACGCCTTTTCTCGTATGTACGTAAATGAGATTGTGAGATTGCATGGCATGCCAAGATCCATAGTTTTAGATCGTGACCCAAGATTCACTTCATGATTTTTGGGTTAGTTTGTAGAAAGCTATGGGCACTAATTTATTTATCTGGCTTTGGCATACCATCCTCAAAACGGATGGGCAATCGTAAAGGACTACTCAAACTCTCAAGATATATTAAAACTCGTGTCCTAGATTTCAAAGGAAGTTGGGATAAGTATTGCCATGGTGGAATTCTCATACAACAATAGTTATTAAACAAATATAGGCATGGTTCCATTCAAGCATTATATGGACAAAATGTCGCTCTCCAATATGTTGGGATGAGGTGGGTGAAGCAACATTGTTGGGACCCGAAAGTTAAGACGTATCACGTAAAAGATCCAAATGATTCGACAAACGATACAAACCAAGACAAGATCGACAAAAAAGAGTTATGCGGATCTTCATCGAAAGGACGTGGAATTTAATGTAGGGGATCATGATTGTCAAGAAGTTGCTCCATGGAAGGGAGTTACAAGATTTGGGAAGAGAGGAAAGCTCAATCCACGATTTATCTGGTCCATTTCAAATTCTCGACCGAGTAGGAAATGTAGCCTATGACTTCAAGTTACCTCCAAGTATGTCTCGTGTTCATAATGTGTTTCACATATCCGCATTTCAGAATATGTGAAAGACCCAACCACGTTATCGAAGTTAGAACCGACGAGATAGCCAAGACTTAACGTATGATGAGGAGGTACCGCCAAGATTTTGGATAGAAGGAGCATGTCCCACGCCAAGAAAGGTTATACCACAAGTTAAAGTTTTGTGGAGGAATCATGCTATAGAGGAAATGACCGGGAATTGAAACTAAAATGAAAGCGAGGTATCCTCACCTTTTCAAAACACTGTGTATCGACGCCAATTTCGAGGATTTAAATTTCATAAGGAGGGAGGTCAGAAGACCTCAAATTTTTAAATAAAAAGGAATTTCCTTTATTTATTTTTGAAATAGTAAGGGTTGATTTGATTAATGTGGATAGTTAAGGGTTAAATACGCAAATATTTCAAAATAAGCAAGTGGTTATAAAATATTCATCATTGTTGGGAATATTCGCTTGGTCGTGGAATATTCAGATCGCTTGTGAATATTCGTACGACACAAAAAAGCCCATGTGGGGCCCATATAACGGAAAGTTTATGGATGAAGAAAACGACAAATATAAGTTGTTTTTAAATAACCACAGAAGTTGTTACCAAGTAATATCGTTGAATACCCTATGGTTAAAAAACACACTAATACGCCATTGTTGAACAAGAAGATACCAGATTGCACCAATTATTGATTCTTACGAAGAAGGCACTACTCAATAATGGTTACAAGAATTATCGCTCAAAGATTTTATCGAAAGTTAATAATTGTCATATTGATATTTTATATATCGTTGTTTCAATAATTGTCATTACACAAAGATTTTCATTATCGAAGCAATAATTCATATTATCCTAATAATATTATTAGATAACATTATTGGCAATGTCTAGAAAGTTTCGCTAAGGAGAGGTTTGGTCATCTAATCAGGCGCCAAGAAGAAGAAATTTTATCGAAAGCCCCTCTTCCTCGAACCCCCGTGTCAATAATATCAGGATTCTCGTAATATTATTTGTGAATAATTAATTATTGATTTATATGATGAGGAAAATATTGATTTTATGTGGATATAGATGGAGAAAATTTTTAAATGACAATTGTTGAAAATTAATATTTTATCTTTTTCTCGATAAAATAATTCATTTAAATATATTATTTTAATAATATATTAACGGTGATATTTTTACAATGAATGTGGGATATATGAGTATATGAGGAGGAAGAGTATTTTTGTGGCATTAAATGTTTAACACATGTTTTGTGTGTTGGTGGACACAATTATCGATCAAATTTGATTATAGCTTGTAAAATCGCCCGCTTGTGGATTTTGGCCGAATTTTGTTTGGAATTTGGAAAACTTTCTTCTGCAAAGTTGTAGAGAATTGAATTTCCTATAAAAACTCGCGAGATTCGAATTTTCTGATGAAAGGGCTATTTATTATGAATTATTGAAGTTCAAGTTCAAATAATCGATTTTTGGGAGTTTAAATTATTTTTGTTAAGAAAACGTTTTTTTTTATTTTTTTTGGACATCATTAACATGTGTGGTGCTGTGTTTTGACCAAAAGGTGGGCTAAGGAAAATTTGTATAATTATATTAATATTATATTAAATTTTCGCTTTTGGTGTTCTAAGCATTTTCCTAAATAAATAGGTGCTTAGGTTAGAATTGAAAATCACACCGTAAACTCAAGTTTTTCTATATCTCTCTCGATATTTTGAGCGTATTCTTGTGAGTATTTTGAGTATACTTTGAGTATTGCTAGACGGTGCAAGTTCCCTTCAAAGACTATATCCTAGATTCTAGCTGTAAGTATCGATCTTCGAGGTAAGTGGATATTTTTTTTTTTGTAATGATATTATTTCTTCAATATCATTATGTCGAAATGTTGATCCAAGTTTTTATCAAATTTGGAACTTTTTCATGCTTGGGGGGTTATTCATTTAGTTACTATTCACGAAGTTACTATTCACGAAGTTACTATTCACGAAGTTACTATTCACGAAGTTACTATTCACGAAGTTACTATTCACGAAAGTACTATTCATGAAGCGTGAAGATGTTTTTTGTGGAATTTCTATCTTTTGGTGTCTGAGTTATTATTCACGATATAAGACTATTCACGATACAAGACTATTCACGATACCAGACTATTCACCTAAAAAATAAAATTTCTTCTTTTCGTCCAAAATATCTATTCGGATACTAACTCGATCAGATCCATGTTTTGATCATTCTCGAATTTTACACCACTATGATTATTTTTGAGGTATTTTGGACGTGGATAAAACCAAGTACTAATCCTTAATCCTTAATCCTTGTCATTTTTGTTTCAATCGATTCGCTTTTAAAAATATTTTCATCATCCTCGCCTTAAATGATGATATTATTGAATATCTTCGGCCCAGTAGCAAAAGATGAATGATTTCAAGAATATCTTTGGCCCTGAGAGAAAAGATGAATGTGTGTCGAGATGAATACGATGATGAATACGATCGAATATAATTCTTACCAGAGTAAAAGATGAATGTGTGTTTAAATGAATATGACTAATCGATGAATATCTTCGGGCCTCAGAAAGTGCAAAAGATGAATATTTGATTCCGATGTATATCGATTGATGTTACAGGATAAAATATTGATGATGGATCGTTAAATTCATAGATTATAGTAGAGATTTCATTCTCTACGTAACTCTTCTATGAATTATTATTTTTCACCGTAATATTGATCTCAAACTTGTTGTCTATCAGATTCTATCGATTTTTCCTCGTTGAAGACTAACGATAATTTGTCAGATATTATCTTAGTCATAATATTCTTTATCGGGCTAGTTGAGCTCACCTTTTCCTTGTTGTTCCATTTTTCTTTCTCGAGGAGGCTAGAATGTAAATAGTACTAGCTCTGGGTATGGAATGAAGGTTCTAGAGAGAGTTGTTTAGTAGTCCTCACCATTTTTGTAAAATAATGAATCAATAAATGTGATGAGGATTTATTTGAGTATAGATATTGTCTAGAAGATAATATTTGTATTCAAACTCAAGCTTTTATCGTTGTAATAATAAAGTCAATTATTGTAGTTGTTTCGCACTCATGTATTTGGCGCACTCGTAACGGGTGTGTGTATACCTATTTTTGGGGGCGCCACAGCTTGGTATCGTAGCTTAGGATATGATCTCCATGAGATCTGGAATAGAACTAGAGGGGAGAGACGAGTAAATCCTTCGCTAAAGGTGTCCTACCTAAGCTTATTTGTTAGTTGGTCAAGATATAGGATATTATGTGATATATCGATTTCTTAATTAACCCTTATTTTATGACAAGATTTGAGAATGTCGATCGAGAATATTATTAAGGAGTGGAAATGAGACCGTGGAGATGCCTCAGATTTCACCAACGAGGAGAACGCGGCAACAGTCGGGCAATGTTCCTCCCGTGAACAACACCACCGAAAGCGTATGATGAACGAGGGATGTTTAGAAGCTTTTTCATAGCTCATGCAAAAAATCGCACGAGGAGACTCGTGTTCAAAATACGTGAGGAAATGATAAGAATTACACGAGTGGTCACATGCCAGCAGCTTCAAAGAGTGGGACCACCGTAATTCTGGGAAAGTTTGATCCGATTAAGGCGAGAGACGTGGGTCAAACAAATTACCAAGATATTCGATGTCTGGGATGCACGGAGGAACAGAAAGTTCCATTCGCCACCTTTATGTTCCGTGAAGCAGGCAGACATCGGGGGGAATCAGGAAGCGCATCCATCCCACCGCACTCAAAGATGTCATGGGAGACGCTTTCAGAAACAGCTTCAATGACAAGTACTTCCTCGAAAGTATTGGCTATACGAAAGGAAGTGGAGTTTATTAGACTAGAAGGTATAATAACGACGACTTGTCCCAAAGACGAGGCTTAAGTTCATGAGTTATCTGTGTTTGCACCTCATTTGGTGGAGAATGAGGAACGATGACGCGGATGTTTCGAGAGGTTTGAAACCCGACATACGCCAAGATCTCATTTCTCATAAATTTTTCTATTATTCAGATGTTGTCACAATGTGGCTCAGCTTTGTTAGAGCGAGATAACGAGTAACGCTCAACCGAGGGACCATAACCAGATCATATCAAGATAGTACCATCGTAATAACGATAACCAAATGGAGAAAGAAGAATACGACAAAGGCAGAACCACTCCGGTGGTAATCGTGGCCATGAAAATAGAAGAAGTTTAGCCTGGGAGGAGATTTTAAAAGAGGAGATTCAACAACCACCATGTGAAGACGCTACAATAAGAACTAGTTTTATGGAGGAGAACGACCACCGGTCAGACATGTTACAAATGCGGAAAGAGGGACATATCACCAAACCGCCCACAACAGCTTTAAGGTATGCTATAATTGTGGAAAGGAAGGACATATCGCCGAGATCAGACGAATAAAACCTAGTTCAATGGGGATGGTGACTCAAAAGATCGTCCCGTAAAAGTCAAAGTCAACGATTTCGGAAGAGCGTTTGTCGTGACCTCATCAAAAATGCAAGGAACCCGAACGGTTAGCACAAGTTAGTTAATTATAAATTTCATGTAAGTATATACCTTACTAGATATCTGGCTTCTACCCATTCTTTTATCTCTTACTTGCGCCAACGCTTAAACTGACCGAGAAATTAGACTTTGACCTATCTCGTGGAAACTCCGTTAGAGAAACTTTCATCACATCCATCCATCGCTTATAAATCTTGCTTGATTCAAAGTTGGCACTATCACATTACCGTTAACCTTATTTCTATAGAGATATTTGTTTTTGATGTGATTTTAAGGTTAACTACTCATCACGCCAAATTGATTATTTTCGTAGGTGTTAGTTTTCATATTCCTAAGCAACTCGTTATTCAATTCAAGCAATCAAACCATCAGTAGTCAAACATTTTCATATCAAGCCATGAAGTCATTCGCTTATTACGGATGTCAAATTTTCTTAGTCCATGTTATGGATTTGAATAAAGACACGCCGATTTGAATAATATTCTTGTTGTTATTGATTTTCCCGACGATTTTTCAAGAATTTCGCTTACTCCCAAAGCCTCGATATTAAATTTTGTATCGACTTTGAACCCCAGACAAAACTCATTTCTAAAATCTCATATCGAATGGCTCCTATTGAACTTCGTGAGTTAAAATTCAACTATAGAATTTGGTACCGAGCCTTTATCTTGTGACTTCCTTTGTGGAATTCACCTGCCGCACTCTCCGTAGGGACGCCATATTCGTGCGATAGTAAATCGATAGGTGTCATTGTGACGCATATCCAAGATTGGGATATGAGTCACGCTTGAGAGCAACCTAATCAAGAATCAAAAGACGTAGCTTTCTAGGCTTAGTTGGTTATTATCTGAGATTCGTTGAAGGATATTCTCTAATCGCTATTCCATTAACTTAGCCGACTCGAAAAGATACAAAATTTGAATGGAGCGAGGAATGCGAGAAGATTTTCCAAGAGCTCAAGAGGAGACTCATTTCAAAGCACATATTCTAACCATACCATCTTCGAAAAGTTTAACGGTAGCCGACGACGCGATGAGTAGAAGATCATATGCGGAACGAAAAGCGATGATGTCAAGTATACGACAGAGCCAACTTTAATAGAAAAAGTTAAGGTTGCTCAAGCCACCCCACCCTTGAGTCGATGCGTATGAAGAAGAAAGTACAAGAAGGAGCTATTCCTAAGCTTAGAATCGATGAAGAAGGAATACTTTGAGTCCACTCTAGACTTTGTGTTCCTAACGACTCGATTTGAAGTACAAGATTATGATGGAGGCACACAATACGCCATTTGCAATCCATCTCGGGAGTACCAAAATGTATATGATCTTCAACATACATTTTGGTGGAGCAATATGAGAGAGAGAGATTGCAAAGTTTATCTCGATGTGTTTAACTTGCCAACGTAAAGGCGAGCATCTTGTACCTAAGGGTCCGCTGCAACCACTTGAGATTCCTGGAATGGAAGTGGGAACACATTACTATGGATTTCATTACTACGGGTCTTCCTACGGTTTCTCAAGGCATCAATGCTATTTGGGTTATTGTTGATAGATTAACCAAGTCTCGCTTCATTTTTTACCGATACGAGAGACTTATTCCTTGAACGCCTTTTCTCGATGCACGTAAATGAGATTGTGAGATTGCATGGCATGCCAAGATCCATAGTTTTAGATCGTGACCCAAGATTCACTTCATGATTTTGGGTTAGTTTCAGAAAGCTATGGGCACGGCAATTAATTTACATTTATCTGGCTGGGCATACCATCCTCAAACGGATGGGCAATCGTAAAGGACTACTCAAACTCTCAAGATATATTAAAACTCGTGGTCCTAGATTTCAAAGGAAGTCGATAAGTACTTGCCATGGTGGAATTCTCATACAACAATAGTTATTAAACAAATATAGGCATGGTTCCATTCAAGCATTATATGGACAAAAATGTCGTTCTCCAATATGTTGGGATGAGGTGGGTGAAGCAACATTGTTGGGACCCGAAGTTAGTATCACGTATGACTAATGATTCGACAACGATATAAACCAAGACAAGATCGACAAAAGAGTTATGCGAATCTTCATCGAAAGGGACGGGAATTTAGTGTAGGGGATCATGATATTGTCATGAAGTTGCTCCATGGAAGGGAGTTACAAGATTTGGGAAGAGAGGAAAGCTCAATCCACGATTTATCTGGCCCATTTCAAATTTCTCGACCGAGTAGGAAATGTAGCCTATAGACTTGCAAGTTACTCTCCGAGTATGTCTCGTGTTCATAATGTGTTTCACATATCCGCATTTCAGAATATGTGAAAGACCCAACCACGTTATCGAAGTTAGAACCGGACGAGATAGCCAAGACTTAACGTATGAGGAGGTACCGCCAAGATTTTGGATAGAAGGAGCATGTCCCACGCCAAGAAAGGTTATACCACAAGTTAAAGTTTTGTGGAGGAATCATGCTATAGAGGAAATGACCGGGAATTGGAAACGAAAATGAAAGCGAGGTATCCTCACCTTTTCAAAACACCAGTACGACGCCAATTTCGAGGACTTAAATTTCATAAGGAGGGAGGTCAGAAGACCCCAAATTTTTAAATAAAAGGAATTTCTTTATTTTATTTTGAAATAGTAAGGGTTGATTTGATTAATGTGGATAGTTAAGGGTTAAATACGCAAATATTTCAAAATAAGCAAGTGGTTATAAAATATTCATCATTGTCTGGGAATATTCGCTTGGTCGTGGAATATTCAGATCGCTTTTTGGGAATATTCGTACGACCTGCAAAGCCCATGTGTGGGCCCCATAACGGAAAGCGATTGGATGAAGAAAACGACAAATATAAGTTGTTTTTAAATAACTACAGAAGTTGTTACTGCAAGTATATCGTTGAATACCCTATGGGTTAAAACACACTAATACGCCGTTGTTAAAAGAAGAAGACACCAGATTGCACCAATTATTGATTCTTACGTAAGAAGGCACTACTCAATAATGGTTACAGAATTATCGCTCAAGATTTTATCGAAGTTAATAATTGTCAGGTTGATATTTTATATTGTTGTTGTTTCAATAATTGTCATTACACAAGATTTTCATTATCGGGCAATAATTCATATTATCTCAATAATATTATTAGATAACATTATTGGCAATGTCTAGAAAGTTCTCGCTTCAAGGAGAGGTTTGGTCATCTAATCAAGGCGCCAAGAAGAAGAAATTTTATCGAAAGCCCCTTTCCTGAACCCACTCGTCATCAATATTGTGATTCTCGTAATATTATTTGTGAATAATTAATTATTGATTTATATGATGAGGAAAATATTGATTTTATGTGGATATAGATGGAGAAAAATTTTAAAATGACAATTGTTGAAAATTAATATTTTATCTTTTTCTGATAAAATAATTCATTTAAATATATTATTTTAATAATATATTAACGGTGATATTTTTACAATGAATGTGGGATATATGAGTATATGAGGAGGAAGAGTATTTTTGTGGCATTAAATGTTTAACACATGTTTTGTGTGTTGGTGGACACAATTATCGAATCAAATTTGATTATAATTTGTAAAATCGCCCGCTTGTGGATTTCGTCACGATTTTTGTTTGGAATTTGGAAAAACTTTCTTCTGCAAAGTTGTAGAGAATTGAATTTCCTATAAAAACTCGCGAGATTCGAATTTTCTGATGAAAGGGCTATTTATTATGAATTATTGAAGTTCCGAAGCTCCGAAATAATTGATTTTTGGGAGTTTAAATTATTTTTGTTAAGAAAAACGTTTTTTGTATTTTTTTTGGACATCATTAACATGTGTGGCTGGTGTTTTGACCAAAAGGTGGGCTAAGGAAAATTTGTATAATTATATTAATATTATATTAAATTTTTCGCTTTGGTGTTCTAAGCATTTTCCTATAAATAGGTGCTTAGGTTAGAATTGAAAATCACACCGTAAACCCAAGTTTTCTCTATTTTCTCTCGATATTTTGAGCGTATTCTTGTGAGTATTTTGAGTATACTTTGAGTATTGCTAGACTGCAAGTTCCTTCAAAGACTATACTCTTAGATTCTAGCTAAGTAATCGATCTTTCGAGGTAAGTGGATATTATTTTTTTTTGTAATGATATTATTTCTTCAATATCATTATGTCGAAATGTTGATCCAAGTTTTTATCAAATTTGGAACTTTTTCATGTCTGGGGTTACTATTCATGGGTTACTATTCATAGTTACTATTCACGAAGTTACTATTCACGAAGTTACTATTCACGAAGTTACTATTCACTATTCAAGTACTATTCACTAGTACTATTCATAAGCGTGAAGATGTTTTTTGTGGAATTTCTATCTTTTGGTGTGTCTGAGTTACTATTCACGATATCAAGACTATTCACGATACGCAAGACTATTCACGATACTGCAGACTATTCAATTTAAAAAATAAAATTTCTTCTTTTCGTCCAAAATATCTATTCGGATACTAACTCGATCAGATCCATGTTTTGATCATTCTGAATTTTACACCACTATGATTATTTTGAGGTATTTTTGGACGTGGATAAAACCAAGTACTAATCCTTAATCCTTAATCCTTGTCATTTTGTTTCACCGGATTCGCTTTTTTAAAAAATATTTTCATCATCCTCGCCTTAAATGATGATATTATTGAATATCTTTTGGGCCAGTAAAGCAAAGATGAATGAAGATGAATGATTTTCAAGAATATCTTTGCTTCAGTAAAGCAGAAAAGATGAACAGTGTTGAGATGAATACGAATCGATTGATTAATATCTTTGGGCCAGAGTGCAAAGATGAACAGTGTTTAAATGAATATGACTAATCGATGAATATCTTTCGCTCAGAAAGTGCAAAGATGAATATTTGATTCCAGATGTATATCGATTGATGTTGTTGTGGATAAAATATTGATGATGGATCGTTAAATTCATAGATTATAGTAGATTTCATTCTCTACGTAACTCTTCTATGAATTATTATTTCCGCGTAATATTGATCTCAAACTTGTTGTCTATTGTATTCTATCGATTTTTCCTCGTCAAGACTAACGATAATTTGTCAGATATTATCTTAGTCATAATATTCTTTATCGGGCTAGTTGAGCTCACCCTTTTCCTTGTTGTTCCATTTTTCTTTCTCGTGAGGCTAGAATGTAATGTAGTACTAGCTCTGGGTATGGAATGAAGATTCTAGAGAGAGTTGTTTAGTAGTCCTCACCATTTTTGTAAAATAATGAATCAATAATGTGATGAGGATTTATTTGAGTATAGATATTGTCTGTAAGATAATATTTGTATTCAACTCACGCTTTCTTGTTGCTTTTATGTATTTGCTGTAATAATAAAGTTGTAGTTGTTTCGCACTCATGTATTTGAATACGATAGTAATCTACTCGTAATGGGTGTTGTGTATACCTATTTTGGGGGCGCCACACCCGCCGCCAATTAGGTATGACCACGGTTGTAGTCCCTTAGTTACACATACTCATTAATTCGCTTCTAATAATTGAGCCCTGTTTACAACATCTCGAGTATAAAGCAAATTTATGAGATATAAGATATTCTTAGAATCTCGGGGCTTTAAACCTCTCGAAACATCCTCGTCATTCGTTCCTCATTTTGACCAAATGAGGTGCAAAACTGGATAACTCGCAAACTTTGCCTCGTCATTGAGACAATTATATTATTTTGTTCGATCGATAAACTCCACCTCCTTCGTATACGACGAATACTTTCGGAAAGTACTTGTCATTGAATAGTTTCTGAAATGTTTCCCAAGACATGCTTTGAGTGCGGCCGATTTGGAGTACGCCTCATGCATCTCACCACCAAAGATCCGCTTTCACCGCGGAACATAAAGGTGGCGAATAAAACCTTCGTTCTCCGGTGCATCCCAAGACATCGAATATCTTGGTAATTTGCTTGACCCACGTTTTCGCGCATGATCGGATCCGGCTTTCCCTTAAATTCGTTGGTCCCAACTCTTTGAATCCTTTGTGGACAAGCCGCAGCATTGCTAGCATTTCCACCAGATTACGTACGAAGTTTCCTAAATCGTTTTCAGATAAAGCGCAAAAACTTTCGAACATCCCATCATTCATCATTTGTTCGGTAGTGTTGTTTACATGAGAATATTGCCTTCTTGTTGCACGTTCCCCGGGTGGTGATCAAAGGTGTCTCCACGGTCTGATTTACTCCATTATTAACGTTCTCAGCTGCCATTCTTAAATACTGCCATAAAACAAGGGTTAATAGTTATGTCATATATTATCCCTATACTCTGACCGACCAAATAAACACCAAACAAACTTAGTCAGGTCATACTAGCGAAGGAATTCCCCGTCTCTCCCCTCCTAGTTCTTGTCTCACATCTCAGCCAGGGATCATATCCCTAAGCTCTGATACCAACTGTGACGCCCCCAAAATAGGTATACATCATCCATCTTGAGTCGCCAGATATATGGTACAAAAACAAATACAACTTCAGTAATATAAATCTTGGCAAAAATATGACAACACATATCTTGTGAGTTTGAATACAAATATTGTATACTAGAGGTATACAAACTCAAAAGGAGTCCTCATTACAATTATTGATACACTATATTTTACAAAAATAGTGAGGAATGCTAAACAACTATCTTGAATCATCACTCCATACCCCATTTAGTTCTCGCTAAATTCTCTCTCTTTGAGAAGAACAATGGAACAAAAAGGAAAAGGGTGAGCTCAACTAGCCCAAGTAAAGAATATTATGACTAAGATAATATACAACAAATTATCATTAGTCTTCAACAGGAAAATCGATAAAATATAATAGACAACAAGTTTTAGATCAAGAATCTGCAATGAAACAAAGAATCCATTTGAAGAGTCAAGTAGAGAAAGAATTTTACTATCTTCTAAGATTTAAAAGTCCATCATCAATATTCATCTTTGCACTACATGCCAAAGATATTCATTTGTATCACCAGTTGGTCATGTTCATCTCAACACTTGTTCATCTTTGCACTACGGGCCAAAGATATTCATTAGGTAATCATTCATCTTTGCACTACAGGCCAAAGATACTCATTAATATCATCATTTAGGACTGAGGATAATGAAAAATATTTTAAAGGAACGAATCCAGTGAAACAAATATTAGAGATTCGTATTACAGTTTATCCAAGTTCAATAATACTCCAATATAACCAATTTTGAAGAAGAATTCAAAAATAAAGATCAAAACATGGATACAATCAAAGATAATAACCATAATAGACAACTTGGACAAAAAGAATAAAATTTCATTTTTGGATGAATAGTGTCGTATTCATGTGAATAAAGGTCAGATATCGTGAATAATTAAGCAGGTACACGTGAATAAGAACTCCCGACACAAAAAGTTCCAAATTTGATAAAAGTTTATACCAATATTTCAGCATAATGATATTGAAGAAAATATCATTTTAAGAAGAAAATAACATCCCTTAGTTCAAAATAACCGTATTTCTGACCGAATTTCGGATATAGTGCAGACAGAAACTTGCACTGAATAACAACTCTCAAAGTATCTAAATACTCACAAAAATACGCTCAATAATCTAGAGAGAAAGAAAACTTGTTTCTGGTGTGATTTTCAATTCTAACATAAGCGTCTATTTATAGGAAAAATGCTAGAACGCCATAGTAGACTAAATAATAAAATAATATTATTTAATCAACAAATTCTCTACGTATGCTTTGAACAAGTCTAGTATTCCTTCTTTGAAAAACAAACCAGCAGCCCACATGCTTGAAATATCAAAAAGTGGGTCCCACCCATAATTTAATAAAAATTATTTTATTTTCCGAAACTTCAGTAATTCATAATAAATAGCCCTTTTATTAGATAAATTCGAAACTCACGTGTTTGCATAGGAAATTTAATTCTCTACAACTTTGTAGAAGAAAGTTTTTCCAAATTCCAATCAGAAAATACCCGAAATCCATAAACGGATGATTTTTAATATCTCCAATCCGACAAAATACTGATAAAACACCTCAGCATTAATTCCTTCATTTTTATCCATAAAAAATAGATAAATCCAACATTTATATCCACAAAAATAAATATTTCTTTATCATATGAATCAATAATTAATTATTCACAAATAATATTACAGAATCACATTTATGACAACCAGGCCGTTCCCAGGAAAGAGGGGGCTTTCCAATAAGGATTTATCCTTAATGGCGCGCAATTAGGTGATCAAACCTCTCCTTGACAGAACTTTCTAGACATTGCCAATAATGCTATCTAATAATATTATTCCAAATAATATAAATTATTGATCTGATAATGGAGATGATGTGCAGTGAAAATTATTGAGCAACAATAATATAAAATATCAACGCAACAATTATTGAATCAATAAAATAAAATATTGAGCAATAATTCTCGTAATAATTATTGAGTAGTGCCTTCACGTAAGAATCAAAAATTCAACAACATTGTGCAATACTGGTGCTTCTTTGTGCAACCACGCCAGACATCGTATTTTAACCACCGAGTATTTCAGCGGTGTTAATCTGGTAACAACTACTGGCGTTATTCAATTTTGTCGTTTTTTCATCATCGTAGTTATCCATTATGGGGCCCACTAAATGGTCTGCTTGGCCGTCGTGCGAATATTCTCCAACGTAAAAGAATATTCCACGACCAAACGAATATTCCCAAACAAATGAATATTTTATAACCACTTTCTTATTTTGAAAAATTTTGCACATTTCACCCATAAACAAAGTATTATATCAAATTAATACCTTATTATTCACAATAATAATTAGAGAAAATTTAATTTTATTCATTAATAAATTGGGGTCCTATAATATATATATATATAAGTATTATATATATATATATATATATATTATATAAGTTTTACTTTTTATGTAAAATAGAATATATTATATTTTATTATACTGTATAGTGTTGCATAGTATTGCATAGTGTTTGTATAGTGCAACATAGTAAAATCAAAATTTTTAAAAGTTTCGTCTGTGAACGTTCGCCCGTGAATTTTCTTACTGTTCACCCAAGATTTTCTTAAATAGTTCACTACCACTCTCCTATAAATAGGATGCTCAGTTTTGAAATAAAAATCACACCAGAATCAGATAATTCTTATTCTATAATATTGAGCGTATTTTTTTTGAGTTAAGAAAACTTTGAGTGTAGCAAATAGTCTAAGTTTTTCTTCAAGAATATCTCCGTTATATCAGTCAGAATTTCTCTCCTTTTGAGGTAAGGGGTATTATTTATTTCATATTCGCTTACGATATTATTTTTCGTATTCATAAGAAATTTTATTTTTGTTCAATATTCGTAAGTAATATTATTTTCGTTCAACGGTTGTAAGGGGTTATTTATTTCATATTCGCATACGATATTATTTTTCGTATTCGTAAGGAATTTTTTTTTCGTTCAATATTCGTAAGAAATATTATTTTCGTTCAATATTCGTAAGGAATATTATTTTCGTTCAATATTCGTAAGGAATATTGTCTTCGTTCAATATTCGTATGAAATATTATTTTCGTTTAACAGTTGTAAGGGATATTATTTTTGTTCGATATTCGTACGAAATAATATTTTCTTTCATATTCTGTAGTATGTAAGTAATATTATTTCGTTTTATATTCCTAATTCTACACTTATTGTTGATAAGTATTGTTTCTATACTCCTTGAAATTAGAAGAATATTTTTGAAATTTGCGTTCCATCTAGTATCGTTTCACAAGGATATTTTTCTGAACATTCTTGTTAAATTTTAATTGTTTCATGCCAAAGTACTATTCACTCGGGTACTATTCTCCCGGGGTACTATTCATGACAAAAATTGATTTCTTTTTTGTCTAAATTATTTTTGATACATGAATATTATTCTTGAATTTTACTCCACAAAGCAGTTATCATGTTGATAATTTGAACATTTTTAAACTCTGGATAAATTAAAAATCTTTAATATTTATCCTTGATTTCGTTTGATTGATACTTATATCATTGTCATCATCCTCATGCTTATATTATGATGAAAGTCGACCCGTAGTGCATAGATGGATTGTTGATTGGTATGATTATGACAAGAAAATTATGTATCGGTATAATTATGACCTGTAATGTTACAAATGATGTGGTAAAAGTTCTCATTGGCCCGTAGTGCATTGATGGACAGTTGTTGGCATGATGAAGACCACTGGTGATAATAACGAATATCCTTAGCCCGTAGTGCATGGATGATTCGTGGATGTGATACTAACGAATATCCGTGGCCCGTAATGCATGGATAATTCGATGGTGTGGATTATTTATTGAAATGTGTTACAGGGATAAAATATTGATGATGAACTCTTAAATCATAGAAGATAGTAGATATCATGCTCTACTTGGCTCTTCTAATGGATTGTTTATTCCGCTGCAGTTAAACTTGTTGTCTATTGTATTCTATCAGTTTAACACTGTTGAAGGCTAACGATAATATACTTTATTGGGCTTGTTGAGCTCACCCGCTCACCCTTTGCTTTCATTGTTCTCCTTAAAAAATGAGAACATAGTTGAGACTAGTCGGGGAATGGAGTGACGATCCGAGATGGTGGCTGTAATAGTCTTCACTATTTTATAAAATAATATGATAATAATTGTAATGAGGACTCCATTTGAGTTTAGATATTGTCTACGAGACAATATTCGTATTAAAATTCACAGCTACATTTTATCGTATTGTATAAATAAAGTTTGTATTTAAATTTTGTACCATGTATTTGACGATTCAAAATAGATTATGTTTTTGAGAACCTCACATAATTATTATTGCAAGTGAAGTTGAAAATTTAGATAATAATATAAGCTCAACTCAAGTTTCAAATTTATTGCTATAACAATATTATTGGATTTCATATTAATTAACCATTGGTCTATCCAAAAAAAGATAATAATGTATAAAGTCTATTAACTTATAAATTTATTTATTTTCTTGGCAAAGGTTATTTTATTATATGACAATATTAAAAATAAAAACACATCGGAATAAAATATTTTTAATGAAGAGCAATCTATATATAATTGGATAACTATTATTAGTTCTGTTATATGAATTATAATTGTGACGTACTAAAACATGTAGAAATTAAAAATAATCTCATCGTAATTTAATTTATTTTATTGTATAGAATTACGTATTAATTCATATTATTATAAAGTGTATGCATATTAAAAATATTGTTTCATTTCTAGCTGTAATAGTAATACTGATGCATCAGAAAGTGAACTCTGATAACTACGTTATCAATTTTCTTGTACTTTATTTTTTCTGTTAAACTTATCACTTATCAGCTCTGCATGGACTAATCCCACTGCTGCATGAGCAATAAAACCAAATTAAAATTTCATTTTTAAATGAATTTCTATTAAAATTAAACAATTTTCTACAAATAAAAATACAAATTCCTCACCACAAATATAAGAAAATTGAAAATGAATGCTTAATTTTTCACAATTTGTAACTCAAATATAACTTAATAAACTCAAAAAGATGAAGAAAATCTTTATAAAAGATTGATATTTTTTTTTTCCAATTAGTCGAGGGTTTGAGTTTTATAGTTTCTCTCATTTTTGTAACTCAAGGATAATTTATTAAACTTGAAAGATGAAAAAAAATTCTCGGGTGGATCGCATGAAGTTAACGCTGTTGCATGAGTTATTTTTTTATAATAATAATATTTAGAAAAAATATATAAACACTCTTTTGTATATAATATGAAAAAAAGTTAAGACCGTAAATGAGTTAAACAGTTCGGACTTGATTCGGACTTTGATTCAAAAAAATACGAGCGAGATTCGGATTCGTTAATAATATGATCCAAATCTGAGCATTAAAAATAGTTCGAATAAAAATATGAGTAGAATTTGAGCAAGTTTATTCTCCACTTGTTTAAATTCAAACTACTCGGATTCTTGATAGTGATTCGATACATATTCGATTGATACAGATTCGATTAGATGATCGATACATTCTCTTATAATATACACAAATTTAAATCATATTAGGATAATTAATTATTATTATTTTAATTTTAATTTTAATTGTGATTCTATATTTATAAAGTGTAATAATAAATATATTTTCTCATTTCTAAGTAAATAAAAAATTCAATTTATAATTATATTTATTATAAAACTAGTTATTATGTGAAGACTCGAATTCGAGTTTGAATTTGAAACTTGCGAGTAGTTTGAATATAATTCGATTCGAGTCGGATTTAATTCGAGTAATAAATATTCGAGTCGAGTTGAATCTGAGTAGAATTTTTTAAATATAATTCAAATTCGAGTCGAATTCAAGTACGGATATATTATTTCGAGTTGAACTCGAGCATACCTCTGTTCGGTTCGGTTTAACTCGTTTACCTTAAAAAGTTATACAAAACAACGTTGTTTTGAAGTAGCGTGAGGTAAGCTTTTCCCTTATTGTTTACCTATTTTCTAGGCTGTTAATAATGACAGAGCACTAATTTTACAGCTGGAACAAATATGTATTTAATAGTACTAATATTTTTATATTTATTTTAATAATACTTTAAATTTTTAACTATACATATTATTATATTACTGTGACATTATTAATAACCATTTCCTAAGCTATTAATGAAAAACCACCATAATCTCTGTTTCCTTTCTCCTTCCAAAATTATGTTATCTAAATCTCTGTTTCCTTTTTCCTTCCAAAAGTATGTTATCTTTCTCATTGGTATCTAAATCTTCATGACGATTTATAGCTATTCAATTTCCAATTCATAATAATTACTTTCTCTTTCAGTCCCTACAGTTTAAATAATTTACAGTGAGTGACAGCAGCCCCACAAAAGCTCAGTGAGATTTGCCTTGCTTTGCTAGTTTGCTTGCATTTAATACCATTCTCACTATCTTAAGTAGCCCCCCCGTCCCCTCCCTACTAGATATGTATATATGTAGACATATAAGTGTATTTAAATTTTATTTATTTATATTTTAATTTTTAATAATAAATAAAATTCAAATACATTTATTTTTAATTTTTATTTTTGCCTAAAAGAGCTCTTGTTTTAATTCAAGTATTCAAGTATATTGGGAACCCAACTAATTGTTTTAACAAAAATATATGTAGACATATAAGTGTATTTGAATTTTATTTATTTATATTTTAATTTTTAATAATAAATAAAATTCAAATATATTTATTTTCAATTTTTATTTTTGCCTAAAAGAGATCTTGTTTTAATTCTAGTATTTTAAACATTTTGGACTTTGTCATGCTAACCTCCTCTAAATTCATTTAGTATTAACAAAATTCATTAAATTAAAATCTAATTTGAAATACTGGATGCAGTAACAATATTTTTTAAAAAATAGAATAAATGTTTTCCCAACTCTATTACACATGTAATTCGAATAATATAAATTAAATAAAGGAATCTACTTTTTTCAACAAAAAAAATCCATTAAAACAACAAAATTCAATTAAATAAATAATTATATATTAAAAAAGATGGGACTCTCTAGGCAAAAAAGACCCAGGTGAGAATTCAGATACCCATCCAGCCACACCCATCTGCTACCCCTTTTATTTTCTTCCCCCCTTATAAATAGTACCCCTCCCTAGTAATCCATCTCTCTCATCATCATCTTCCTCAAAACACCCCCCAATCTTTGTTACTCCCATTGTTTTCTCTCTCTTTTCTGTGTTGCCCCAAAAAGAGATTTACTTTGATATTTTCTTCAGCTACTCTCTAATGGCTGCTACATCACAACCATCACAGTTGTATTTAGATGAGAAATGGAAGTCGTCCAAAAAAGGAGGCCCATCTCTAGTTAGGAGAAGTTCATCATCAACAACAACGAAATCATCCCATCAAAGTAGAAGATGCTCATTTACAAGAAAGTGCGCTAGCCTTGTGAAGGAACAGAGAGCTAGATTTTACATCATGAGGCGCTGTGTCACCATGCTCATCTGCTGGCGTGATTACTCTGATTCTTGAACAAAATTACATCAAGGGTTTTGAATTTCTCTTCCTTTCTATGAGATTGTAAATGGGTTCCTCCATTAACCCTGTTCTAAGCTTTTCCCGCATCCGAGGAGGAAGAGAATCACAAGATCTACACACCCAACATGTATATATAATTATTTTCTTTTCTTCCATTTTTTTGGTAGATTTTTTTTTTTTTTGTTTTTTGGGTCTGAATCTCCATTGGAGGAGAAAAGGGTTTTTAATTTTACTGTAATTGAAGATTATAGGATTGAGGAAGGAGAAATTAATTAATTAATAGAACATGAATTAGAAATGTCACTTTTGTTGATACTCTGTTTTTTTTTTGTTGATGATTGAATCGAAGTGATGGGTCTTTTTTGAGCTCTTTTCTCTCTGAGCAAAGCTATATTGCTCACACTAGAGAGAGAAATTGAAATGTAGAGAGAGAAAGAGATTTCATTCAACCATTGCAGCTGCAGAGTGAATCCAGTGTGCTCAACTGACAAATATTATTTAATTACAATTTTTTTTTTTTATCTATAGTAGTAAATATTTTAATATTTTTGATATTGTTAAATTAAAAATGATGTTATTAAATATTTCGATATTTTTTTAATTATTATGAAAATATTCAATTACTAGCGAATAGCGATTACATAATATTTTGAACATATTTATTATTTTGAAAACATAATTTTTACCTTAACTAATTCAATCGCCTGTTTTATCAGAATTGTATTAATAATATAAGAGTCAGTTCAGAGATGGTGAAAAGGAATAATAAATGGTAATCTTAAAATTGGATGCTTAAAGAGGCCTGGCCTTTAGAACATTATTATTCTCTTACTTCACATTCTATTCGGTTGAGAATAAAATTATTTGATAAAATTTTATTTATTTTTTATCGTCTTTTAATCGATAAGATAGAGATATAAATTTAAATTATTAAACATTGTCTCTTAATGAAAAAAATTAAATTTATGGAGTTTTTATAAATATTATACACTTCTCCTTCTAAATTTTAAGATTATTATTGATTTTTTAAAAAGTCAATTTTGATTTATTTTAAATTTAAAACTCATTCAAATATTTTATATTTTTTAGTTAACGAATAGCTTTTTTAAATTAGGATGTTATTTCACTCATATGGTATAATTTATTAAAAATACTAACCATTCGGATATTAATTACTCAATTTTATTAATAAAACTCTTTGTGGACAGAAAAATTAGACATAATTGTATTTAAATTTTACCTATTTATATTTTAACTAAATAAAAGAGCTCTTTTATTAAACACCAAGTTTGGATATTTAATTAATTTTGTAATAATTATATGTAAATTGTCTGAAATGGATACTTAATTTTTGGACTAACAAAGAATGAAAATCAGAGCTTCTTCCGCTAGTGTTGGCTGGCAAATCGCACTGGCACTATTAGCTGGGTAAGGGTAGTAACTCGGCTCTACCTATAATGTGGCAATTTTAAGGAGAATGACGGTTTTGTCCTTTCTCTTGATTTCTTTGACCACCCATGGACCACTTTGAAGGTTTGACCTTTGTTCTAAAGTGACATTCATGTGTATAGTAGTATTAAGTAGTATAATTATTTCAGAAATAAAAAATTTAATGGTTGAGAATTCTTCTAAACTCTTACTTAAAAATAATTTTAATTTTTAATAAAATTAATTTTTATATAGTCAACTATCTTGTAACATATTTCAAACATAACTAATAAAATTAATAAATTATTAAGATCAAATAAACGATGTATTGAATGTAATTACAGAAGAGTCAAATTTGTGTTTTCTAAAACACGTAATAATTATATTTAAGGATAACAAATTTAGTTACACACTTTGAAACTTTAAATGCTTTTGTTTTGTTTTGTTTTTTTCTTCTATAAATAGATTTTAGCTATTATGTTTTGCTAGATTAAAATATGGTTAAATATACTTATGTTATGTTCTTCGAAATATGACCCCTTTTATACATGTCACTATAATCTTTAAAATCTTATAACACCATAATTCAAGTACACTTAAGTAAACAAAAGTGACCCCAACAACTTTTTCGACAAAAAAAATGCATGAATGCTCACTGAATGAAATGGTTCTGAATGTATCTGAATAAGCTGAATGAAGTTGAATACTGAATCTCGAATGAAAAAAATTATTTGATAATTGATACGTCTGAAACATTGAATAACAATTTTTACTATTTTATCCCTCTAAATTATGCTGAACAAGTATATAACTTTGTCTAAACGTATTAAAAATATTAAATACAATATTCATTGTACAACAGATAAAAATAAATAATTCAAACAAATTATCAAACAATTTTAACTCAAATTTCACAAAAAATAAAAAAATATATCAACATAATAATAAAAGTACTAAAACTTTCAAAATATTGATGGGATATTGTTCATATCATCACTTGATTCCTGCTTATAGTTAAAAATTTGGTCTAAATCATTGCTTCCTTCTCTGTCGTGCCTGGTTTTTCATGTGGGGATTTGAATGTATTTCGGCACAGGATCGGTCCTGAGTTTTTAAGGGTCTAAAGCGACAACAAAAAAAATGAGCCTTTTGTGAATTACTTTTAAAATAGACATAAAATAAAACTAAAAATTTTCATTGAACAAAAGAGCATCAATACGAAAGAATACAAGTATACCATTGAGATTTGGGCCTATTTCATTGGGTAAATTTTTTGTGAACCTTTAAATTTAAACTGACGTGAGCTGGGCTCTTTTATTTTGGGTATATATATATACATAACACAAATATCTTTTGGGGGACCTAAAACTTTGTAAATTTTAGTGGGCCTAAAGCCCAGACACCTTGGGCTTTAGCCCAGGACCGGTGCTGTTTCGACATCGATTTACAAAATTCAGTAAGTTTCAAACTCAGATTGATGGAGTTTGTTGGTTAAAAGTTGAATTTTCGATGAAATTTGGGGGTTTTTTGGGTTTAATCTTACACGAAATTTGCTTTGATTTTTAAGATTATGCATATATATAGAAGTCAAAGCTTTCAATGACCTGGAGGAGCGATGCAAGCGATTATTCTATGCTATATGGAGCGGAAAAACCATCGCTATAGGTTCGCTCCCTACGATTCATTTCTTCCTTATATATATATATATATATATATATATATATATATATATATATATATATATATATATATATATATAGGCCGATCTAAAGCAACAAGTATATTTTGACGAGATTTGGGTTTTTTGAAATTGAGAGAGAAGGCGTTGAGTGAGGGAGGTTGTTAGACTGTGGTGGTAGAAGTTGACTTTGAAATTGATGAAGTAGAGTCGGTGATGAAAGTTATGTGGATAGTTCTGTGGAAGAATCAACGGAGGATGAAGAGGATGATGAAATTGGGGAGGGATGAGGAGATCAAACTGCAAGCGGGGAGGGGACCGAGGATGATGCGGTTGACAAAGGTGTGGAAAACAAATGGAAGGCAAAGGCAAAGAAACAAGATTTGCACATAACAAAGGTAAGCGAAAACAAAGCGCAGAGCCCAAATGAAGTTGAAGAACCACTAGTGCATGGATTTTCATCCTCGACTATGATGGATGACAGTTGATATGGAAAGGATGCCTAGGGTTGATGAGTGGGACCCTGAACCACCTGAACAAGAACATAAAGGTGGTCCAGAATTTAGGGAAGGTGACAGTGAGGATATTGAGTTTGAGTTGGGAATGACATTTTCCAATGTCAATGAAGTGAGGGCAGCAATCAGAAATCATGGTATCAAACATGGAAGGAAGGTTTATTTCAAGAAAAACCTGTCCAATAAGATCCAAGCAAGGTGTGTGGAGCCATGTACATGGTACTTCTATCTTTCGCAAAGGCAAAAAGAGAGCTCACATTTAAAATTACTAGGTTACAAAAAGTCCATACTTGTAGTAGGGAGTGAGATAATTATTGTATAAATGCGGAGTGGATTGCCAAAAAATATGAAGATGATCTTCGGATGAATCCAACATGGGGATTAGATCAGTTTCATACTAAAGTAGTTAAAGATTTGGATATTGGAGTATCAAGGAGCCCAGCATACTGAGCTAAGAAAAAAAGCAATGAGAAGCATTGAAGGTAGTCTTTGAAGAGGAGTATGGGTGGTTTTGGACTATCTTCGCAGAGCTCGGAAGAGCCGTACACAGGGAGTACTTGTATTTTGAAGAGAGCAGAACCAGAACAATGATAAGATTTAGGCAGATTTTTGAGGTTTTATGTCTATCTCCAACCACTAAAAGAAGGATTTAAGGTGGGGTGTAGACCACTGGTGGGGCTTGATGGATGTTTTCTCAAAGGACCATATGGGGGTCAGTTATTGACTGCAGTTGGTGTTGACCCAAACAATGGGATGTGGCCAGTTGCTTGGGCCATTGTTGAATCTGAGAACACTCAATCTTGGACCTGGTTTATGAACTTGTTGGTGGCTGATCTTGGGATTTCAAATGATGGAGGCTGGACATTCATTTCAGATAAACAAAAGGTATAAACATCTCTACATTTCTATATACTTTTCATTTAGTAGATGTTTATGATTAGTACTTTAGAAGATGTGATTTATGATTATAACTGATTATTTCATTGGTGTTGATCCAGGGTTTGATTAATGCTTTAGAAGATGTGATTTATGATTATAACTGATTATTTCATTGGTGGTGATGACTTTTGATACACTTTCAGTTGCTTTGAAAGCAACACCCTTTTCCTTCCTTCTTCCTTCTGAAAGGGTTTCAGCACGTTGGGTCAGCTCCAGCTCGCATGTCAGGAGATTGCCATACAGTTGTTGAACTATCATCTCGTTAAGATTCTTTGACTCTCTTATTGCAGTGGTCTTGACATCCCACTTGCTCGGTAGGGCTCTCATGAACTTTATGGTCAGATCTTTGTTAGGATAGATCTTTCCATATGCTCGTAGAGAGTTGAGCAGAATGTTGAATCTTTCATAAGTGGCAGTTACATTTTTGCCTCAGACATGAAAGCAAACATCTCATCTTCTTTGTATTAGAAGAGAGCATTTGTTCTCTCTAACTTCTTCAGTTCCTTCGTGCATGATCAGCAGTGCTTCCCAGACTTCCTTGGCTGTTTTGCAGTTTACAACATTGTCAAACAAATCGTCCTCAAAGGATTGGAAGAGGATGTTCATAGCCTTTTTGTCAAGTTGGACGGCTTTCTTCTCTGTGTCTGTCCATTCTTCTTTCACTTTGATTTGTACTTTGTTTGGCTCGTCAATGGTTGGTGCAAGCTTTGTTAGTATATAGGGCCCATTAAGAACAGTCTCAAATAGATCTTCATCTATTGAGTCCATGTAAGCTTGCATTCTAACTTTCTAGTTAGTAAATTTATCCTTGTTGCACATTGGTGGCTTGCTGCCTCCCCTGGTCCTGGATTCGCTTGGTACGAGTGCCATTTGGATCTACTAAAGCATGTAAGCTGTAAAATAGAACCCGCTTTGATACCAATTGTTAGTTTTTAGTAGGCACAAGTTATCTAGAAGGGGGGTTGAATAGATATTTGAAAATCTTTTCTATTTTAAACTTGTTCTTAGATAGTGATTAAAACTTAGCGGAATTAGTATTTGTTTTAATCTTCTTAACCAAGCAATGGAGTTATGAGCGAGTAAGGCAGTTATAGCAGATATAGCAGTTATAGCAGATATAGATGACACGATTGTTTTTAAGTGGTTGAGCACTCAAAGCTTTAGTCCACTCTTTCACTCAACGAGTAGGATATCCACTAAGGATGTCTTTTACAATCTTGAATCACACTGATTCCTTCTGAATCAACAGCGATCCAGAACTTCTCTAGTTCACTCTTGAACTCTTCAAGTCCAAGCAGACTTGGCTTTCTTACTGATTCACTATGAACTCTTCAAGTCCAAAGATACTTTGTACTCTTCTTGATTGATTGATGGTTGTTGTTGTTGCGTTACGAAGGTTGCTAATCGGTTTCTTTGTGTAACCTTTGGTTAGTTAAGAACCGAGTAATTGAGCAAGCTTTTCAATATCTCGGATCGTAGAGTTGAGCCTTAGAGAGAATTCTTCACGTTGAATGTTTGATTGCTTGCTTATTTCTCTCTCTCATCCGCTCGACCAGTATATATGTGATGTTGAAAACTATCCGTTGGATCCATCCGTTGTGGCATTAAATGCTTCGAACTTTCGTCGGTTGCGATGGAGACATTTCGCACATCTCTCGAATTCGCATTATTCGCTCACCGACACCGCAGTCGCTTTTCACCTACCACACGAAAAGGTGTTTTGTCCCTCTTATCCATAGAGATTATCCTTAGCTTCTTCAATACGCTTCTTTGTTGCATACTAAGGATATTTCATATATTCTGGGACTGATGAGCACTGCAGCATCTGGGATCCATTCCTCGTATGTTGAATTAACAACTCATGAGGTTTGACGTTTTCTGACATGAGACAGATGATGCTCTACGATTGGATCGTGATGTTCTACGGTTAAGATCATAGTGGCTTTGACTTGCATACTATGATGCTATCAGTCGAGAACACTGTAATTTCTCTTAAACTTTCATGCACTACGATCTTCTCTTGCTCGTGTTGTTGACTCTACGTTCCCGAGAGCACACTACGATCGTTGACTTATAAACTTCACGTTTCCTTCAGCACACTACGATCGTGGAGTTAGCTTGGTGAACGTTGGGACCACTCTACGATTTTCGAAGAGTCCCCTTTCAAGGTAGGCACACTACGATCTTCAGGCTCTACGTTTTCTGCCTTGACTTCTGCAATGTTGATCAGATTGATGCACTACGATTTCTTCAAGACTAATCTATTACATCTCAAGATCAACCTAACAGTTTTGATCTTTCTATCTATACATTCTAGAACAGAATGATACACGTTGAAAGCTTAGATCAACCTAACAATTTTGATCTATCACTAAGTCCTTGTACATATATTCTTTAAAGGACCTTACAAATAATCATGAACACGTGCATTAAAACATCAAATCATAATATGCATTCTCCCAACACGTACATATGTTTGCAGTGTGTGTTTACAGTGTGTGTATGCAGTGTTATACAGGTGGCCAATTGCAGTGTAGGCTCTGTTTTGGGCAATTGCGGTTTGTTGTTTGCATTTATGCATTTTGTGCATTAATACCCTTGATGTGCATTTGTGAGGCGATCTGCGAAAGGTTAAAAGGTGCGGTATCATAAATTGCACACCAGCCATAAACAAGAAATTGCAGCAATTGATTACAACCACTATATTTTTCCATACATTACAACATGTTCATTCAAATAAATTGCCCATACATTACAACCACTAAATTACCTACAAAAGATGCCCAAGAATTACCTTTCCTCCTACATTTCATAAGTCAACTAATTTCTACCACTATATTGCTAGAACCCGATTACGACTTTGTTCAATTGGAGAACCCAAGTTGCTCAAGAGAACCCAAGTTGCTTGTTTTCAACTCTCGAGGGGTGGTTCATCCTTAATCGAGATAAACCTAAAATAAAAATTGCAATCCAAGTCATAATCAATGAGACAAATTGCAAACCTTGCCTAGTTTTGGACTGATTCGAGATTATTTTTTCTGACTTTGATTTTGAAGATCAAAATTCTCTAATCTTCTTATTAATCCAGGTATTACTTCCCTTGAACGCTCACACATTGGAGGATCAGCCCAAACGAAATAATTACAACCACCGTGTCCATCTTCACACCAATCTGGACAACCAAAGAATCTTCTACCGGCATTGTTTAAGCTTCTCCAAGCTGTCTTCATCACTGCTTTCTTCATGCACCAGCAGTTTCGATCCATGAGCCCTAATTTTTCTTGATTTTCTTGATCGATTTTCTAAGATCGAGTTGTTGTTTGCTACTGAATGACTCTGTAATTGTGTTGGAGAAGATAAAGAATATCTAAAGTCCGAAATACCCCTTCTTGTGTGGATCAGTGCCTTAGCCAGGTCACTTTTGGCCAGGTTAAGTTAAGTGTAAAAAGTGTGCAATTTATTATCGATAAGAAAAAGATATGGGGTGTCTTGAATCTTTTTTTTATTTTGGAGTCTGCAAATATCAACATCAAATAAAGTTTAAAGTATAATTTGTCTTTTAGTCATTTATAAATCCCCTTAACTAGGCAAGCATAGCCGGATATTGTCTCGTTTATAAGAATTTAATAAGGCAGTCAATGCAACTACACGAAACACACGCCTGATGATAAATAGTACAAGAAAGAAAGAAAAAAATAAAACGTGACATCATAATGAACATAATAAAGAAAGAAAAAGAAAACTAATATTTTGACATAATTTTATTTACAAATAAAAATAAATAAAATAAGAAGGTTTTAAAATTTTTAGAGATGCAGATAGTAACCAGGGACGGATTTATATACGGATCCATGCTGAATTTTTTTTTTATAGGTATAGGAGTAGGAAAGATATATAAATTAATAAATTTAAAGTGCAAATTAATGGAAGAGTTAAACTTGAAGGGGACAAAATAAATTTTATAAACTAATTCTAAATACAATTATACAAGTACAAAAATCTTCTTAGTTTTAAGGCTTGTTGAAATTTATACGTACAAAACTAGTTTATGCTTTGAAATTAATTCATGATTTTATTTGAATATAAAAAGTAAATTTGGTTTGAGATTTTGAGCATTTGGGAATAATTCAAATTGAGTTAGGACAAGTAACTGAAATAAGTTTATAAATTGCATATAAATATTTTTTATTTGAAATTCATTTTTTAGTTTGGATTATGAATATTTATTGTAATTTGTAAACATTATTATGATTAGTTCAAGTTTTCCTTATTTAACTTGCACAAAAAAATTAGTCAAAATTCGTCCCTGTTGAAAAAAATTCATCGATCCGCCCTGATCGTAACATTAAAAAATGATACCATTTCTAAATACTCTAATTGGTTGATTTTTTGGGATTATTATTTTGATTTTATATCACCAAATTAATTCTAGTATTATATATGAGTCCTCTAATTTTTATTTTTATTTTCAGCTGTAGGGTTACAATCAGTTTGGTTTTAGAATTAAGGTTGTTTGAATTGTTCAAAATATTTGCAAATGGCTCACCAAGTTCGAACATGGTGGACTCCATTGTTATAACATCCCCCCCCCCCCAAAAAAAAAAAAAAAAAAAAAAACCAATGTCCAACCCTTCTACTTTATTATACTTAATAAGTGAGCCTCAATTAAAAAATTAATATTCCCACCCTCTTAAGAAAAAAATCATTTGAAATTTAAGAATACTTATATCTTATCTCATAGTTATGCTTAAATTTACTAAGCATTTAGTTTAATATGAAGACATGATAATATATTATTATAAAAAATATAAAGATATTGAAAATTGATATTTTCACACGTGAAAATGTTAGTTTCATAATTAAAATCCTCTCTCACTTGAGAGTGAACCCCGCATACTATTCATGGGAGGAGAATATCGTGGAATTAATATTTTTATTTGTTAAAATATTATTTCCCAAAAAATTACAAAGATAATATAACTATATTCTCCGATGATATTCGATTAAGAATACACTTTATTCTAGAATCTAGGAGAACTTTGAAAAAGGGTTAGAAGGAATTTATTTTTTATTTTTTTTATGTAGTGACTTAATTAATTTGAAAATATTTCTGGGGTAGATTTCAACATATTACCATGCAAAAGTTAAATTGATGAGACTAATTAATCATTAGAATGTTAATGATATGTAGCATCTCAATAGGAGTGAAAAGTAGATCTTGTTCCTATAATTTTGACTTCTTAAGAGAAAATCATTCTCAACAATTGTGCTAATTTGGCCCTCACTGGATTTTGGGAGCCTATTTTTCTCAATTATTGGATTCTCTTTTAGCATTTTTGTCTCACATTTTCTCTCCTAAACTATTATAAGACATACACCATCAATATCATTAAAAATAAAAAGGAACAATTATGATTAAAAATGAAAAATCAACGTCCATTATTATTAGTAGCGGACAATAAAAAAAATAATTAACGGTTGTTACTAATAGTAACTGACGCTGATCAAAACAAAGATTTGGCTTAACCAATAAATGTTTAGGGTTAATTAACTAATATTAGAATTTATTAAATAGGGTTTAGGGTTTATCAAGCACATATTAGGATTTAGGGTTTAATAAGTTTAACAAATCTTATTTATAAACCCTTAGCAGACGCTAATTGTTTTTTTATCGTCCGCTATTAATAGTAGCGGATGTTGATTTTCAATTTTTAATTATGGTTGTTCCTTTTTTTTTTTAATGATATAAATAATGTATACTTTATAAGAATTCATAATAAATACATAACAGTTATGAATCATTCCACATATATATATATATATATATATATATATATATATATATATATACGCTTATTTTACCCGTCGTGCCTTGTAGACTATGAACTATAGGATTTATCCCAAACTTTGGATTACCGGCTCAGATAATTTATTAGAATGAATGAAAAATTCAAAATCATTTGTATTTTGATATATATATATATATATATATATATATATATATATATATATATAATATGATGCCCATCGAGATAACAGGAATGAAAAGTAGATTTTGTTCCTATAATTTTGACTTCTTAAGAGAAAATCATTCTAAACAATTGTGCACTGGATTTTGGGGCCTATTTTTCTCAATTATTGAATTCCCTTTTAGCACTTTTGTTTAACATTTCTCTCTAGACTACTCTTTTTTCAACAAATATATATATATATATATATATATATATATATATATATATATATATATATATATATGCTGAAAAGGATCTTGTTTCACACTTATTTATTTTTTAACTCACACTGTCTTTTATTTTTATAAAAAAAACATAACTAATAAAAATATATGATAATTTTTGAAATTGAAAGTTTTTTAAAAAAGTGTTTTGAGTATGATTCAAGGTACATATAAAAAGCGAGTGTTATGCATGATTATATAACATTTGTTTTTGTTATATGTACCTAAATCACACTCAAAACACTTTTTTTTAAAAAAAAATTCAATTCCAAAAATTATTATATATTTTTTATTAGTTATGTTTTTTTTTATAAAAAAAAAACAGAGTAAACTTGAGTTGAGTGAAAGCTTTAAGATCTCGCTCTCTATATATATATATATATATATATATGATGGCCATCGAGATAGAAGTTGTAGGATAATGATTAGGATTTTCTTGGCAATCCCACGAGAGAGACACAAAACATATCTACAACTTTAATGCAAAGGAAGCGGACAATTTCAATAAAGCATTTTAACTTGCCTTCACTTTTTTAAAAAATATAATAATTTCTCTATATTCTTTTTTCCTCTAATTATTCGAAAACTTCTATAAAGAAAAGAATAAAGTAAAAGATAGTCCAAAATGTAAATTGATTTTCATTCCTTCCACCTTTTCCACTTTTCTTGGCAAGACTTGCAAAGCTAAGATTTAGCACAAGAACATGATCCAATGGACAAAGCTTTGAGCTTTAAACCTTTGATGCTTCTTGAGAATTTATACTTTCATTTTAGAGAAAGGGGAGTAAAGAGAAGGAAAAATAATTAAACAGTCCGCTTCTCCAGCGAATTGGAAGAAGCGAACTAAAAATGAACCGGCTATAACGACGGAAAAAATCGTCATTATAATTCAAATTCGCTTTTAATTTCTTTCCTTCTGATTCGTTGGAAGGTTAGGACAATAATTAAATTATCATGTTTGTGAGTTTTTTTAGAGAAGAAGAGATTTTAAGGTAAAATTGATTTATATTTTCACATATATGGAGGGGTTATAATGACGACCTCCTTTGACGTTGATCGTGTTGAAGAATTGTTCAAATTTGTTTATTTTTATCTATTTTTTAGAATTACATATGTTTTCGGCTCCAAGTTTCAGATTCAGGTTGAAAGAAATATCACTTTGACTCTAATATTTTTAAAATTCGATTTATTTTTAGTGAAAATTATACTCCATTCTTATTCTAGAATTTGTCAAAAAATATATATGCCGTCTCAATTATTTGATTTTTAATTTTGAATTAAATTAATTTTAAGATATTATTAAATTGGTACCCGACATTAGTATGCTAACCTTCAATTCAATGGGCTTTTGTCTTGTTAAGGCCCACAGTTAGACCACTAGGTACAATAAATATAGATTCGAACCTTATCTCTAAGCACTTTGTGGGACCTCTACCCTAACCCTATATATTCCTTTTGGACAACTTATTTGGTCAGCAATCACATCACTCTGCCCATAGTGACATGGCCCGTGAAACCCTTAATGTACAAAATACATGTACTTAATATATTCTACTCACCCCTCTTAGACAATTCATCACATGGCCAATGTCTAATGGGACCCATCTTAACGTGTATACATGTAATGAGGGCCTAGAAAAATATACAAAAATAAAATAAAATAAAAATTAATATTTTAACGTCTTAAAATAATATTTTTATTTGAGTCTTTCTCACATGAAGATGAGACCTAATTACTAAGATAGATCGTGCGGAAGTATTAATTTTTTAGTAGAAATATCAGTGTACCCAAAAAAAAATTATCAACTGCGACATACATTAATATATAAACTTATATAGCATATATAATTAAAATATTACTAACAATATTTATTCATGTTTCTTAATACAAGTCAGATTAGAGAATTGCTTTTGTTCTTTAATATAAGTCGTTTGAGAATTTTAAGTAAACATCAATTGTTTAGTTTCTAATATTACCGAAAGTAATAAATATAACTTTAATTATCTCACTATTTTTTTAC
Organism: Panax quinquefolius; assembly: GCA_020205615.1. Lineage (NCBI taxonomy): Eukaryota > Viridiplantae > Streptophyta > Magnoliopsida > Apiales > Araliaceae > Panax > Panax quinquefolius. Next base: position 27,107,125 of record CM035160.1, on the reverse strand, counting down.
TAAGATTCTTCAGAATAATCTTCATCCCACATCGAAAGATAAGGGAAAAATTTGTCTGCATATAAGAAAATAAGTTATTACCAATAAGATCTTCAAGTCGTGACCTTTTGGGGGGCTGTGGTGAAATTTAAGATGACCCAAGAAGATCTTATCGGGCCGATAAAGCTTATTTTGATGGATTTGATTCGATTCGGACTTGAGATTTGGCCGAGATTTGTTAGAACTAAGGATTTGACCCGGGTTGTTTTATATGATATCAGCCCGACTCGAAAAGCTCTGAATTCGGGTCATCCGATTGGGTTCTTGGGAGGTGGAGACACGAAAGGTGGTGGTATTATCCCACATTGGAGAGATGAAGGTGGGAGGTGGGGACACGGCTTAAATTTGGTATTATCCCATGATGGTAGGAGAGGCAAAGATCTTTGGGAATAGTGTGTGTGATTGGATTACGACGGGGGACGTCGAGAAATTTAAGTGGAGTGAACATATAAGAAAATAAATTCTACCAAATAGTATCTTGAAAGTCACGACCTTTTTGGGAGAGCTCTGATGATGAAATTTAAGATGACCCAAGAAGATACTATTGGGCCAATAGTTTAAGGCCTTATTTTGATGAATTTGATTCGATTCGGACTTGGAATTTGACCCGAAATTTATTCCGGACTCGGGATTTGACCCGGGTTGTTTCAACTACTCTTCTTTTTAATATGTAAAGATTTATTAATTGGGATGAATTTAACTCTTCTTTATATTAATGTCTTATTTTGTAATATTTGAAAACATTTTATATTAATTTTAATTCTATATTTCGGAACATAGAAAAATATTGAATAATTACATTATCCTCTCATGTGTTTTTGGAAAATAATAGAGTAAAATATTAAATTAAATAAATGTTATTCACCTTTAAGAGTTGGGTGAAATATTAAGTTTACTTAAGAATGAGAAGGGGTTTTTTTTTTTTTTTTGAGTGTGTAGGCAGGAGGTGATCTCTTCCTCTGCGTGTCACCCACTTTTGCATATATTATTCTAATCAAGTTTAAATTATATATCTTATGGGCAATTATGTTAAAGTGTACATTGCAAATTATATGTGAATTGGTTTGATGGTGCAAACTTTAAAAAAATAAAGTCAATTATTATTATCACTAAATTAGTTATATTAATAAATTAATTATAATTATTATTATAATATAATAATGAAATACTAAATAAAAATAATATTACATATTATATTAATTTTCTTTTTAAAAATTATTTTTTTTGTATGGTAACATAATTAATTTATTATCATATATCTATATGAAATAACAAATCATGTTTTTAGTCATTTTACACTATTTCAACCGTAATCGCTGTAATTTTAACCGAATAAAAATCATAATTTCAACAAAATAAGTTGATAGTAAACAAACAAGATCATAATTCTTCAAATATTGTTATCGTTGCAAACACAATTTTAATTGTGCTTGTAAAACGCTGCTATCGCTACAACCGCTACTGTTTTCATGTAAACGAACCAACCCATAATATTATGGACTTTTTATTGCAATCCTTAAATTATTATAATAACAATAAAGTTTGGCTATACGAAATTTAAAGGGTGTGACGTCCCCAAAATAGGTCCATTCCATCCAACCCATTCTGAGTCGCCAAATACATGGTACAGAAATAACTACAACTTTATTATTACAACATATAAACTGTGAGTTTAAATACAGATATTGCTATCTAGACAATATCCACACGCAAATAAATCTCCATCATAATTATTGATACATTATTTTACAAAATGGTAAGGACTACTAAACAACTCTCTAGAACCTTCATTCCATACCCCGACTAGTACTTTCATTACATTCTCGTCTCACGAGAAGAAAAATGGAAAAAAAAAAGGAAAGGGTGAGCTCAACTAGCCCGAAAGAAAGAATATTATGACTAAGATAATATACAACAAATTATCGTTAGTCTCCAATGCGGGAAAAATCTAATAGAATACTGATAGACAATGGTTTTAAATCAATCTTCGCAATGAAAATAATAATTCATTAGAAGAGTTAAGTAGAGAATGCAAACTACTATCTTCTATATATGAATTTAAAAGTTCATCGTCGATATTTTATCCCTGTAACATCAATCAATATATATCGGAATCAAATATTCATCTTTGCACCACGTGCCAAAGATATTCATCGATTAAGTCATGTTCATCTAAACACTGTTCATCTTTGCACTACGGCCAAAGATATTAATCGATCGGTCGTGTTCATCTCAACACTGTTCATCTTTGACTACGGCCAAAGATATTCATCAAGAAATCATTCATCTTTGCACTACAGGCCAAAGATATTCAGTAATATCATCATTTAGGACTAAGGATGATGAAAAATATTTTAAAGAAAACGAATCCAGTGAAACAAAAAAATAAATATTAAGGATTCGTATTTTAAACAATCCAAGTTCAAAAATACTTCATAAATAATTAGAGTGGAGTAAAATTCAAGAATGATCAAAACATAGATACAATCAAAGCTAGTATCCATAATAGATATTTTGGACGAAAAGAAAAATTTTCATTTTTCGACGAATAGTGTCGTATTCGTGAATAGTACCGTATATGTGAATAGTGTCGTATACGTGAATAGTAACTCCGACACCAAAAGATAGAAATTTCACAAAAAACATCATCATGCTTCGTGAATAGTAATCGTGAATAGTAACTCGTGAATAGTAACTCATGAATAGTAACTCGTGAATAGAAACTCATGAATAGTAACTCATGAATAGTAACCCCGTCATGAAAAAGTTCCAAATTTGATAAAAATTTCCAACCAATATTTTCAAGATAATGATATTGAAGAAATAATATCATTTTCGAATAAAATAACATCCCTTACCTCGAAAGAGAAGATTTAGTTGAAACAGGATATAGGCTATGACTTGAACTTGCACCAGATAGCAATACTCAAAGTATACTCAAAATACTCACAAGAATACGCTCGATAATATAGAGAGAAAACTTGATTTACGGTGTGATTTTCAATTCTAACCTAAGCACCTTATTTATAGGAAAATCTTTAGAACACCAAAGTAGAAAATTTAATATAATAATATTATATATATTACAAATTCTCTACGCACATTTTGACAACTGATTTCAGCTTATCTTGCACATGCTAGGGCTGCCCACAAAAAAAAAAAAAAGCGTTTTCCTATTTTAAATATTTTAAACTTCCAAAAATCAATTATTTTTGAACTTGAACTTCAATAATTCATAATAAATAGCTCTTTTATCGGAAAAATTGAAACTCGAGACTTTCCATAGGAAATGCAATTCTCTACAACTTTGCGAGAAGAAAGTTTTCCAAATTCCAAGCAGAAATTGACCGAAATCCACAAAGCAGGCGATTTTACGGTATAATCAAATTTGATCAAGAAATGGGATCCACCGACACACAAAACATGTGTTAATCATTTAATGCCACAAAAATACTCTTCCTCCTCATATACTCACATATCGCACATTCATTATAAAAATATCATAGTTAATATATTATTAAAATAATATATTTAAATGAATTATTTTTACGAAAAGATAAAATATTAATTTTCAACAATTGTCACATTAAAATTTTCTCCATCTATATCCACATAAAATCAATATTTTCCTCATCATATAAATCAATAATTAATTATTCACAAATAATATTACAGAATCACAAATCTGTGACCAGTAGTTCGAGAAAGAGGGGCTTTCAATAAGGATCTCTACTTCTTGGCCTTGATTAGGTGACCAAACCTCTCCTTAGAAGCCGAACTTTCTAGACATTGCCAATAATATTTTCTAATAATATTATTAGGATAATATGAATTATTGTCTCAGATAATGGAAAATAGTGTGTAATGACAATTTATTGAAACAACAAGTAATATAAAATATCAATGCAAAGCAATTATTGAATCAATAAAATAAAATCTTGAGCGTAATTATTGTAACAATTATTGAGTAGTGCCTTTACGTAAGAATCAATAATTGGTGCAATACTGCAGGTATCTTCTTTCAACAACAAATGGCGTATTAGTGTGTTTTAACCACCGGGTATTCCAACAAGATAATCTGGTAATAACTCTGTAGTTATTTATAAACAACTTATATTTGTCATTTTCTTCATCCAATCGCTTTTTCATTATGGGGCCCACAAAAGATCGCACTCGTCGCATGCGAATATTCCCCGCGATCACGAATATTCCACGACCAAATGAATATTCCCAAACAATAATGAATATTTTATAACCACTTGCTTATTCGAAATATTTGCGTATTTTACCCATAACTATCCACATTAATCAAATCAACCCTAACTATTTCAAAATAATAAATAGAGGAAAATAAATTTCATTTATTAATAATTTGGGGTCTTACAAAGGGTCCTTTACATAAGTATACAACAAATAGAAAGTAATTACAAGAATAGTGCATCAACTAAATAATTACAAAAAGAATGTAATTAAGACCCATATTACAAAAATAGTACAATTCCCATCAATAAGTAAACCTAAAATCAAGGATAAATAACTGTTATAATTAATAATTTAAATTCAAATATTTGGGATCTAACAACAAAAACAAATTCAAATTTTGATTCACAAACATCGGGAACTTTATAACTCTGGCGTTATCTCCGTCAACCACAATCCAGGAACAAATGCCTGCAAAACGCAACTCGAAGTTCTCCTCAATTCAGGCAAAAAAGATCCAGAACCATAGCAAGCATGTGTTGCAAACAATAAAAGGACGAGCTTCCCTGAGAGCTTAGAGACAGTAGTAACATCCTACATGAGAGAATGAATTTTTCAAAAACAAAGTTCACCATTTAGAGGTTGTAGACATAAAAGACACAAAATTAATATCACCAAGACTAGGTCTCATGACTCATCATAAACAAACATACCTTGGTGGAGGTAGATCTTCCTCTACGTAAAGGAGAAGAGGGTGATAAAAGTTTGCCCAACATAAGTTCTTTATGTTGTCTGCTCTTCTTCCAAAACGCCAAGAAGAAGAAGAAAAAGATTAGATCCTACAAAAAAAAATTTATAACTATTTTGTTACTCATAAATAATAAAATGGTTACCTTTGTATGAATGGTTGGCTACTAAGCGCATCACATTCAAACGAAATTGGTAACTTAATAAAATTGAATTGGTTACCTTGATGCGAAGGTTTAGCTACCAACCGCACTATAAAAAATTGCGGTGTGGATGCGAATTAGTTACTTTGGTATGAAGGTTTTGTTACCTTGAGTACGAAGGTTTGCTTACCTTGATCTGAAAGTTTGGTAACCAACTATACTAAGAAAAAATTTAAAGTGTAAAGGTTGATTGGTTACTTTGATATGACAATTTGGTTACCTTGGTATAAAGGTTTGGTTACCATCATCCAGTATTTGAATGAACACCTTCAACACATCAGAATGGACTTTGAATTGGTAACTTAATAAAACTGAATTGGTTACCTTAGTCTGAAGGTTTTGCTACCAACTGCACTATTAAAAACTGCAGATGTGGATTGGTTCCAATCGTATTCACAGTCAACTTCAAACAAGTACCTTATATGTCGGCAACTTCTGCAATATATCAAGCACCTTATAAACACCTTATGCAATATATCAAGCACCTTATATGTCAGCCAATACGTCTTGTCCCATTTCTCCAAATACTTCCTCAGATCCGCCTCCTCCACCATTCTCTTTCCATTCTCCGATCCCTCCACTATCGCCTTCGTGCACATCCTCCCTCTCTCTTCTTGTGAAAATATATCCTCACGAGCACTTTGTAATGTACCCATCGCCGCGTCTCCGACCAACGCCATTGGGTCGGCTAGCCTTTTTTGGTCGTGAGTGCTTCAAATTGGATGGGTTTTCACTCGATAATCTTCCCGCCTAATTCCTTCCTTATCTTGGATGGGTCGCTTGATTGCGAAGAGTTTCAACATATATATATATATATATATATAGAAAGAAAGAATACGTTGATTAAAAAAGAAGAGTGAGATAATTAATTCTTAAATTAAGGAATTCTAATTGCATACTACTTCCTAAATTAAGGAATCCTAGTTACACTAGAATATGTAAATAAATATAAAAGTGTATTAGTTATGTAAATATTATATGAGTGCACTATTAATGTAATTATTTTTTAAAATGTATTAGAATATGTAATTGTTCCAAATTTAAATAGGGTTATAAATTATTAATTTTTTTTTTTTTTTTTTGGGGGGTCGTGCCCCATGGTACTAGGTTGGACTTAGATCTTCAAATTCATTGGACTTAGTAGAATAGATCCACATGATTCCTCTTTTATTTCCTATTTTTAGACACACCTAGCCTCAATTCACTGGCCCGAATGCAAGAAAAATGTTTCCTAGGCCAATTGGGCTTATTTTATTAACATAAAGATTAGGACCTACATTCTTACATGGATCTATCAACTTGTTGGATCTAAAGCCCAAGTAGCTGTTCTTTGAACTAGATTTTCTCACAGGTGAATATTTTTTATGCAATGCCAAAGTAATCTTCCACGATCTAATTTTATCACATATTTGTCAATATTTATATCATTTTTCTTATTTTTCCTCCATCCAAAAAGAAAAGTCTTACTTAACTTATTGACTTTTTCTAAATACTAAAAGAGTTATTATATATTGCAAAAGATTTTAACCGAATTACGCGACATATATCATCAATACATATACATGAGATTAAATAGGATTATAAAATTAGACATAAAAGTATGAACCCTGATATGCATTGCAAAAATTTTCACAAAATTATGATTGCGACGTATATGTATGAATTAAAAAGGGTTTTACTTTAATTTATTATATCTTATCATATACATTTTTACGTTGATCGTAATCTAAGCTTCGTCAAATATTTGTCGAAATGTATATCATTTTCCTAAAAATATTACCAATTAAATTTATCTATGTAAATTGCAATAAAAAATTAACATATAAAATCGTAATATATATCATTTTTCATACTAAAATGTTCGTAGATGTCACTATATATATTTCTAGTAGTAAAATCAATCTTATTTGAAAAATTATTGAAAATAACATATTTGACCGTTAATAAATTTAAAGCATATTTGACTTTTGAAGTAAAATAATGATATTAAAATTTAAAATTAGTATGATTTATAAAATTTTAAAATAAAATAAATTTTATAATCAATAAATTTAATTATATATTATATAATCAATTAAAATTAAATAAATTCATATTTAAACTTTAATATACTATTGTTAGACTTCAAAAATTAAATTAAATTATATCTTGGGGGAGTATGATTTTGAGAAGTAAAATTGAGAAAAGATATTGTAAAAGACAAAAGAGGCTAGTAAATAATGGCGTAGCAAGCACGCGCCTTGTATCCACGTGGATACAGGGTTCATCTCTTAGCGAACGTACTATATAAACGAAGATTTGACTAGTAGATCGAAGGAAAACATCCAGCCGGAAGATTTATGCTTATGGCAGACGAAGTTCACCGCAAATTATCATCTTCCCTATACACTAATAATTATCCATTTCTCCGATCACTTCCAGTTCCTGCTTCACCGCCGGCCACTGTCTCCTCAACTTTCCACCTTCTCTCTCCACTTGAAACTGGTAATTCTCAAACCCTAATTACAACCACTCAATTACACATAATTATCGAAGTTGTTTTATCTGCTGCTTAAATATATAATTCACCGTTGATTTTATATTTTAGGACAGTTCTTTAAGTTCTATTTGAACTAATTGTGTTGTTTTTTTGGTCTTACAATCAAATATATATTGACAGCACATTCGAGCTTGAATTGGAGGAGATCAAGCTAGTTTCAGGTTCACATTTTGGGTTGTTTGATGTATTAAATTGTTCTAAGCTTTTCCTTAGTTCGAATATCTTGATTGATAGTAATCCCCAAGTCCCAGAAAAAAGATTCTCATTTCGACCTTTTGTAGTTAATTCCTGAAATTCTAATATTTAAAATTGATGTGATTAATGTAAGTTTTGAAAAGAACAAATTTTTTAGGTCCTATACTTTTTAGATGGTTTACAACTATTTATTTATTTATTTTTATAAAAGTTTTTTAGTAGTTTACATTTGAGACTAGATTAATTAAAGTTGATGAATTCATTTCAACTTTGAATTTTAGGATTCACAAATTAACTTCAAAAAGTTAAAATGGGATTCTTTTTGTTGAACTGATGTAGTAGTTATATTACTTGGACATATATGTTCTGAGCTAAGGAACTGAGGGAGTAGTTTATACTTCATATTACTTAGACTTCAAAATGGGACTCTTTTGAGGTAGTACTTTGTTGCTGAACTCGGGAAATTCCTATGTTTAGTGTTTGTAAAGATGTATATCCTTATCTAAATGGGTTTCTATTAAGGTAGTGATGTGTCTAATTTAAACATTCCATCAATTTGGTGCTTTATGGACATGACTATAATATATATTTTTTATTTTTATTTTTTTGGGGTGTGTGGGGGTTTCAAGAATGAAAGTAATGGTAATTTGTCGTGTTATGGTGGGACCCACCTTTTTTTCACTTTTAATCAGACAATTTGCAAGTTGTTGCAGCCTCAATTACCGAGGGAAATTGCTTCCCCCCAACATTTTACAGTTTACTTGTGTTTGGTTTGAGTTGGATTTTGGTCCTATTTGTTTTGTGATTTTCTCATAAAAGTGAACAATCAAATCTGGACACAAAATCCAAATGCAGCATTGGTATCTAATGTTTGAGGGAGGAAGTTGGAGCTCTATCATGATGCTTGTGTTTTAGACAGTAGGTGATGATAAAGTTGTGTCTGTCAGAGAGTGTGAGAGTGTAAAGCAGAATACTGCTTTTGTTTCAGACTGATTCTGATCTAACTTTTATGTTCTTTCCTCTTTCTTTTTTCCCTCTTTTGGTTTATGGTACCTTTTAGTACCCTTCCATTCCAATTTCTGTATCCTCCTTTCCACTTTGGGCTGTTCCAAAATGTTTGTGTAAATACACATTCACTGTAATGTTTATAGACCCAATATTTAACCTCTGGTACTAGTTTTAATCGCCAGTGGTGGGTGAATTTCTCTCAAGGTATTTATATGTTTATACATAGTTAAAATTTTTAATGTCCCCTGTCCCAATAAATTTATTTAACACGTATCTTTGATTCATACTAACATGAGGATGTCTTTACTAATGTCGCCACACGGTAATGGACTATGTAAAACAATAATATAACAAATTATTCTAGACTGTTCTATTTTATTCTCATGTCTATTCAGTTATGGCCCAATGCAATGTCGTGGGTTCTTTCGTGCGAATATTGTTACCATTGGTGACTGCAAAATAAAAAAATTCACATAATCTTGGGCTACCTATTCTATACTCAATGCTAAAATCAACAAAGTTGCAATTTGCATTGTATGGAAACATACCTGATTTTTTACGTGTCTGATATTTTGGTTGATTTTGATTAATTTGTATGCCTTTGGGTGGTACAGTTAAGCAACCAGGGTGCTGAAAGTTTAGAAACCATGAGTGAGGCAATAGATTTAATTGGAGATGGAGGTGTCATGAAGACAATTGTGAGGCGAGCAAAACCTGATGCAGTTGCTCCATCAGAGAATCTTCCTCTAGTTGATGGTATGATTACATTGTACTGTTTATGCTGTACATAATATGGTTGAAGTTTATTTGGAGATATTGAGAAATAGGCAGGATGTGATATTTGTGCATAGGATAATGAAGGCTAGCTGATGTGCACTTGTAGTTGTGGCTAATATACTTCTCTTTTATCGGGTAGACTGCAACTAAGTCGCCATTGATCATTGATGATTTTTAACAGTTCATCTGATCATTGTGGTTGTAGTAAATAGCCTACTTAAACACGTTGAATTTTTTAAGACTTTTAGAAGCCTGTGTTATCTTTATGATTCTTGTAATTGATCATGAACATATTTATTTAATGATTTCTTATTTTGAAGAGCCTATATTTTCAACGAATTGTGAAATTCTTGGGTGTAAAGGCAATATTGACACCTTATTCAATCCTCGAAAGTGAAAATAATTTATTAATCTCAATTAACTTTTCAATTTATTGATATTTTGTTCAGATGGTAATCATTACAGTATACTTGTTTATCATCAAGTGAGTAGTTCATATAGCAACTCTTCATGGATGTTCATCAATCCTAATTAAAGGCTATATATTGTCTTGTTTTGAGCAGTACATTATGAAGGCATCCTTGCTGAAACTGGTGAAGTTTTCGATACCACCCACGAAGATAACACAATTTTCACCTTCGAAGTGGGAAAGGGCACTGTGATCAAGGCTTGGGATGTTGCACTTAGAACAATGAAGGTTGATTTATTTCCCCTGAATACCAATAGTTGACCAAATTTATGGAGAATTCTTAGAGTCCTTTTTTTGGTTATTCCAGGTTGGGGAGGTTGCAAAAATCACTTGCCAGCCAGAATATGCCTATGGAAGTGCAGGCTCCCCACCAGATATTCCCCAAAGTAAATGTTATTCTAACCTTTATCGGTCAATGCTGTATAGAATCATATTTTAGGAGATAACTTTCTGGATATTGAAGTAAAAGGCAAGGCATACACACATGATGTTGACTGTAGCATGGGCTGCATGGCATTGGCAGTGCAGGTCTATCACAAGATAATCCCCTGAGAATAAATGCTTAAGATATCACTTTCAGATACATGAGGAAAAGAATATATGGAGGGGAAAGGGGAATATTTTTGACATTTATGTTACCTAATATTTCTTTTAGAATGTTTATGAAACACGTGGAAACCCATGAGGGAATCAAAAACTGTTATTTGAGCTTCAAATATCCTTTTCTTTTTACGTCACCTTCCCTTTCCCTTGTTATCCTTCACTCTCTTTTTTCTCAGAATGAAATACGGTGAGCATTACCTTTCAATCTTATTGTCTTGGAAATGGCATATATTATGTGCGTCATAATCAATTTCTGCTAGTAATTATGAATGGCTCAGGTCTTAAATAGGTCCTCAGACATATATACCATGTTGTGCAGTGCTACTCTTATTTTTGAGGTGGAGTTAGTGGCCTGCAGGCCACGGAAGGGATCTAGTCTTGGTAGTGCTTCTGATGAGAGAGCTAGGCTAGAGTAAGTCGCTCAAAATTCTCTAATTTTTTCTTCTCAAATTCTTTTCAGATTCTAAGAAACCGATTCTTGTTTCTCTGAGGTATACAAAATTGCAATTACAATCTAAATGTGATTTTACACCCTTCAGGGAGCTGAAAAAGCAGAGGGAGATTGCAGCAGCTAATAAAGAGGATGAGAAGAAGAAGAGAGAAGAAGCTAAAGCGGCAGCTGCTGCTCGTATTCAAGCAAAGCTAGAGGCCAAGAAAGGAAAGGGAAAGGGCAAAGCAAAATGAAGGGCATGTTAAGATTTTCCATATGCATGGTATAACTTTAGATTAATTCGCAATTGGTATGATGATAGGAAGTTCTAAAATAACATAACTATTCTGATGAAGGAAACATTAGTTACCGTCAGTGTTTCAAGTTTTTATCGTTTGAGATTTCTTTCTTTTCAAATAATGCAACTGTTTTGAATGGTTTTGTTTAGATATAAGCATTTTCCATGTTTAGGAGGCTATGGATCTGTTGGCTACAGTGTCAATCCTGGGCCAGTCCCCTTTATGCTATATATAGTTCCATTTTTATATGAGGATGATTTCATTTGTTAACAATCATGAGATTCAAAAAAGACTAAAAGACAATTTGAACCCCAAACTTTACACCCTTGTTGACTTTGCACCCCAAATCGAAAAAAGTGTTCAAGTACACCCCAAACTTCATTATACGTAACAATGCGCACACTTTCTTCACTTAATCGGTTAAAAGTGACCAGCTAAGGCGGTAACACAAGTTTGGAGTGCAAATTGTCTTTTAGTCTTAAAAATTGGCAAAAATAATTAATTTTAAATAAAATAATTAATTTTAAAATAAAATAATTAAAATAAATATTTGGAATTAATAATTAATTTTTTTTAAAACAACTTTTTTTTAAAACAGAATTTTTAAAAACAAAATTGTAAAACAGAATTTTTTTTGTAAAAAATTATGTTTTTACAAAAAAAAATCTGTTTTTACAAAAAAAAATTTAAAAACAATTCTGTTTTTTTAAAAATTGTAAAATAAAATTGTGTTTTACAAAATTGAACTAGTTTCTAATGATTTCAGTTACAAACTACAAAAAATTGAATTGTAACTGCTATGTTGTTTACCATTTACTCCCTCCGTCCCAAATTAATTGCTCAGTTTTAACTTTTTTAAGTCAAATTGACTATTTTTAAAATTAATAATTAAACATATATAAATATATTTCTAAAATTATAAAAATTAGGATTAGTAATAAATTGTATATACTTTCTTTTGGTTATAATCTCGTCACCTATATTTTAGCAAAAATAGTAAAAAGATTAGTTTTAAAAATGGTCAATTTGACTTTAAAAAGTCAAAACTGAGCAATTAATTTAGGACGGAGGGAGTAATTTTTAATTACTCCTCCATAGTTGTTGTGTACAATAATATACACATAATATTTGAAAGTAAAATAAATTTTGAATTCTTAGTTTATATTTTATTGATCATAACTCCTGTTCGTTATCAATGTTGACAACATTACTTCCATCTTCTTTTTGGGTGCAAGTTTCTACTTGTTTTCAGCTTTAACAATTAAAATAAGTTGTTTTCTTTAATTGTAGGTATTAACTCCATTACACTTTCTCCTAATTTCTCCCAATAAACATTTAGCGTAACAAATATTACATTTCACAACAATGAAATTTGTTACAAGTAAATGCTTCACTAAAAACAAATATATGTAGAGAGATTGGGTGAAGAAAAGTGTATAAGAAAGGGGATCATAATCCCTAAGATTCGATTAACTATATAGTTAGTAGCCATAGAAATTCATATTATTCATAAGGAAACAGTTTGATGGGATGATAACTACATTATGGCAAAAATACCATTCTTTCTTCTGATTCACGTGTACGTTTGTGTAATTGGACTTACAAAAGTTGATGAACAGCTTGGATTGGAGCGCGCAAGCCATTAGACCATGTTAAAAGCACCTGTTTCCTCTTGTCCTCCATTTTCGTGCCACCCTGATCCAGCTTTGAATTTGCAAACTGGACAAGTTCCTTGCTGCCTTAGCCATGGGTCAATGCAGATGGCATGGAACTGCAAAATAAAAAACATAAAACAAGGTGAATCTTGTTTTAACAACATACATCTCAAGATTACCCGTGTTTATCTTGTCAAAAAGGAGGATGAGAGGGACTGAATTGCACTCGGACCATTTCATGGGATGATAACTAAACAGAAGACTGAAGATAATCCTTTACTTCTAATAACACGGACTTCAAATTATCCTTACCACCAAAAATACAATCAAGATAACATAAATGAAGAGTGATGCTTCTACCTAACCTTTTTTTTTTTTTTTTTATGACTACACTTCTTAAAATAACTTCAACTTTAATTTTTCTTCTTCTACTTTCTCTTGTTTACAAAGGCACCTGTAGCAAACTATTATACGACTGTGCACTGGATAAACCAACTGACCCCAAAGAGTTTCTGCAAAGTTTAAACCAAAGAATTGCTGCAAAGTTTAAACGGATGGATGCACCTACTAGGGATACTTGTCAAAAAGCTCACATTGACTTGAGCAGGAAAAGGGGACGGAAAAGAAAATTTTTAAGAACTTTCTTAATAAACATGAGCTCAATTACTTGTACTTTTAAAAAATATTAAAATCATATAGTATTAAAACGTAGTGTGATGGAATGCTGATAAAGCTTCAGCTATCTGATAACATAAATATAATGTTGCATGCTGGATTTTGACCAGACCAGATGAACAGTAAATTCATAATGGATAGGGCCTCATGAAACCGGATTGGATGTTTTCTAGTGATTATGTGAAACAACTGATATTATCGCAATAGTTGATATGAAAATTAGTCCATCACCAGAAGGGCACTTCTCAAAACAAATATAGGAACAGGAGCTAAAACTATAATTGCAAGAAATACAAACCTGATGCAAGCATGGCAAGCTACGAACTAGATCTCCCATATTAACTTGCTCCAAGCAAACGCTACAAGTCAGTTCATCTTCTGAAGCTTTCCCAATCCCAGCTACATTACTATTTTCTTGCTTCTTCTGCTTAGCGAAAAGAGATTACAAATGAGTGGACTTTCTGGTGATGAAACCAAAAACTTTAAGATAAGGAAGAAAGACTATTGCATGTAAATAAGACATGCATGAATTCTGCTGCATATTGTATGTGATTAATGGCAAGTACGGGACACCTAATGGCTAATAGAACATGCAACAGATAAGCACTGCAGATGCATTGTTCAAATGGTCCAATTTGTTTATGCAGGGTAAACTAACTCTAATGCTCCGCACATATGAGTGCTGGTAAAGTAGTCATTCAAAGTACACCAAAGGTAGAATAGTAATTCATTCTCCCTAAAACAACCAATTTGACACCACTGGAGTCGTAGATTTGAGCCAACCTGAATTTGTCTAGGAAAGTGCTTCCACGAAAAAACAGAAGGAGCAAGCCTTGAGGCTTTGTCAACCACTTCCGGAAATGAGAATTTACACAAGCAAACATGTTCTAGATCAGTTGAGTAGTAATTAAAAGATTTATGAAATGGACTAAGCTACTTCTGGACAGTGACGATAATTGTTCTACAATTCATGCTTTAGCTTACATGGCATTCCGCTATGATGATTGATGACGCGTGGAACTTGACTCAAGAGACACACATGCCCTAATGCAGCTGAAGAACAATCAAAACTCACTTTTTCGTTTTTTTACTTTATTTCCTCATTCTTAGTCATTTGATCAATGAAAATCCAGGAAGAGGTCTTCTGATACTTGTCTATATAAATGCAATGCCTCAAATACGATCACAATCTATATGGAAAATATACATATATATAGGAACTTCTATGAAACGTGATTTAGTATGTTATTACTTTAATGAAATGAAAAACAAGACAGACCACAAATCCTAATCCAAAAATAGAGGACAATTCCTCCCGTCTTGTGTACAAAACATAATTAGTTTTAGATACAGCCATTCACATGATACACAGAGGATCTCAAGTGTTTATTATTTAATATGTTGAGCCTCTTCAGTTGATAGAAAAACCTGGTGCACTTTCATTACCAAAATGCCTAATTAAGACCAAAGAAGCATATTTTCCATAATTAGGAAAAAGGAAAGGAAGTAGGAGACCTTAAAAAGGAAATCAATTATCAATCATGTCCCAAATGACAGATACGAAACATAATAACTTAGAAGTAGCTTTAAAGATGAACATTTGATAGTCAAACTATTACCAGCATTACAAGTAAAAGAGAATACCTCCACTAAGGCTGAAGAAGAACCTTGATGCATTGATGATCCAGAACTGTTGACGATTCCAGCAAGAAGATCCATAAATTCCCAGGAATAAAATCAACATAATTTCCATAGATAACGAATTATAATTCAAAGATTATCCTCATATAAAAAAATTAGAATCCAAATTAATTTAAGTTATAACTCAGTTAAGAAACATCAAATACATAAATCATTTGAATTCCATCTGATAATTGAATTTGGTCTATTTCAGAAATAATGAGTATATTCAGAAATAATGTCAGAAGACAAAAGTGAGAAATCACTCACTTCTGCCTTCTGAAATATATGCTATCCAAACAAGGTTTAATCTTCCGTAACTTTTAGACTCCTTGATGTACTAGTACAACTAACTTTTTTAGATAAAAGTAGTAGCACATATATAATCAGAATCAACTAGAAGTCTAGAACATATTGCAAGAAGAATGGCAATTCACACCCGTGCGTCAAAGGGGGGAGGAAAGAATTTTAAGGGGGGGAGGGGGGAATACCAATAATATAGTTTTAAAATTCCATAAAAAATAAGAGCACTTTGAAGCAGCATTGTTGAAATGAAAACTCAGAATTCACCTTTGAGGGCCACCAGCCTTGTATTTATGAACAGGAAGAGCATTTATCTCTTCCTCACTCATAGAAGAAGTGCTTGGAACATTATCAGAATCCAGAGCTCTCAATGTATCATAATCTACATACAGCAACAAATCTCAGATAAATATTTCCCTCTTAAGCATACTTGAAATTAAATAAACTTTTAGAACACCAAAATCACAACATTACAAAATAAAAGAATCGGAACAACATAATGATACTGAACCAATGAAGCTTTAGATTTGGATAAAGTCCAACAAGATAATGAGTACCCAAAGTCCATACCTAGGTCATCGAATTCCCTATCAAGGAGTGCAAGTTGGAGTCTGAGACCTTGCAATCGCCCTCTTGTTGCAAGTGATATCGATGGTGGCATATGCAACCGTAGTTCAGTATGGCCAAGAAGGCTACTGGCTGCCGCTGCATGAGCCTGAGCTTGAGCAAGTTGCTGACAAGTAGCATACATCCTAAGGCTTGTTGCCATCAAAAAAACACCAAGTACCAGCCAGAGCTACAACCACAGAATTATAGAAGTACAATAAAAAAATTGCTTCCTAAACATTTATGCTCCAGACATGCAAATGTCAAAGATGATAACTCAGCTTAGGTTTTAGGTTCCAGACCAGAAAGTTCGGTGACATTTGGTTAGAGTTTAGAATCATGAACAGCAAAAGAACTGTAGCATCAAGAATCAGTAAAGTAAGCATAGACAATAAGAAATTATAAAAACACTGCAGTCTGCAAAAGAAATTAAAAGGTGTTAGCGTACCTGTGACAAGAAAAGCAAGAGAGTTCATGTTAAAAGGTCGAGCTGCATGACCGCGCTGATGGAGAATAGCATCCCATGTATGTAGTTAGATAATTACAAAAATATGGACATAAGCATCCGGCCATTGACTACTACCAAAGCACGCATATCAAGTCATTACAATTAAGAGTTAGAGATATACCACTGCACGCCTTTCAGGAATAAATCCCGGAAACCCAGTTTCTATATCTGCTCTAGTCCCTCGGAAGACAAAACTCATGATTGTGAGTTTTAGAAAATCTTTCTCAGCAAAAAATCAATTATCTATAAGAAGTCCCACAAAAGGAAATCAGTCTCACATAAATTATTATATTTTGCAATTTTAAAAGCAAGACTAACTAACTTCTAGATAGAAAAAAGAAAAATAGTAGTAAAAATTTAGGGACATCTAGAATCATGACAATGTGCTTATAATCTGAAAATTGTTAAGAAACTAACTAAGGAGAAGTTGAAAAAAGACAAGTGATCTTAACAGGCTGTTTTCCAACTTAGAATCAAGCATGATAAGAAACTACAAAATAAGTTTCTTTTGTATTAAAAACCTCATTAGCAGTGTTGGTTTTAGCAGAAAGAAGGGAGGGCAGAGAGAAGTAGAAGATTAAACAAGAGTAATACACTATTACTTATCAATCAATAGCTGGATCAATTGAGTCTTTTGTGAATTTTGTGGCGAAGCCTTATAGCTTGAGTTAAGTCTTTTTTATGTCCGCGCTGTGTTCCTTTTTTGTTTTGGAGTCGTTGGGCTGTTGTTCATGATTTTTTTATTCTCCAAGTGTTCTAGGATGGCATCCACTTTTGATTATTCTTTGTATACACCATTACTTATAAAAAAAACTCAAAATTAAACGGCAAGAAATTCATAGACATACAGTATATATAGTAATGCAATGTTGTAATATACTACAAAGTAACTTTTTTTTTTCAGATTTGAGAATGGTCACGTTCCCACCGTTGCCACATCTACAACCCCCTTGATGTAAATAAATTTATTTTCTTCTAAATCAAAATATTTATTATTTGTTATAAAATTGGTCACCATCTTTTCCTTTTATGGTACATATTTTGTTCCTCTTTATAACTAACTATAAGAACACAACAACAAAGAAAATGACACTGCACCTAAAAAAGCAAATAAGAAATCCACTAGTGATCTTAATAAAAGAGTCTCTTCCCTGCAGCCTGACCTCTACTCTCTTGTCTTCCTTAAATTTCTCAATCCAACTCCTATAGCTAAACCTTCAATATAATTGTAATTTTTAAACACATGAGCTGTCAATTAACACTACTACTACCTACAGTAAAATGAAACCTTAGAATTTCTTCCATCCATTCTTTGAAGTCCTACGTTCAGCTCAGGCAACTAGAAACATCTCGCCAATGCATATGAATTAGAGAAATCTTTTGCTAAACATTTACCAACCAATGACATTTTCATCTATCAATGTATTTTAAAATGACCCATAAAATTAACTCATATAAAAAACAATGTTTGTTATATTGACATCCCACAGACGGAGAGACTCCAATATCATTTTACTGTATTCTTGAAAACATCACTTATTATAAAGTCCCTGACTTTTTTTTAACCCTTTTTGGTGTAATTGGGTCACACCTTATCTTAAACAGAGTTTGTTATGCCTATAAAATAGTTGATAAAATTAAAACTGAATACAACTTCCTACAAATATACTTCCCACATTTTGTGAACCGGTTATAACTTCCTACACCAAAATTTTCTCAATAAACAAACAGCATAATGCAATTGTAAGCAAATAGTAAGCACATACTTTTCAAATTAACAGTTCAAATCGGCACAAGTTTGGAAAATTCAAAGAAATGATCAATAAAAACCCTAATTCGAATAATAAAGAGTGATTAAGATATAGAAAGGGTTACTTACAGAGACGGATCAAAAACGAATCGTATCAATTACAGAATCAGAAGAATGACGGATGATTTCATACAAGAAAATCGATTTTTGCTGATTTATTGAAGAGCGGACGAGATTTGAGACTGAGTTAACTCGCCCGCCTTGGACTTCCTCCTACTTTGTGGAGACAAGAGAGCAAAGTTCTTGTGCTGACGGTGTATTGTTTTTAATTTACCGGTGGAAAGTCAATAAACGACGCCGAAGCAGCACATCTCAGACAATTTGAACGGCGTTACGTATATAATTATCATAACTAAATTTATAAAATAATAATAATTATAAAATAACTAAATTTACAGGACAAATAATAATATTTATATAATATAATGAAACAATTTAGTTAGTGTGTTAAGTTTAAGCTCATATAATTTTTAATTAATTAGACTCGAAAAACAGAATTTACTATATCCAAACACGAACGACATTTTTTCCCCCAATTTTAAAAGAAATATTATTAATAATAGTCATATTTTGAATATGACTATTAATCCTAAGTGTCTTGTTTATTTTTCAATTTGAACTTGGTATAAATAATCACTGAATATTCTTCGGAGAGTGTGGGAGTGGGAATGGGGGTGGGGGGTGGAGTGGGGGTCATATTATTTTTTTTGGTCGGGGCGAGACGAGGTGGGGGTATAAATAATCAGTAAATATTATTTTTTTGGGTTTAGAGTTGGGGGGGGGGGGTGGGCCAGAGAGTATATACATAATCAGTAAATATTATTTTTGGTGGGTGGCTGAGTGGGAGTGGGGGTGGGCGTGGTGAGGATGTATACATAATCGATTCGATTCACTAGAATATTTATTACTCGAATTCGATTGAATATTTATTCAAACTACTCATGAAGCTTCAAATTCAATTTCAATTCGAGTCTCCACATAATAACTAGTTTTATAATAAATATAATTATAAATTGAATTTGTTATTTTACTTAAAATTGAGAAAATATATTTATTATTATACTTTAAAATATAACATCACAATTAAAATTAAAACAAAACAAAATAATAACTAATTATCCTAATTTGATTTAAATTTGTATATATTATAAAGAGAATGTATCGAACATCTAATCGAATATATATTAATTGAGTATGTATCGAATCACAATCAAGAATTGAGTAGTTTGAATCTTAAACGCAGCCGAAAGTATAACTTTGCTTCAGATTCTACTCATATTTTTATTTGAACTATTTTTAATGCTCAGATTTGGATCATATTATTAACGAATCCGAGTCTCACTCGTATTTTTTCGAGTCGAGTCCGAATCGAGCTCGAACTGTGTTGTTTTACCGCCTTATTGTTGGGTAGGCCTGACAAAATATGGTTATGGGTTGGTTTTGGTTTTCAAAATATGGTTATGGTTCCATTTAAGAACTAAAACCATATTAACCATTTTTAATATGGGTTATGTGAGTTGGAACCATATGGTTATGGTTAAAAACCATATTAACCATTTTAGGGTTAGTTTAGGATGACCACACGTGGGGTTTTAGCTTTCTACTTAACCACCGTAGTCGATCAATTACATTTAAACTCCTGACATTTTGAGTGTAAGTGAAAACGTCACATTTTCCATTCAATTTAACTGTGCGTGTATGTCAGACGCCAAAAGCGCGTAAAAAGGGACTTTAACGATTGAAAATGAGTGAAATACCCCCTTATCCCTTCCTCTGTTCTTATTATCCCTTCAACCTTGAAACCCATGGTCTCCTCCTCCTCCGCCACCGCCTCGCCGAAAGTGATATACAAATATCGCTTCAAGTGATATCCAAGCTCACTCTTTTCGATAATAACGAAGATAATAAAGTAGATGTCGCCAAGACAAACGCGAGAGTCTCAAATTTGGATTCTTGCTGAAAAAAGGCGACGCCATGACCCCGATCGATGTCCGGTCGGAGTAGTGATCGAAGCGGGGGACGAGTGGAGGTGTTACTCTGTTGGGGCCTCGGCGACGTCGTGACTTGTTCGGATTTTTCGGTGGGTTGGGGACGGATTCGAGCGAGGAGTTGTTTGGGAATGGTGGGGATGCGAATCAGGCGTCGGATGTAAGTGAGGCAAATGAGGAATGTTGTGAGGAAGGAGGAGGAGGTGGTGGGAGTAGGGAGAGAGAGATTTTGAGTGGTGGGTATGGGCAAATTGGAAATTTTGATGGTCAAGGGAATGAATCTGGGTATGGAAGTGAACCCGGGTATAGAGGAGATGCCGAATTCGGATATGGTGATGAGGAAGAAGTGGAAGTGCTGGAAATCAGGACCCTATTACTGTAAATTTTGTCCACAAAAGTCAAAAATTGGCTCTATTGAGCACAACTAAACTCTCAATTATGTTGCAGGAATTGGCTCTAATTTAAGTAGCCCCACAAATTCGACATCAGTATCCCTTATTCCTGCCATGCCTACTTCTTTATTCCCCAAGCCAACTTCTTGATATCGGTCTATTTCCACAATTTCTCTACCTTGTGCGTAGTAAAGTGTTTATCTTTGTGATCTTCTCTTTGTTGCATTGCTCGAATTTATGGTTGAAGTTATATTTTTGAGCCACTAATTTTAGTGGTGGGTTTCTAGCAAAGAACTAGTAATTGGATTTTGCGGTATGTTGCCCCAGAATATGTAATGACAGGGCACCTACTTGTCAAAAGTGATGTCTACAGTTATGGAGTTGTGCTGTTAGAGCTTCTTTTCGGAAGACAACCTGTAGACATGTCTCAACTGCTATTCAAGAAAGTGGTTTTCTGGTGTAGTTTAGGAGTTTGGAATTGTTGTGGTTTCTATTTTGAGAGAGATTTAGGTGTTGTTGTAGCTTTCTAATTTTGGGACAAATGGAGATAATAGATGCAAGACTCAGACTCGGCTGTGTTATATTATGTGGTAATATTAGCTTTGTTGTGGTCAATGCTGCATTCAACAAACGGTCTTTTTCGTTTCCTTTTTTTTTGTAAGAGAAATCCAGAAACTGATTAAGAATTCCATGTATATTTTCAGCCATGAAAAATATTGGCATGTAAGAATATTTTTGAAGTTCCTTGCCGATTTTCCCCCTGCTCTGATCCTACTTTTACTCCTTTAGCAACTATTTGTCTGTTTATATATAAGGAGGGTAATTAAGTCTTTATCCAACTTAAGTAACAGAGTTATAACAGAAAGCAGTTATTCACTTTAACTCAAAAAGTCGGGAGTTTAAATGTAGCTTTACTGACTACAGGTGGTTAAGTGAAAAATCGCCTAAACCCCAGGTGGTCATCTGAACTTAACCCACCATTTTATGATGTTTTGAGTTTTAAATAAAATTTTTAAAAAATGAAACTAATATATACTATAGATTGAGTGACGGATATAAGGGGTGGAATTTAGGCTCCTTAAATAATGCTATGAGATATACATAATCACATAATTTATTTTTTTGGGTGTGGGTGTGGGTGTGGGTATGGGTGGGGGTGGGGTGGGGTGGGGTGGGGTGAGGTGTATACATAATCACATAATATTATTTTTGGGGGGTGGGAGTGGGGTGGGGTGGGGGGTAAGGTGTATATATAATCACATAATATATTTTTTTTTGGTGGGGTAGGGATGGGGTGGGGGGTGGGGTGGGGAGTGGGGAGTGGGGAGTGGGGGGTGGGTGGGGGGTTGGGATGGGGTATGGGGTGTATACATAATCACATAATATTAATTTTTTTTTGGGTGGGAGTGGGGGTGGGGGTGGGGTGGAGTGGGGGGTAAGAGGTGTATACATAATCACATAATATTATTTTTTTTTGGGTGGGGGTGGGGTGGAGGGGGGGTGGGGGTGGGGGTAAGGGGTGTGTTAACGCCAAGATCTTTCCTCACGTCCCAATCACGTAAGACGCGTCCGATATCCTGCACAGTTCAACAAGTCAACACCCAAAGCTTGACGGTTTGACCGTCGGGGGATAGCTCCGGCGTGAGAGTCAGTACAGGCGATCACAAGGTTAACAATGGAGGAAAAATATCTAGTGCTTGAGAGAGATAATAATTTGGATAAGTGTTATGTTACCTTTTCATTTGTGTGATCGTTGTCCCATATACACTCCAAAACCCGGTTTACCGTGCCACCCACTACTCCTGACACAGCGCCCTCCCACGTCCGGTGATTCACCTGCTACACCATCACTTTTGTCCATTGCCGGCTATCACGATCCCATCCTCATTAATGCATGGCAGAGATAACAGTCAACTGTTATCTTAGTGATCATTACCGGTCAAAGCTAAGATTTAGATATTTAATTATCTAATGGACCGGTCCAATAAAGAAGCCCAATGCATTTAAAACATAATAAATAGAATCAAGGGGTAAGTATTATGGTCTGAGGGAGGAGCCCAATTGGTTAGGCCCAATAATGAAAGTATCATGGCCCAACATTGCCCCCCCCCCCAGTCTTTTGTTAAACAGAATGTTTAATGAAAGAGTATGAATCCTATAGGTCCATGATAAAAAGAATTATAATAGGATTTAAAAGGTCCAAAAGGATCTTATGGATGTTCAAAGGAGAAATACCAATCAACAACTTAAATGTGACCAAAAGCCCAAACGAGAGAAGCCCACTCCGGTTAAAGCATTATACCCAAAACCGGACGCTACCTCTTCCCTTCCTACATCATTGCTGTCAATTAATTGAATTTCGGACTTTTGAGCTCTCCCCTTCTTCCTCGAATTCTCTCCTTTTCTACAAATTTCTATCAATGGATTCCTAAGACTCCGAGCAAAGTTCACCCATCCGATGAGCTGAACGCAGAAATCCTTCAGGTGTATTCTGAAGGTTATAAAATTTGCAAAGATCGAGGCAAGGAAAAGCTGGTTGCAGCCTAACTAGACCCAGCCCTTTTGGACTCTTCTGAAGGCGAAGACAATGCCTGAACAAGATCTTGCTGCTTTTTATCGTTAGGATTTTGTGTAAAAATTTCCATCTTTTTATGTAATCATTTAAGTATTAATGAAATATTGGGTTCGTTCCTTATGACTTCTGTGCAATTACTTTTTGTCAATACTTCAATATCAATCAACTTGAAAAATGTACAAGCTCTTTATGAACTTAACTTAAACTGTTAATTAACAATTAGGCAAGTCATATAACAGATAAGATCAAGTTAAGTAACGAAGCAATCTGAACTCAACACTTAAACAAATTTAGGTAATAAAGTAAAGGAATACTTATTCGTTACCAAAGTGTGAGGTAGATCTGCTTCATCGGGAATTTTTTTACCACGAAGGACCTAACAAACCCACAGAATGACATTTGCCTAGCACGAAGGTCCTGCCAAATTCATAAGGACCACCTGCCAATAAGGCTACCTTCGAATGGTCAGCGAGTCCACTCGAACCTCCTTATACCGATGACGTTTTCCTACCACAAAGGGCCTGACAAACTCATAAGGACCACCTGCCAATAAGGCTAGCATCGAATGGTCAGCGAGTCCACCCGAACCTCCTTACACCGATGATGTTTGCCTACCACGAAGGGCCTGACAAACTCATAAGGACCACCTGCCAATAAGGCTACCATCGAATGGTCAGCGAGTCCACCCGAACCTCCTTACACCGATGAAGTGAACAACAATAAACAAGAAATTTGTTGAGAAAAAATGATCTTTTATTGATGATGACTTAAACATTTCTGACTTTCATGACACCGACATCAGATTCATCGAAAGTACTTCAAGCCCGCCAAAGATGCCAAGTATTCTTAATTTTTGATCCGTCTAATGCCCTCAACCGATAAGTCCCCGCCCAGACTTGATGACTTCATACGGTCCTTCCCGATTCAAGATCACTTTCCCAAGTTTCGAGGCGTAGATGCTTCGACTTCTCTTAGAACAAAATCTCCCACTTCAAATCTGCGAAGCTTTACCCCCTTATTGTAATGCTTAGCCACTCTTCGTTGATAGGCTGCCAATCTGATTAAAGCTGTTTCCCTGACTTCTTCGAGCAAATCCAGATTGAACTTCAGCCCTTCTTTGTTATAAATTTCTTTGAATTGACTGACCCGAAGACTTGGAGATCCAATTTCAACTGGGACTAAGGCATCAGTACCATAGGCCAGCCTGAAAGGTGAATCCCGTGTTGTAGTCCTCGGTGTAGTCCGATAAGCCCATAACACGCTGAGCAGCTCTTCTGGCCATCTTCCCTTAGCTTCATCCAATCTGATCCCATTCAGCAGTGTTTTGTTGGTCACTTCGACTTGCCCGTTTGACTGAGGATGAGCTACTGAAGTCTTTCTGTACTGAACTCCCAATTCTTTCAAAAATGCTTCAAATTTTGATCCCACAAACTGACGTCCGTTGTCCGATATCACCACTTTAAGAATTCCGAAACGAAACACGACTGACTCCTTTATGAACTCTAAACATTCTTGTTCCGTTATTAACCTAAGTGACTTCGCTTCTACCCATTTGGTCATATAATCGATGGCAACAATAATAAAAATCGACCGACCGACCTTTACCTTTCAAGAATGGACCCGAAGATATCAACCCCAGCATAAAGAAAAGGGTATAGGAGTTAAGATCGAGTATAGCTCTTCTGGTGGCTAATGTGGGATCAGACTGGTGAGTTGACACTTCTCGCACTTCTTGACGTACTCCGTTGCTTCTTTGAAGATGGTAGGCCAGTAGTACCCCTGACAAAGTACTTTGTAGGCTAATGACTTAGTAGCCATATGGTCACCATAAATGCCTTCGTGAACTTCTCAGAGAGCATAATCAGCTTCGGACGGAGTCAAACATTTCAGCAATGGAGACGAAAAGGCCCTTCGAAAGAGATCCCCATCTATCAGAACAAAGTTAGCACTTTTGTATTTGATTTTCTTGGCCAGCATCTGATCCGAAGGTAAGACGCCATCTGCCAGATACTCCAGATATAGAGTCAACCAGCAGTTGGAGAGATCAATGCACATTACCGATTCATGTTGAACACTAGGATGTTGCAAAATTTCCAAGTAAATGGAGCCATCAAAAATATTAGCATCCGTAGTGCCCAGCTTTGAGAGTGCATCGATAATAGAATTGTTATTATGCTCGACTCCTTGAAACTCATACGATTGGAAATACTGAAGCCGATCTTTCAATTCTGCCAAGTACTTGACCATTCTATGACCTCGAGCTTCGTATTCCCCTGATATTTGCTTGACGACCAACTGAGAATCACTGAAGATGACTATTCTCTGCACTTCGAGACTCTTAGCTAGTCGTAACCCTGCTAGCACCGCCTCATACTCTGCCTCGTTGTTCGTTGCTCTGAACTCGAATCTGATGGCCTGATGTACTTTGAATCCCTCCAGACTTGTCAAAATGATCCCTGCTAAACTGATGTCCGAAGTAGAATACCCATCTGCATACAGCGTCCATGAGCTCTCGCCTCGTCAAGAATCAGAATCGCTTCTGTCTGACCTTCAACTTCTCATTCCAACTTCATTAGCTTCAGAAAATGAACACTCGACCACAAAATCAGCCAAGGCCTGCCCCTTGATCGCAGTTCGGGGATGATATTCAATAAAAAATTTGGATAACTCCATCTTCCATGCAGCTAATCTCCCTGAAACCTCAGGTTTGCCCATAATTTTCTTCAAAGGTTGATCTGTGTATACCACTAACAACCTACCCTGGAAATATTGTCTAACTTTTGACTAGCTATCATCAAAGGAAAGATAAATTTTTTAATGTTTGGGTGCCTTGTTTCAGCATCCCTAAGGACATGGCTTACGTAGTAACTGGGTGCTGCTTATTTAAAACCCCAACTTTTTGAATAAAGTTGAATTTTCTATAAATATTATTTTTGAATATTATGGAGTGAAATTGATATAATGTTATAGTTGTGGGTAGTATTTATAAATTTTGCAAAGTACGCAAGTTGTTATATAATATTCGATTGGTCGGGGAATATTCGTTTTAACATGGAATATTCGTACAACGGCACAATCCTTGGTGAACCCCACAATGGAATTATTGTCGGATTAAGAAAATGACAAAATACTTTTTATGAAAATAACTGGCGGAAGTTTTACTGTTAATCGTTGAAACACCCGGTGTTAAAAAATACAAGAATCTGGCGTGGTCAGATAAGAGCACACGTTATTAATTATTGATGCTTACGTGATAAGTCACTCAGTTTTGTTGGTATTATTAATGTAATAATACATAATTTTTTATATAAAAGCAGAATACTTTTATAAAGCTATCTGCTTTTATTAGACAATAATTAGAATATATTATATTTTATTATGCATAGTGTTTGCATAGTACTGCGATAGTATTTGCATAGTAAAATCTTTTATAAAGTTATTCGTTTTATTAGATTATAAATAGAATATATTATATTTTATTTTAAAGATTTTGCTTTAAATATGGACCGGTCAGATTAAAGTAAATCAATCTGGACCTTTCATGAGTTAGTTACTATATGTACCCATTTTTCTATAAATAGAAGCTCATTTCTTCATTATTTCTTATTTAATTCAATCGACACTCTGAGAAATAAACTATAGAGATAAAAAAAGCGAAGATTCTCGCTACTTCACTACTTATATATCCAAAGACTCTTCTTCTTAAGGTAGGAATATTATTTGTTGTACTTTCGTAAGGGGTGTTATTCTTTTGTATTCATGAAGAGAACTTATGTTATTCCATTCTTTATTATTCCATTGAATAACTCAGATACGCAAGCTACCCTATACTTGGTGACATTCTTCTATTATTCCGTCTTTACTTATTACATTGGAATATCCTCGTCTTTTGCATTTTCTACCGGACCGATTCCGTCTTTATTATTACGTTGAATATCCTCGTGCATGCTTTTACGCCGCACTGGTTCCGCCTCTTTATTATTATTACATTGGAATATCACATGCATGCATTTTTACGTAGGACCTAATTCCGCCCTTATTAGTATTCTCGTTGGAATAACTCGCCTATGCTGAAATACCGCATGCATGGTGATTTCGTTGTTATTCCATTCTTTATTATTCGTTGGAACATCCTGTTGGTGTAATTTTGCGACGACGGTTCCGTTATTTAGTATTACGTTGGAGTAACTCTGTCTATGCGAAGTACCGCATGCATGGTGATTTCTTTTGTTATTCTATTCTTTATTATACTCAGTTGGTTAAAGTTTTGACTTCTATACTCCATGAAATTAGTGGAATATCCTTGATATTTGCGCTTCATCCAAAGATCTTTTCATGGAAATATTCTTCCGAGCATTCTTGAATTTTACTCTACAAAGCAAAAGATCATGTTGACAATTTGACGTTATTGGTTCTTGGACAAATTAATTCTTGAACTTGTTTTATTGAATTCTTATATCATTGTCATCATCCTCATATTTATATTTTTTGAAAGTCATCTGTGGCCTGTAGTGTATAGATGGACTTGGTATGATTATGATTGAGGATTATTCTTGTAATCATGGACCGTAATATTATAAATGATGTGGTAAAAGTGCTCATTGGCCCGTAGTGCATTGATGGACAGTTTTTGGCATGATCATGACCATTAATGAATACACAAATATTCTTGGCCCGTAGTGCATGGATAATTGTGGTCGTGATACTAAAGAATATCCTTGGGCAGTAGTGCGAGGGGGTGATTCGATGATATGGATTATTTATTGTTTGAGTCCAAATGATAAAAGTGATGAAAACCCTTTTAAATCATAAAAGATAGTAGATTTTATTCTCAACTTAACTCTTTTAATGGATTGCTTGTTCCGCTGCAGTTAAACTTGATGTTTGTTATATTGTATCAGTTTAACACTGTTTAAGGCTAATAATAATTTATTCTGCATTATCTTAGTCATAATATTTTTCTTACTGGACTAGTTGAGCTCACCCTTTCTTTCACTGTTCTCTTCAGGAAATGAGAATATAGCTGGAACGAGTCGGGAAATGGAGTGATGGTCCTATATGGTGCATTAGTAGTCCTCACTATTTTGTTAAATAGTGTGATAATAATTGTAATGAGGACTCTTTTTGAGTTTGTATACTCTCTAGTAGACAATATTTTTATTCAAACTCACAGTTTATGTTTTGTCGTATTGTACACGACAGTTGTATTATTAAGTTTTATTTGAATTCTGTACCATGTATCTGGCGACTCAAGATGGGTGATGTATACCTAATTTTGGGGGCTTTACAGTTGGTATCAAAGCTTAGGATATGATCCGGCTAAGATGTGAGACTAGAACTAGGAGGGGAGAGACGGGAATTCTTCGCTAGTATGACCTACTTAAATTTATTTTGTATTTAAATTGGTTGGTCAGAGTTTAGAGATAATATGTTACATGTCAACTAACCCTTGTTTTGTGGCAGTATCTGAAAATGACATCCGAGAATGTTGAGAATAGCAATGGAGCACAAGAGACCGTTGAGTCTCCACATATCAATAATCATGATAATGTGCATCAGGAAGGCGACAATCCTCATGCAAACAACAACACGGACTAAATGATGAATGATGGATTGTTCAGAGGCTTTATGCAATTCATACAACATCAGGCGAGAGCGGCTCCTGTCCGAAATGAAGGTGGAAACACTAGAAACTCTCGGACGGTCACCGCTAAACAGTTCAAGGAGCTGGGACCACTGGAGTTTATTGGAGAGCCAAAACCACTTAAGGCAGAAGCATGGATAAAGCAGATCACCAAGATATTTGATGTCTTGGGATGCTTCGAGGAGCAAAAGGTTCCCTTCGCCACCTTCATGTTGCGTGAAGAGGCAGATTACTGGTGGGAATCTGTAAAATATACTCAGCTTGACGCACTCAAGATGTCTTGGGAGAAGTTCCAAGAGCTATTCAACGATAAGTACTTTCCTGAGAGTATTCGTCACATGAAAAAAATGGAGTTTATCAAATTGGAACAAAACAATATGACCGTGTCGCAATACGAGGCTAAATTTGCGGAGTTATCCCGGTTTGCATCCCATTTGGTCGATAATGAGAAGCGAATGACGCGAATGTTTTTAAGAGGTTTGAAACCGGAGATACGTCAATATCTTATTTCTCATAAACTGTGTTTGTACTCAGATGTTGTAAATAGGGCTCAGTTATTGGAGCGCGATAACGAGTCAATAACCAAGAAAAAGCACCAAGCAAAGATGAAAATACCGGTGGTATCACCATGAAAACGGTGACAACAAACGTGGAGGAATCAACATGCCGAAATGGTAACCACTTCCGGTGGTAATCATGGACAAGACGGTAAAATGGACATTTCAAGAAAAGGAGATTCAACAATGATGGAAGGACGTCAAGACCAAAGACCCGTTGTTAAGGAAGGAGAACGACCACCCATCATATGCTTCAAATGCGAGGGGAGGGACACATCACCCAAATCGCGCGATGTCGTCCAAAGCATGTTATAATTATGGAAGAGAAGGTCACTTAGCCCGATTTTGTCGTTCACCGAAGACAAGTTTAGCTAGGATGGAGGCACCAAAGGTCGTCCCAGAAAAGTCAAAGCCGGTAGTGCAAAGGAGAGCGTTTGTAGTGACCTCCCAGAAAGCAAAGAACCCGAATGAGGTCATCACGGGTAAGCTTATCATAAACTCTAGCGAAGTCTATACCTTATTTGATACCGGTTCTACCCATTCTTTTATTTCTCCTACTTGGGCTCAACGATTAAATTTGACTACGGAGGAATTAGACTTTGACTTATCTGTAAAAACTCCATTGGGAGAAACCTTCATTACATCCACTGTTTATAAGTCTTGTTTGGTTCAAATCGGTACCCTCACATTACCTGTCGATCTTATTTCATTAAAAATACTTGCATTTGACATAATTCTAGGATTTGATTGGTTAACTTCTCATCATGCAAAAATTGATTGTTTTCGTAAGATTGTTAGCTTTCATATTCCTAACCAATCTGTTATGCGAATTCAAGCCACCAAACCATTAAAACCAATCACTGTCATCTCAAGCCATAAAGCTATTCGTTTATTGAAAAACGGATGTCAAGCTTTCTTAGCTCATGTCACGGATCTAAACAAAAATATGTCAGTTTTGAATGATATTTCTATTGTTAATGAATTTCCTGACGTATTCCCTGAAGAACTTCCTGGCCTACCCCCAAAGCGTGAAATTGAATTTTGTATCGACCTTGAACCTGGTACAAAACCTATTTCCAAAGCCCCATATCGAATGACTCTTATTAAACTTCAGGATTTAAAGACCCAACTACAGAAATTGTTAGACATCGGTTTCATTCATCCTAGTACTTCTCCTTGGGGGGCTCCTATTCTATTCGTGAAAAAGAAAGATGGGAGTATGCGACTTTGTATTGATTATCAGGAGTTGAATCATGTCACCATCAAAAATAGGTACCCATTGCCACGTATTGATGACCTGTTTAACCAGTTGCACGGAGCCAAATTCTTTTCAAAGATTGATCTTTGTTCTGGATATCACCAATTGAAAATTAGAACCGATGACATTCCAAAGACGACTTTCAGAACTCGGTACGGGCATTATGAATTCCTAGTTATGTCCTTTGGATTGACTAATGCTCCTGCTGCCTTCATGGATATGATGAACCGAGTATTCAAGGAATATTTGGATCACTTTATGGTCGTCTTTATTGATGACATCCTTATTTATTCCAAAAGCTGTGAAGATCATGAGCAACACTTGAGGCTGATGCTCCAAAAGCTTCGTGAATACAAGCTTTATGCCAAGTTGAAGAAATACGAGTTCTGGCTTGAGGAAGTAGCATTCCTTGGGCACGTGGTATCAAGTCATGGAATATCTGTTGACCCAACAAAGATTGAAGCTATTCAAAGCTGGGAGAAACCTAAATCGATGACCAAGCACGTAGCTTTCTGGCTTACATTGGTTATTATCGGAGATTCGTAGAAGGTTTTTCTCGAATCGCTACTCCACTAACTCAGCTGACTCAGAAAGATACAGAGTTTGGTTGGAGCGAGGAATGTGAGAAGGGTTTCCAAGAACTCAAGAGGAGACTCATTTTAGCACCTGTTCTGACAATACCATCTGGTTCGGAGGGATTTGTCATCTACATTAATGCTTCGAGAAAAGGGTTAGGATGTGTTCTCATGCAACATGGGAAAGTCATAGCCTATGCCTCACGACAACTCAAAAAATATGAGAGGAATTATCCTACTCATGATCTAGAGTTGGCAGCTGTTGTCTTCGCACTAAAGATTTGGAGGCATTACTTGTATGGGGAGAAAGTGGAGATCTTTACGGATCATAAAAGCCTCAAATATTTCTTCACTCAAAAGGAACTCAACATGTGACAACGATGTTGGCTTAAACTGTTGAAAGATTATGATCATACCATCCAATACCATCCTGGAAAAACAAACGTGGTAGCTAACGCATTGAGTAGAAGATCATATGCAAGTTCGAATGCGATATTGTCAACGCAAAGGCCCATTTTGTGTGTCTTGTAAAGGATGGAGATAGAGTTAAAGACTCCAGGGACCCATGTGATGATGGCGAATATACGAGTAGAACCGACTTTAATTGATAAAGTTAAAGCTGCTTAAGCTACAGACCTGGATCTGATGCATATGAGGAAGAAAGTGCAAGAAGGTGTTATGCCGGAAGCAAGAATCGATGAAGAAGGAATACTTCGAATCAACTCCAGACTTTGTGTTCCTAACGACCCTGATTTAAAGTATAAAATCATGATGGAAGCGCATAACACACCGTTTGCAATCCATCTTGGGAGTACCAAAATGTATCATGATATTCGTCATACATTTTGGTAGAGCAATATGAAGAGAGAGATATCGTTTTTTATCTCAAGGTGTCTAACTTGTCAACGAGTCAAGGCGGAGCATCAAGTACCAAAAGGTCCATTGTAACCACTTGAAATTCTAGAATGGAAGTGGGAGCACATTACCATGGATTTCGTTACTGGTCTTCCCAAGGTTTCTCCAGGCATTGATGCAATTTAGGTCATTCTTGATAGATTGACCAAATCTGCTCATTTCTTACCAATACGAGAAACTTATACACTTGAACGTCTTGCTCGTATGTACATAAATGAGATTTTAAAACTGCATGGTATGCCAGTATCCATAGTTTCTGATCGTGACCCAAGATTCACTTCACGATTTTGGGTTAGTTTACAAAAAGCTATGGGCACGGATTTACGATTTAGTTCGGCATATCATCCTCAGAAGGACGGACAATCAGAGAGGACTATTAAAACTCTTAAAGATTTATTAAGACTCTGTGTCTTTGACTTCAAAGGAAGTTGGGACAAGTTCTTACCGTTGGTGGAGTTTTCCTACAACAACAGTTATCAAGCAAGTATTGGCATGGCTCCATTCAAGGCGTTGTATGAAAGAAAGTGTCGATTCTTCAAGATATCTTTGGGATGAGGTGGGTGAAGCAACGTTGTTGGGACTGGAGTTGGTATGTATGACTATGGAAAAGATTCAAACGATCCGACAACGTATAAAAACCTCATAAGATCGACAAAAGAGTTATGCTGATCTTCATCGAAAGGACGTGTAATTTGATATAGGAGATCATGTGTTATTACGAGTTGCTCCATGGAAAAGAGTTACGAGATTTGGAAAGAGAGGAAAGCTCAATCCTCGATTCCTCGGCCCATTTTTAATCCTTGATCGAGTAGGAACTGTGGCCTATAGACTCACTTTACCGCCAAGTATGTCTCGTGTTCATATCGTTTTTCACATATCCATGTTACGTAAATATGTGGAAGACCCGAATCACATTATTGAGTTAGAACCGGACGAAATAGCGAAAGATTTGACGTATGAAGAGGTTCCTATTCAAATCTTGGATAAGAAAGAACATATTCTATGCTCCAAGGTTATACCTCAAGTCAAAGTTTTGTGGAGAAACCACGATGTTGAGGAAATGACTTGGGAATCAAAATCTGAAATGAAATCAAGGTATCCTTACCTCTTCAATATACCAGGTACGTACCCTAATTTCGATGGCGAAATTTCATAAGAAGGGGAGATTGTAAAACCCCAACTTTTTTAATAAAGATGAACTTTCTATAAATATTATTTTTGAATATTATGGAGTGAAAGTGATATAATGTTATAGTTGTGGGTAATATTTATAAATTTTGCAAAGCACGCAAGTTGTTATATAATATTCGATTGGCTCTGGGAATATTCGCTTTTAACAGGAATATTCAGACAACCAAGACAATCATTGGTGGACCCTAACAACGGAATTATTATCGGATCGAGAAAACGACATAAAAATACTTTTATGAAAATAAACTAAGTTTTATCGTTAACTCGCTGAAACACCCTTGTTAAAAGTACAAGAATACGCGTGGTCGTTGCATAAGTAGTACACGATATTAATTATTGATGCTTACGTGATAAGTCACTCAGCTTTGTTGGTATTATTAATGTAATAATACGTAAAATCTTTTTATATAAAATGTAATACTTTTATAAAGTTATTCTATAAATAGAATATATTATATTCTATTATGATATAGTGTTACATAGTGTCGTATAGATAGTGTTTTGCATAGTAAAATCTTTTTTTATATAAAATAGAATACTTTTATAAAGCTATCTATTTTATTAGATAATAATTAGAATATATTATATTTTATTATGCATAAGTAATGTGATAGTGTTTTCAGATAAGTAAAATCTTTTATAAAGTTATTCGCTTTATTAGATTATAAATAGAATATATTTTATTTTATTTAAAAGATTTTGCTTTAAATATGGACCATCGATTAAAGTAAATCAACGGACCGATTCATGAGTTAGTTACTATGCAAATCCATTTTTCTATAAATAAGCTCATTCCTTCATTATTTCTTACTTAATTCACCGAAACTCAGAGAGATAAACTATAGAGAAAGAAGAAAGTATTCTCGCTACTTCACTACTTATATATCCAAAGTACTTTCTTCTTAAGGTAGGGAATATTATTTGTTGTACTCGTAAGGGGTGTTATTCTTTTGTATTTATGAAGAGAACTTATGTTATTCCATTCTTTATTATTCTCGTTGAATAACTCAGATATGCCGAGACTACCCTATACTTGGTGACATTCTTCTATTATTTCGTCTTTCTTTATTATTCTCGTTGGAATATCCTCGTCATGCTTTTACGCCTGATTCGATTCCGCCTTTATTATTTTGTTGGAATATCCATGCTCGTAAGCGCTTAACGCCGCATTCTAGTTCCGCCTTTATTATTATTTTTGTTGGAATATCCGTCATGTATGCGTTTTTTACGCTGGACCGATTCCCCTTATTAGTATTATTCATTGAATAATACGCCTATGCAAGTACCGCATGCATGGTGATTTCGTTGTTATTCCATTCTTTATTATTTCGTTGAACATCCTCGTCAGTGCAAATTTCACCGACCCGTTCCGTTATTTAGTATTCGTTGAGTAACTCGCCTACGCCAAGTACCGCATGCATGGTGATTTCTTTTATTATTCCATTCCTTATTATACTCGGTTGGTTAAAGTTTTGACTTCTATATTCCATGAAATTAGTGGAATATCCTCGATATTTTGCGCTTCATCCAAAGATCTTTTCATGGAAATATTCTTCCGAGCATTCTTGAATTTTACTCTACAAAGCAAAGATCATGTCGATAATTTAGACGTTATTGGTTCTTGGACAAATTAATTCTTGAACTTGTTTTAGTGAATTCTTATATCATTGTCATCATCCTCATATTTATATTTTTTGAAAGTCATCTCGTGGCTCAGTAGTATAGATGGACTTGGTATGATTATGACCGTGGATTATTCTTGTAATCATGACCGTAATGTTACAAATGATGTGGTAAAAGTCCTCATTGGCCCATAGTGCATTGATGGACAGTTGTTGGCATGATCATTACCATTAATGAATACACAAATATTCTTCGCCCATAAAGGCATGGATAATTATGGTCGTGATACTAAAGAATATCCTGGGTCAGAAAAGTGCGGGGGTGATTCGATGATGTGGATTATTTATTTGCCGAGTCCCAAATGATAAAAGTGATGAAAAAACTTTTAAATCATAAAAGATAGTAGATTTTATTCTCTACTTGAATCTTTTTAATGGATTGCTTGTTCCACCGCAGCTTAAACTTGATGTTTGTTATATTGTATCGTTTAACACTGTTTAAGGCTAATGATAATTTATTCTCGCATTATCTTAGTCATAATATTTCTTCGGGCTAGTTGAGCTCACCCTTTCTTTCACCGTTCTCTTCGTGAAATGAGAATATACCGAACGAAGCCTGGGAACGGAGTGATGGTCCTAGATAGTGCATTAGTAGTCCTCACTATTCTGTGAAATAGTGTGATAATAATTGTAATGAGGACTCTTTTGAGTTTGTATACTCTCTAGTAGACAATATTTGTATTCAAACTCACGATTTATGTTTTGTCGATTGTATACTACGCTTTTATTATTAAGTTTTATTTGAATTCTGTACCATGTATCTAGCGACTCAAGATGGGTGATGTATACCTAATTTTGGGGGCATCACAACTTACGCCCAACTTCACGCACCAAAACTGCTCATACTGCCAACGAACTAGCTACTAAGTACAAATATAAAGGCTCAGCAGGAGCGGGCTTCACCAACAAAGGCGCCGAAGACAAATAGGTTTTGATACTCTGGAAGGTGTCTTTACATTCCGAAGTCCACTGGAAAGTCTTCGCATTCTTCGGCCCTTTCAAAGTGTCAGAAAACGGCAAACACCTTTCTGCCGACTTGGACATAAATCTCCTCAATGCTGCAATCCTTCTAGTCAGAGGTTGGACATCTTTAAATGACTGAGGAGTCTTCATATTCAAGATCGCCTGAATCTTCTCTGGGTTGGCTTCAATTCCTCTCTGACTGACAAGATAACCGAGAAACTTGTCAGCCCCTAATCCGAAGGTGCACTTCGTAGGATTCAGCCTCAAGTTGTGATGACGAACTATCCGAAAGCATTCTTCTAAATCATCTAAGTGTTTCTGCACCAGTATGCTCTTAACAATCATGTCATCGACGTACACCTCCATGTTCCTGCCAATTGATGTCTGAAGACAAAGTTCATCATCCGCTGGTATGTGGCCCCGACATTGATTAAGCCAAAGGTCATCTTCTTGTAAGCATATACTGAACGATGCGTAATGAACGTCGTCTTCAATATATCCTTTTTGCACATAGAAATTTGATGGTACCCAGAGAATGCATCCATGAAGCTCAATAAAGTATACCCCGAAGTCGCATTGATGAGCTGGTCGATGTGGGGCAACGGGTAGAAATCCTTAGGACAAGCTTTGTTCAGATATGTATAGTCGATGCAGACTCGCCATTTCCCATTCTGCTTCTGGACCAGCACCACATTCGCCATCCACTGCGGGTTGTCGATCTCAAAGATGAAGTCCATGACGGCCTGACTTTGCAATATCTTCATCGATGATCCGTCAAGCGCCCGGCGAAAATCCTCCTCTTTGCTTGAACCGGCTTCTTTAACGGGTCCACTTAATCGATGCTCAAGAATCTCCCCGCCACCCCTAGCATATCTTGGAGGTTCCCACAAAGATGTCGATAAAAATAGTAGAGCTCCATAAGGTTTGTCCGGGGAGGTTCCGGCAAACCCGAACCTATCTTTACTGTCTTATCTCCCTTGCCAGGAATAAGTTCGATCTCTTCTGTTTCCCCAGCTGGCATAACTAATGGCTCTGAACTGCTCTCGGTGAAAGGCTCGATCTCTATTGCCATGGTCTATTTCTTCTTCAATACCCCTACTCCCAAAGTAATCACTGCATTTCTATAACACCGTCTGGCCAGATCCAGATCCCCTTTCACCTCTCCAACTCCATGAGCCGTAGGAAATTTAATTTTGAAATAAGGGATCGAGGTCACGACTTGTAAAAGGCCAAAGTAGGCCTCCCCAATATGGCATTATAAAGTGTAATCTACATGCACAACATAAAATTTACAAGTTATTTCTACCTGTTGGGGGGCCGTTCCAAAGATGACCGGCAAATCAATAGTTCCAGCCACCTTCACTGGATTGTTGCTGAAGCCGTATAAATGAGCCTCTTGTCCGATCTCCATCTTCTGCCCGTCCAGATGCATCCTCTGATAAGCGTGGGCATACAGAATATCCACAGAAGACCTGTTGTCGATCATCATTCTCTTTATATCCACCGATCCCACTTGTGCCGTTTCTATCAATGATCCTTCATGTGGTTCGATGGTTTCCGAAGGGTAATCCTCATCAGTAAAGGAGATTACCGTTCCTGGATAAGGTTTGTCAGTCTTCGGGAGGGTACCCGCCACCGACATGACTGAATCCAGATAATTTCGGTGCTTCTTCCCAACAAGTTTGCCAGAGGTTCCCCCAGTGATGACATCTACCACATGCCTCGCAGTCGCCCGGAAAAGTCGCCAATGCAGGCCGAAATGGTGGTTAAGCGACCAAAACAGTTCTCTGTCTCTTTGCCGGGTTTGTTGAGTCGTTTTTACAGCAACATACTGAACAAGGGCTTCGCCTTGAACCTTTGTGACGCCCCCAAAACAGGTATACATCACCCATCTTGAGTCGCCAAATACATGGTACAGAAACAAATACAACTTCAGTAATATAATTGTCGTGCATAATACGGACAACACATATCTTGTGAGTTTGAATACAAATATTGTATACTGTAGAGTATACAAACTCAAAAGGAGTCCTCATTACAATTATTGATACACTATTTTACAAAAATAGTGAGGATCATTATACAACTATCTTGAATCATCACTCCATACCCCGGCTTAGTTCTCGCTAAATTCTCTCCTCCCGAGAAGAACAATGGAACAAAAAGGAAAAGGTGAGCTCAACTAGCCCAAAGAAGAATATTATGACTAAGATAATATACAACAATTATCATTGGTCTTCAACAGGAAAATCTGATAAAATATAATAGATAACAAGTTTTAGATCAACAATGCAATGAAACAACAATCCATTAGAAGAGTAAAGTAGAGAAAGAATTCTACTATCTTCTAAGATTTAAAAGTCCATCATCAATATTTTATCCCCGTAACATCGATCAATATACATCTTGAATCAAATATTCATCTTTGCACCATAAAAGCCAAAGATATTCATTCAGTATCACCAGGTTGGTCATGTTCATCTCAACACTGTTAATCTTTAGACTACTGTGCCAAAGATATTCATTAGGTAATCATTCATATTTGCACTACAGGCCAAAGATATTCAATTATATCATTATTTAGGACTGAGGATGATGAAAAATATTATAAAGAAAATGAATCCAATTGAAATAATAGAACAAATATTAGGGATTCAGATTACGCTTTTATCCAAGTTCAATAATACTCTGAAATAACCAATTTTGAAGCAGAATTCAAAAATAATGATAAAAACATGGATACAATCAAAGATAGTAACCATAATAGACAACTTGGACAAAAAAAGAAGAAAATTTTTTTTTTTCGATTGAATAGTCAGATTCGTGAATAAAGGTCAGTATACGTGAATAAGACCAGATATCGTGAATAGTAATCCCGACACAAAAAGTTCCAAATTTGATAAAAAAGTTTATACCAATATTTTGGCATAATGATATTGAAGAAAATATCATTTTTAAGAAGAAAATAACATCCCTTATCTCAAAATAACTTGATTTGATTGAATTTAGGATATAGTCTTGTGAAACTTGCAGACCGAATAACATCTCTTAAAGTATCTAAATACTCACAAAAACACGCTTGATAATCTAGAGAGAAAGAAAACTTGTTTCTGGTGTGATTTTCAATTCTAACCTAAGCGTCTATTTATAGGAAAATGCTAGAATGCCATAGGAGACTAAATAATAAATAAATAATATTTATTTTTCTTCATTTCTACGTCTCTCCCACCAACCAAGGCCAGCCCACCTCTTTTGAACCAAATTTGGCAGCCCACATGCTTGAAATAATAGTGGGTCCCGCTCAATTTTAATAAAAATCATTTT
The DNA here is from genome assembly GCA_020205615.1 of Panax quinquefolius. Classification (NCBI taxonomy): domain Eukaryota; kingdom Viridiplantae; phylum Streptophyta; class Magnoliopsida; order Apiales; family Araliaceae; genus Panax; species Panax quinquefolius. The sequence continues at coordinate 27,067,315 of CM035160.1, read as the reverse complement.
ATTTTTTGAAACTTCAGTAATTCATGGAAAATAGCCCGTTTATCAGAAAAATTCAAAACTCGCGTGTTTTCTATAGGAAATTTAATTATCTACAACTTTGAAAGTTTATGTTTTTTCAAATTCCAAACGAAAAATGCCCGAAATCCACATACGGATGATTTTTAATACCTCCACACCGACAAAATACTGATAAAACACCTCAGCATTAATTCCTTCTTTTTTATCCACATAAAAATAAATATATCCATCATTTATATCCACATAAAATAAATATTTCTATATCATATAAATTAATAATTGATTATTCACAAATAATATTACAGAATCACAATTATGACAACCAGGCCGTTCCAAAGAAAAGGGGCTTTCAATAAGAATTTCTCCATCTTGGCGCGAAATTAGGTGACCAAACCTCTTATTGACAGAACTTTCTAGACATTGCCAATAATGTTATCTAATAATATTATTCAAATAATATGAATTATTGATCCGATAATGGAGATGATGTGCGCAAAGTGACAATTATCGAAAGCAATAATATAAAATATCAACGCAACAATTATTGAATCAATAAAATAAAATATTGAATAGTAATTCATCGTAACAATTATTGAGTAGTGCCTTTCACGTAAGAATCAATAATTCAACTATACTGCAATGCAATCTGGTAAGCTTCTTTGTGCAACCACGCCAGACATCGTATTTTAACCACCGGTATTCCAACAATGTTAATCTGTGAATAACTACACCGTTATTCAATTTTGTCATTTTCTTCATCCGATAGTTATCCGTTATGGGGCCCTAAATGGTCATACGCTGGCAGCATTTAATATTCCCCCACGTAAAGAATATTCCACGACCAAATGAATATTCGATAATTGAATATTTTATAACCACTTCGCTTATTTTGAAAATTTTACACATTTCACCCATAACCAAAGTATTATATCAAATTAATACCTTATTATTCACAATAATAATTAGAGGAAATTTGATTTTATTCATTAATAAGTTGGGGTCTTACAACCTCCCTCCTTATAAAATTTCGTCCCTCGAAATTGATATACGACTCGGTGTTTGAAAAGGTGAGGATACCTCGCTATCATTTACGATTCTAACTCCCGTGTCATTTCTTCAATAGCATGGTTTCTCCACAAAACCTTAACTTGTGGTATAACCTTCGTATGCGTAGGGACATGCTCTTTCCTATCCAAGATCTTAACAGGTACCTCCTCGTACGTTAAATCTTCGGCTATCTCGTCTGTTTCTAACTCAATAATGTGGTTCGGGTCTTTAACATATTTACGAAGCATAGATATTAGAAAAACATTATCAACACGAGACATACTTAGAGGTAATGCGAGTCTATAGGCCACATTTCCTATTCGGTCAAGAATTTTAAATGGTCCAATAAATCGTGGATTGAGCTTTCCTCTCTTCCCAAATCTTGTAACTCTCTTCCATGGTGCAACACGTAACAATACATGATCCCCAATATTAAATTCCACCGTCCTTGGGTGAAGATCCGCATAACTCTTTTGTCGATCCTGTGCCGTTTGTATACATTGTCGAATCGTTTGGATCTTCTCTGTAGTCATTCGTATCAACTCTGGTCCCAACAATGTTGCTTCACCTACCTCGTCCCAGCATACTGGAGAACGACATTTTCTTCCATACAACGCCTCGAATGGAGCCACACCTATACTTGCCTGATAACTGTTGTTGTAGGAGAATTCCACCAATGGTAGGTACTTATCCCAACTCCCTTTGAAATCTAGGACACAGAGTCTTAATAGATCTTCAAGAGTTTGAATAGTCCTCTCTGATTGTCCGTCCGTTTGAGGATGGTATCGCCGAATAAATCAGATCCGCGCCCATAGCTTTCGCAAGCTAACCCAAAATCGTGAAGTGAATCTTGGGTCACGATCCGAAACTATGGATCTTGGCATGCTATGCAATCTTACAATCTCATTTACGTCATATACTAGCAAGACGTTCAAGGAATAAGTCTCACGATAGGCAAGAAATGGGCGAGACTTGGTTAATCTATCAACAATAACCCAAATCGCATCTATGCCTTGAGAAACCTTGGGAAGACCCGTAATGAAATCCATAGTAATGTGTTCCCACTTCCATTTCAGAATATCAAGTGGTTGTAATGGACCCTTTGGCATTTGATGCTCCGCCTTTACACGTTGACAAGTTAAACACCTCGAGATAAACTCTGCGATCCCTCTTTTCATATTGCTCCACCAAAATGTATGTCGAAGATCATGATACATTTTGGTACTCCCAGGATGGATTGCAAACGGTGTGTTGTGTGCCTCCATCATGATTCTATGTTTCAAGCCAGAGTAGTTAGAAACACAAAGTCTGAAGTTGAATCTAAGTATTCCTTCTTCATCGATTCTCGCTTCTGGAATAGCTCCTTCTTGCACTTTCTTCTTCATACGTATCAGCTCTATGTCCGTAGCTTGAGCAGCTTTAACTTTGTCGATTAAAGTCGGTTCTACTCGTATATTTGATATCATCACGTGGATATTTGGAGCCTTCATCTCTATCTCCATCCTTTGCAAGTCATACAAAATGGGCCTTTGTGTTAACAACATTGCACTCGTACCTGCATATGATCTTCTACTCAATGCGTCAGCTACCACGTTTACTTTTCCAAGATGATATTGGATGGTATAATCGTAGTCTTTCAACAGCTCAAGCCAACGTCGTTGCCGCATATTGAGTTCCTTTTGGGTGAAGAAATATTTGAGGCTTTTATGATCTGTATAGATCTCCATTTTCTCCCCATACATGTAGTGTCTCCAGATCTTCAACGCGAAAACGACTGCTGCCAACTCGAGATCATGAGTAGGATAATTCCTCTCATATTCTTTGATTTGCCGTGAGGCATAGGCTATGACTTTCCCATGTTACATGAGAACACATCCTAACCCTTTGTGTGACGCCCCCAAAATTAGGTATACGTCACCCATCGTACAAAATTCAAATACAACTTAATAATACAGCTGTCGTGTAAAATACGACAAAACATATGCTGTGAGTTTTAATATAAATATTGTCATCTAGACAATATGCACACTCAATGGAGTCCTCATTACATTTATTATTACACTATTTCACAGAATAGTGAGGACTACTAATACACCATCTAGGACCATCACTCTGTTCCCCGACTAGTCCCAACTACGTTCTCATTTCCTGAAGAGAACAATGAAAGCGAAAGGGTGAGCTCAACTAGCCCAGTAAAAAATATTATGACTAAGATAATGCAGAATAAATTATCATTAGCCTTCAACAGTATAACAACTGATAGAATATAATAGACAACAAGTTTTAGATCAAAAAATTCAGCTGAATAAGCAATCCATTAGAAGAGTCAAGTAGAGAAATAAAATCTACTATCTTCTATGATTTAAAAGGTTTTTCATCACTTTTATCGCTAAAACTCAGCTTAATAAATAATCCACATCATTAAATCATCCCTGCACTACAGGCCAAGGATATTCTTTAGTATCACGACCACAAATTATCCATGCACTATGGGCCAAAGATAATCGTGTATTCATTTAGATCATCGCGACCACAAATTATCCATGCACCACAAAAGCCAAAGATAAATCGTGTATTCATCAACTGGTCCGATCATGCCATAAAACAATTCATCTTTTGACTACTACCAAAGAGAATCCATAGCCATAATCATACCAAAAATCGCCCATCAATGCACTACGGTCATTGAGGACTTTTTTCACATCATTTGTAACATTACGGCCATGATTACACCGAATAATCCACAGTCATAATCATACCAAGTCCATCTATATACAATCTGAGCCATGATGACTTTCAACAAAATATAAACATGAGGATGATGACAATGATATAAGAATTCAATAAAAACAAGTTCAAGAATTAATTTATCCAGAATTAATAACGCCTAAATTGTCAACATGATACTTTTGTGAGAGTAAAATTCAAGAATGCTCGGAAGAATATTTCCATGAAAAGATCTTTGGATGAAGAGCAAATATCAAGGATATTCCACTAATTTCATGGAGTATAGAAGTCAAAACTTTAACCAATGGGTATAATAACGAATGGAATAACAAAAGAAATCACCATCCATACGCAGTACTTTGCATATAAAAGTTATTCCAACGAGAATAATAAGTAATCGGAACCAAGTCGTGCAAAATTCGCACCGCAACAGGATGTTCCAGCAGAATAATAATAAAGGCGGAACCGGTCCTACAGAAATGCATGCATATGATATTCCAATGAGAATAATAATAAAGAATGGAACCGAAGTCCGCCAGAACGCAGCATGGGATATTGATAATACGAATATTAAAGAACGGAATATTAGAAGAATTTCACCGTGTATGCGATTGCAGATAAACAAAGTTATTCCAATGAATAATAAGAATGGAATAACAACAACTCTCTTCATGAATCTGAAAGAATAATAATTTCTTACGAGTACAACAAATAATATCCTTTACCTTTAGAAAACCGAATCTTTGGAGTAGTGAAGTAGAGGAATACTTTTCTTCTTTCTCTCCATAATTTCTCTCTAGAGTTTCAGTGAATTTGTAAGAAATAATGAAGGAATGAGCTTCTATTTATAGGAGAATGGATTGAATAGTAACTAATTCATGAACGGTCCAGATTGATTTACTATGCAGTATTAATAAAAATAGTATATATTATATATATATATATATATATATATTACATTTATATAACATGATGTCTTTGGAAATTCACGGATCAAAGTTGTGATAACACACTGATGCAAATTTCAAACAACCAACCAATAGGATCAAAACAAAAATAAAATATAATACATATATATATATATATACATATATATATAATATTACAACACCCATCAACTTTTCCACCACCCAAAATCAATTTATAATAAAACAACCAACATTAATTATCAACCCATCCACTTTTCCACCAAAATCCACTACACACACACTCACACACTAAATTCCACCAACAAGTCACTCTCTCACACATCATCACACCATATCACATATCATATATATATATATATATATATATATATATATATATATATATATATATATATATATACACACACATCTCACACTTATATATATAATTTCTCCTCTATACGTGAATTCCTCTCACCCCAATTTTAAAATGGGTTTTCATCACATATGGGCCCCTACATATGGGCCCCACCTTTAAATAATTTTCTACCGATTATTTTAAAAATGGGTAAATAGGAATCCAAATAATAAGCAAAACCGAGGTGACTTCTCACGTAAGCATCAATAATCAATACTGGTGTCTTCTTATGCAACCACGCCAGACATCGTATTTACTTTACTACCGAAAGTAGTTCAACGAAAGATAACGGTAAAACTTCCGCCGTTATTTTCATAAAAATATTTTTGTCGTTTTCTCAATCCGACAATCATTAGTTAATAGGGTCCACCAATGATTTTGTGGTTGCACGAATATTCCCTGTTAAAACGAATATTCCCCGACCAATCGAATATAATACAACAACTTGCATACTTTGTAAAATTTCTAAATACTACCCATAACTATAACATTATATCAAATCCACACCATAATATTAAAAAAAATATTTCGAGAAATTTAAATCTTTATTCATAAAATCTAGGGTCTCACACTTTTCCTGAAGCATCGCTGTAGATAACAAATTCATCCGAACCAGATGGTATTGTCGTAGCAGTCGAAATGAGTCTCATCTTGAGTTATTGAAAACACTTCTCTGATCCTCGCTCCAACCAAATTTTGTATCTTTCTGAGTCGGTGAGTTAGCAGATAGCGATTCGAGAAAATCCTTCCACGAATCTCCGATAGTAACCATTTAAGCCCGTAAAGCTACGTACTTGATCACCGACTTTGGTTGCTCCCTAACTTCAGACGACTTCAATCTTTGTTCGTCGACAGATACTCCTTGTTTTGACACCACGTGCCCAAGGAATGCTAATTCCTCGCCGAACTTCGCATTTCTTGGTTTGGCATATAGCTTGTTATCACGAAGCCTTTGCAGTACCAGCTTCAAATGGTGCTCATGATCTTCACAACTTTTGGAATAGATGAGGATGTCATTAATAAAGACAACAACGAACTGATCCAAATATTCCTTGAATACACGGTTCATCATATCCATGAAAGCAACAGGAGCATTAGTCAATCCAAAAGACATGACTAAGAATTCATAATGCCCATACCGAGTTCTGAAGGCAGTCTTTGGAATATCCTCAGTTTTAATCTTCAGCTGATGATATCCAGAACAAAGATCGATCTTTGAAAAGAATTGTGCTCCTTGACAATATCGCACTCGTACTCGCATATGATCTTCTACTCAATGCGTCAGCTACTACGTTTGCTTTTCCAGGATGATATTGAATAGCGTGATCGTAATCTTTTAATAGTTCAAGCCAACGTCGTTGTCGCATGTTGAGTTCTTTTTGGGTGAAGAAATATTTGAGGCTTTTATGGTCCGTATAAATCTCCACTTTCTCCCCATACAAGTAGTGTCTCCAAATTTTCAACGCGAATACGAATGCTGCCAACTCTAGAGCATGAGTAGGATAATTTCTCTCATATTCTTTGAGTTGTCATGAGGCATAGGCTATGACTTTCCCATGTTGCATGAGTACACATCCTAACCCTTTGCCTGAAGCATCGCTGTAGATAACAAATCCATCCGTACCAGATGGTATTGCCAGAACAGGTGCCGAAATGAGTCTCCTCTTGAGCTCTTGGAAACCCTTCTCATATTCCTCACTCCAACCAAATTTTGTATCTTTACGATTCAGCTGAGTTAACGGAGTAGCGATTCAAGAAAATCCTTCCACGAATCTCCTATAATAACCAATTTAAGCCCGTTAAAAGCTCTCGCGACTTGGCCACCGACTTGGTTGCTCCCAACTTTGTCTTCGCTCAATCTTCATTTCAGTCAACAGATACTCCATGTTTTGATACCACGTGCCCAAGGAATGCTACTTCCTCAAGCCAGAACTCCCATTTCTTCAGCTTAGCATAAAGTTTATTTTCACGAAGCCTTTCAAGTATCAACTTTAAATGGTGCTCATGATCTTCACGGCTTTTGGATAGATGAGGATGTCATCAATAAAGACAACAACGAACTGATTCAAATATTCCTTGAATATACGGTTCATCATATCCATGAAAGAAGCTGGAGCATTAGTCAATCCAAAAGACATAACTAAGAATTCATAATGCCCGCATCGAAGAGTTAGAAGGGTCTTTGGAATATCCTCAGTTTTAATCTTCAGCTGATGATATCTAGAACGAAGGTCGATCTTTGAAAAGAATTGTGCTCCTTGCAACTGGTCGAACAGGTCATCAATGTGAGGTAACGGATACCTATTCTTGATGGTGACATGGTTCAATTCTCGGTAGTCAATACAAAGTCGCATACTCCCGTCTTTCTTCTTTACGAATAAAATAGAAGCACCCCAAGGAGATGTACTAGGACGAATGAAACCTATGTCTAACAATTCCTGTAGTTGGACTTTTAACTCCTGAAGTTCAATAGGAGCCATTCGATATGGGGTTTTAGAAATGGGTTTTGTACCCAGTTCAAGGTCAATAAAGAATTCAACATCACGTTCTGGGGGTAGACCGGGAAGTTCTTCAGGAAATTCTCTAACAACAGAAATATTATTCAAATCTGACTTGTCTTTGTTTAAATCCATAACATGGGCTAAGAAAGCTTGACATCCGTTTTTCAATAAACGAATAGCTTTATGGCTTGATATGATAATGAATCGATTTTAGTGGTTTAGTTGTTTGAATTAAAATAAAAGTTGGTTAGGAATATGAAAACTAACAACCTTACGAAAATAATCAATTTTGGCATGATGAGTGGTTAACCAATCAAATCCTAAAATCACATCAAAAGAAAATATCTTTAAAGATATAAGATCAACAGGTAATGTGATAGTGCCAACTTGGATCATGCAAGATTTATAAACTGTAGATGTAACGAAGGTTTCACCCAACGGAGTTTCAACAGATAAGTCAAAGTTCAATTTCTCTGGAGTCAAGTTTAAACGTTGAGCACAAGCAGGAGAGATAAAAGAATGGGTAGAACCGGTATCTAGTAAGGTATAAACTTCGCAAGAATTCAAGATTAGCTTACCCGTGATCACCTCGTTTGGGTTCCTCGTGTTTTGTGCAGTCACGACAAACGCCCTTCCAGGAACCACCGACTTTGACTTGTCCGGGACAGCCTTTGGAGTCACCATCCCTGTTGAACTTGGTTTCACAACTAGACAATCTCTAGCTATATGACCTTACTTTCCACAGTTATAACACACCTTGGATTGTTGTGGACAGTTTGGGCTGATGTGTCCCTCATTCCCGTATTTGTAACAAACGACCGATGATCGTTCTCCTCCCCTAAAAATAGTTGATGTTTGTACTGACGTCTACACGTTATCATTGGTGTACCTTCTCTTCTTGAAATTTCCTCCCAACTCGCTCCATCTATTATCACGGCCACGATTACCACCAGAGTGGTTACCGCTTTTGTCCGAATGTTTTCCTCCCTGCTGATTTTTGTTGCTTCAATGAGTGCCGCCACCGGTATGACCCTGGTTGTGGTTCCTTGGTTGAACATACTCATTATCTCGCTCTAATAATTGAGCCCTATTTACAACATCTGAATATAAAGAAAATTTATGAGAGATAAGATATTGCCGAATCTCGGGCTTTAGACCTCTCAAAAACATCCTTGTCATTCGTTACTCATTTTCGACCAAATGGGGTGCAAACCTGGATAACTCTGCAAACTTCGCCTCGTACTGGGACACCGTTATGTTGTTTTGTTCCAGTCTGATAAACTCCACCTCCTTCATATGACGAATACTTTCAGGAAAGTACTTGTCATTGAAGAGTTCTGAAATGTTTCCCAAGACAAGTTTGAAAGCGATTGGTGGTACGCCTACGCAGACTCCCACCGTAGTCGCCTCACCGCATCGGAACATAAAGGTGGCGAATGGAACCTTCTTTCTCCGTGCATCCCAAGACATCGAATATCTTGGTTGTGACAAGCCAGCATTGCTAGCATTTCCACCGTATATTTTGTGCACGAGTCTCCTCGTCGGTTTTGCATGAACGCAAAAAACTTCTAAACATCCCATCATTCATCATTTGTTCGGTAGAGTGTTGTTTACGGAAGAATATTGCCTTCACGTTGCACATTCCCCCAGGTGGTGATCAAAGGTGTCTCCACAAATCGATTTACTCCATTATTAACGTTCTCATTTGCCATTCTTAAATCATGTCATAAAACAAGGGTTAATAGTCATGTCATATATTATCCCTATACTCCGACCGAAACCAAATAAACACTAAATAAACTTAGTCAGTCATACTAGGAAAGAATTCCCGTCTCTCCCTCCTAGTTCTTGTCTCACATCTCACCTGGGGATCATATCCCTAAGCTCGATACCAACCGTGACGCCCCCAAAGCAGTATACATCACCCATCTTGAGTGTCCAAATACATGGTATGTAAACAAATACAACTTCAAGAATATAATTGCCATGCAAGAAAAATACGACATAAACACATATATGTGAGTTTGAATACAAATATTGTATACTGTAGAGAGTATACAAACTCAAAAGGAGTCCTCATTACAATTATTGATACACTATTTTACAAAAATAGTGAGGACTGCTACACAACTATATTGAATCATCACTCCATACCCCGGCTAGTTCCTGCTAAATTCTCTCCTCCTAAGAAGAACAATGGAAAAAAAAGGAAAAGGCACTCAACTAGCCCAGTAAAGAATATTATGACTAAGATAATATACAACAAATTATCATTCGTCTTCAACAGGGATAATCTGATAAAATATAATAGACAACAAGTTTTAGATCAACAATCGCAATGAAACAACAATCCATTAGAAGAGTAAAAAGAGAAAGAATTCTACTATCTTCTAAGATTTAAAAGTCCATCGTCAATATTTTATCCTCAGTAACATCACCAATATACATCTTGAATCAAATATTTATCTTTGCACTATGGGCCAAAGATATTCATTTGTAGATCACCAGTTAGTCAGTGTTCATCTCAACACTGTTCATCTGCTGACCACTACGGGCCAAAGATATTTATTAGGTAATCATTCATCTTTGCACTACAGGCCAAAGATATTCAATTAAATCATCATTTAGGACTGAGGATGATTAAAAATATTTTAAAGAAAACGAATCCAGTGAGATAATAGAACAAATATTAGGGATTCGTATTACAGTTTTATCCAAGTTCAATAATTCTCTGAAATAACCAATTTTGAAGCAAAAGTCAAAAATAATGATCAAAACATGGATACAATCAAAGATAGTAACCATAATAGACAACTTGGACAAAAAGAAGAAAATTTTATTTTTCGGTGAATAGTGCCGTATTCGTGAATAGTGTCGTATACGTAAATAATACCGTATACGTGAATAGTAACCCCGACACAAAAAGTTCCAAATTTGATAAAAAAAAATTATACCAATATTTCGGCATAATGATATTGAAGAAAATATCATTTTTAAGAAGAAAATAGCATCACTTACCTCAAAATAACGGTACTTCTGACTGAATTTCAGATATAGTGCTGACAGAAACTTGCACTAAATAACAACTCTCAAAGTATCTAAATACTCACAAAAACACGCTCGATAATCTAGAGAGAAAGAAAACTTGTTTCTGGTGTGATTTTCAATTCTAACCTAAGCGTCTATTTATAGAAAAATGCTAGAACGCCATAAGAGACTAAATAATAAATAAATAATATTTATTTTTCTTCATTTCTACGTCTCTCCCACCAACCAAGACCAGCCCACCTCTTTTGAACCAAATTTGGCAGCCCACATGCTTGAAATAATAGTGGGTCCCGCTCAATTTTAATAAAAATTATTTTATTTTTCGAAACTTCAGTAATTCATGGAAAATAGCCCGTTTATCAGAAAAATTCAAAACTCGCATGTTTTCCATAGGAAATTTAATTATCTACAACTTTGAAAGTTTAATTTTTTCCCAAATTCCAAACGAAAATTGCCCGAAATCCACATACGGACGATTTTTAATACCTCCACACCGATAAAATACTGATAAAACACCTCAGCATTAATTTCTTCATTTTTATCCACATAAAAATAAATATATCCATCATTTATATCCACATAAAATAAATATTTCTATATCATATAAATTAATAATTAATTATTCACAAATAATATTACGTAATCACAATTATGACAACGAATAGTTCCCGAGAAAGAGGGCTTTTAATAAGAATTTCTCTCATTGGCGCCGCAATTAGGTGACCAAACCTCCTTGTGCAGAACTTTCTAGACATTACCAATAATTTTATCTAATAATATTATTCAAATAATATGAATTATTGATCCGATAATAGAGATGATGTCAAAGTTGACAATTATTGAAGCAACAATAATATAAAATATCAACGCAAAGAATTATTGAATCAATAAAATAAAATATTGATAAGTAATTCGTAACAATTATTGAGTAGTGCCTTTCACGTAAGAATCAATAATTCAACAATACATGCGCAATACTGGTGTCTTCTATTGTGAAACCACGCCGTACATCGTATTTTAACCACCGGGTATTCCAACAGTGTTAATGGTAACAACTACGCCGTTATTCAATTTTGTTGTTTTCTTTATTCGACCGTTATCTGTTATGGGGCCCACAAATGGCTGTGCCGTCGTACGAATATTCCCCGACAAAAAGAATATTCCACGACCAAACGAATATTCCCCGACAATTGAATATTTTATAACCACTTGCTTATTTTGAAAATTTTGCACATTTCACCCATAACCAAAGTATTATATCAAATTAATACCTTATTATTCACAATAATAATTAGAGGAAATTTGATTTTATTCATTAATAAGTTGCGGTCTTACAACTTGTCTCTTGATGAAGTCCTTCAGATTAGCACAGCTATTTGTATCGTGACCTGAATCCTGATGATAGTCACAATATTTACGAGAATTACCTGCTCCGGGCTTAAGATTGTCTCGAGGTGGTTCAAAGATAGGTTGATTTTTAATTTGATACAAGATGACAATACTCTATCGATTATTGAGTTGAGTGTAACGCCCTATTCACTTTTACGGGTGGAGGCGGATGAACGACCTCTCTCCTGCCCATGATTGTTGTTTGTACTTCTTCGACCCTCCATCGTAGCGGTCGTTATTCCCTTCACTTTTCTTCTGGCCCCCGCCATTTCTATCCCGATCTGTCTCCTTGAGCCGATCTGAAGAAGGTCGCTTAAGACTACTCATGGCCTCCTCTACCATGATGTAGCCTTCTGCCTTATCGAAAGCTTCAGCAAGACTCTTCGGGTGGTGAAACATCAACTTCTTCACCAATTTCTATGACTTGACCAGGTCTAAACCGTTCTGAAACAGTCCCGCAGCTTGAAGATCATTTAGGTCTGTCACTTGGCCGACTGCTTCACGGAATCGTTTCACATATTGGCTCAAAGACTCATTCGAATATTGTCGAACCTGAGCCAATGAGCCGGTTGGTTTTCCCCTCCTCTTGTTGCTCCAGAAGCGAGCATGGAACTTACTACATAAATCCGCCCATGATGAGACTGAATCCGAAGGCAACGTCCCCATCCACTGCCTGGCATCTTTACGAAGTGTTGTAACAAAGGTATGACATTTAGCAGCATCGCTAAAGTCGTAATAGTCCATCAGTCGGTCGAACGCCTGACTATGGTCATAAGGATCCCCAGATCCATCATAGCTTTTCATGTGGGGCAACTTCATGGTGGGGTCAGCTTTCTCTTTAAGAATCTCCGCGGAAAAAGGAGATGCCTTCTTTCCCGAAGTATCCTTTATTTGTTGGACTTCGGCAAGCTGCTTCCGAAGTTCCTTCAGTTCTTTAACCAGATATTCCGCTCCTTCTGACTGAGATGATGATTCCTTTTCCGGTGACTCTCCCTTCTTCTGAATAGACCGACCTTTAATAATAGAACCCCCAACCTTCGAGAGACTTTTCTGATGACGAGTGTCCACAGGGCGGTGTTCCCTTAGTGGACTCTCTGGTGTACAACCCCTGGATATGCTTCGTCGTGGGGCTCTTTCACTGTGGCAAGAATACTCAAGGCGGGGTGCCTTCTTTGTATTCTCGGGTGTGTACTCTCTGGATCTGCCCCTCTGTCTGCTTCAACCCTGCTCTTTAGAACCGACAGGGTGGTGTGCCCTCTTCAATCTTTGAGGAGTAGGGCTTCTGGATCTCCTTTATTCCCGAGGTTGGCCTCGAGATTCATGACCTGAATAGGCAGGCTCCTTTCCCCTTCTATGTCCATGCTCTTCGGACTGAACATAGCTAGAAGCTGCGTCTTTCTATTTCGCCATCCGAAGCATCTGTTCGGTTATGTCCTGTCTTTGTTTCAGAAGTACCTCAATGGCCTTGTCTGCTTTGTGAGACCCCATATTTTATGAATAAATATTTAATTTTCTCGAAATAATTTTTTGAATATTATGGTGTGGATATGATATAATGTTATAGTTGTGGGTAGTATTTATAAATTTTGAAAAGTATGCAAGTTGTTGTATAATATTCGATTGGTCGGGGAATATTTTTTTTATCGGGGAATATCCAAATGACATTTGAGCAATCATTAGTGGACCCTGGCAATGTAATTATTGTCGATCGAGAAAATGACAAAAATATTTTATTGAAAATAACTACGGAAGTTTTACCATTAATCTTTGTTGAACTACTCGGTAGTAAAAGTACAGTAATACATGTGGTTGCATAGTAGCATATGTTATTGATTATTGATGCTTATGTAATAAGTCACTCAGTTTTATTTTATTGGTATTATTAATGTAATAAAAGCAGAAAAGATTTTTATATAAAACAAAATACTTTTATAAAGTTATTCATTTTATTAGGCTAATAGTAAAATCTTTTTATATAAAAATGTAATACTTTTATAAAGTTATCTGTTTTATTAGACAATAATTAGAATATATTATATTTTATTATGCATAGTATTTGTATAAGTGCTGTGATAGTGTTGGCATAGTAAAATCTTTTATAAAGTTATTCGTTTTATTATATTATAAATAGAATATATTATATTTTATTTAAAAGATTTTGCTTTAAATATGGACCGTCAGATTAAAGTAAATCAATCTGGACCGTTTCATGAGTTAATTCTTACGCGATCCATTTTTCTATAAATAGAAGCTCATTCCTTCATTATTTCTTACAAATTCCTTTGAAACTCAGAGAGATAAACTATAGAGAGAAAGAAGAAAAGTATTCGCTACTTCACTACTCATATATCCAAAGATTATTCTTCTTAAGGTAGGGGATATTATTTGTTGTACTTTCGTAAAGGGTATTATTTCTTTTGTATTCATGAAGAAAACTTACATTATTCCATTATTTATTATTACATTGGAATAACTTTGATATCTGTGAGGTTCTATACTTGGTGAAATTCTTACATTATTCCATTCTTTATTATTCGGTTGGAATAACTCAGATATCTGTGATACCCTATACTTGGTGAAATTCTTACGTTATTCCATTCTTTATTATTCGTCGAAATACCACATTACATGCGTTTTATGCCGAACTGGTTCCGTTATTTAGTATTACGTTGGAATAACTCGCATGCGCAAGCACCGCATGTATGGTGATTTCTGTTGTTATTCCATTCTTTATTATTATGTTGGAACATCTTGTCGGTGCGAATTTTGCCTGACCTGGTTCCGTTATTATTATTCTGTTGGAATAACCTGTCTATGCGAAGTACCGCATGCATGGTGATTTCTTTTGTTATTCCATTCTTTATTATACTCAGTTGGTTAAAGTTTTGACTTCTATACTCCATGAAATTAGTGGAATATCCTTGATATTTAAGGCTTCATCCAAAGATATCTTTTCATGGAAATATTCTTCCGAGCATTTTGAATTTTACTCTACAAAGCAAAGATCATGTTGACAATTTTGGGCGTTATTGGTTCTTGGACAAATTAATTCTTGAACTTGTTTAATTGAATTCTTATATCATTTTCATCATCCTCATATTTATATTTTTGAAAGTCATCTACGTATTCTGTAGTGCATAGATGGACTTGGTATGATTATGACTGAGGATTATTGATTGTAATCATGGATCGTAATGTTACAAATGATGTGGTAAAAGTCCTCATTGGTCCGTAGTGCATTGATGGATGGTTGTTGGCATGATCATGACCATTAATGAATACACAAATATTCTTGGCCCGTAGTGCATGGATAATTATGGTCGTGATACTAAAGAATATCCTTGGGTAGTAGTGCGAGGGGTGATTCGATGATGTGGATTATTTAAAATTCGAGTCCCAAATGATAAAAGTGATGAAAAACCTTTTAAATCATAAAAGATAGTAGATTTTATTCTCTACTTGACTCTTTTAATGGATTGCTTGTTCACCGCAGATTAAACTTGATGTTTGTTATATTGTATCGGTTTAACTTTGTTTAAGGCTAATGATAATTTATTCGCATTATCTTGGTCATAATATTTCTTACTGGGCTAGTTGAGCTCACCCTTTCTTTCACTGTTCTCTTCAGGAAATGAGAATATAGCTGGAACGAGTCGGGGAATGGAGTGATGGTCCTAGATAGTGCATTAGTAGTCCTCACTATTCTATGAAATAGTGTGATAATAATTGTAATGAGGACTCTTTTTGAGTTTGTATACTCTCTAGTAGACAATATTTGTATTCAAACTCACAGTTTATGTTTTGTCGTATTGTACACGACAGTTTTATTATTAAGTTGTATTTGAATTCTGTACCATGTTACTAGCGACTCAAGATGGGTGATGTATACCTAATTTTGGGGGCGTCACAACTTACGCCCAACTTCACGCACCAAAACTGCTCATACTGCCAACGAACTTGTTGACAATTTGGACGTTATTAGTTCCTGAATATATAAATTAATTCTTGAACTTGTTTTATTGAATTCTTATATCATTGCCATCATCCTCATGTTTATATTATGTTGAAAGTCATCTGTGGTCTGTAGTGCATAGATGGACTTGGTATGATTATGACCAGGTATTATTCGGTATAATCATGACCGTAATGTTACAAATGATGTGGAAAAAGTCCTCATTGACCCGTAGTGCATTGATGGACAATTTTTGGTATGATTATAGCTATGGATTCTCTTCGGCCAAGGGTTCAAAGATGAATTGTTTTATGGCATGATCAGGACCGTTGATGAAAACATGACTATCTTTGGCCCGTGGTGTATGGATAATTCGTGGTCGTGATACTAAAGAATATCATTGGCCTGTAGTGCAGGGATGATTTGATGATGTGGATTATTTATTAAGCTGAGTCTCAGCGATAAAAAGTAATGAAAACCTTTTAAATCATAGAAGATAGCAGATTTTATTCTCTACTTGACTCTTCTAATGGATTGCTTGTTCCACTACAGTTAAACTTGATGTTTGTTATATTTTATCAGTTTAACACTGTTGAAGGCTAATGATAATTTATTCTGCATTATCTTAGTCATAATATTTCTTACTGGGCTAGTTGAGCTCACCCTTTTACTTTCATTATTCTCTTCAGGAAATGAGAACGTAGCTGGGACTAGTCGGGGAACAGAGTGACGGTCCAGATGATAGCATTAGTAGTCCTCACTATTCTGTTAAATAGTGTGACAATAAATGTAATGAGGACTCCATTGAGTTTGTATATTGTCTAGATGACAATATTTGTATTAAAACTCACAGCATATGTTTAGTTGTATTTTACACGACTGTTGTATAATTAAGATTGTATTTGAATTCTGTACCATGTATTTGGCGACTCAAGATGGGTGATGTATACCTATTTTGGGGGCGTCACATGCTTCGTCTGCCATCTTGGCCAACTTGGAGGCTTTATAATCTTGATCATCTCGGTGTCGGGTTCTAGGCGGTGTGCCTTCTACCCGTTTCCGACCATGATCCGATCCTTTTTCGGCAGTGAAAACTAATTGTCTCGTAACATTGCCAACGG
Source organism: Panax quinquefolius (assembly GCA_020205615.1). Taxonomy (NCBI): domain Eukaryota; kingdom Viridiplantae; phylum Streptophyta; class Magnoliopsida; order Apiales; family Araliaceae; genus Panax; species Panax quinquefolius. Next base: position 27,050,186 of record CM035160.1, on the reverse strand, counting down.
CCTTCGGGTGAAATCCTTCGGATACACGTTTAGAAGCCGTGTTGGCATGAGCATTGTTAGCAAGACCCAACCGGTCCTTAGCAGACACTCGTGGTGTAGTCGAACTAATAGCCATCAGCTTTCCTTCAGGTGTAGGTGTTCTACTCTTCCCCATGGATTTTGACGTAGAACAACTAGAATTTGTGATTGAAAATATTCAAGGACACTAGAAAACAACCCTCCTTCTAGCGCCAATGTTAACACCAAGATCTTTCCTCATGTCCCAATCACGTAAAAAACGTCCGATATCCTGTACAGTTCAACAAGTCAACACCCAAAGCTTGACGGTTTGACCGTCGGGGGATAGCTTCGGCGTGAGAGTTAGTACAGGCAATCACAAGGTTAACAATGGAGGAAAAATATCTAGTGCTTGAGAGAGATAATAATTTGGATAAGTGTTATTTTACGTTTTCCTTTGTGTGATCGTTGTCCCATATACACTCCAAAACCCGGTTTACCGTGCCACCCACTACTCCTGACACAGCCCCCTCCCACGTCCGGTGATTCACCTGTTACACCATCACCTTTGTCCACCGCCGGCTATCACGATCCCATCCTCATTAATTCATGACAGAGATAACAGTCAACTGTTATCTTAGTGATCATTACCGGTCAAAGCTAAGATTTAGATATTTAATTATCTAATGGACCGGTCCAATAAAGAAGCCCAATGCATTTAAAACATAATAAATTGAAATTTATCTAGGCACACTTAGAAGGGAGGGTTGAATAAGTATGGGAGCAATCTATGACCAACTTTTGAAAACTGTTAATTTCAGGCTACTATAATGATTGAAATCAGCTTACTGAATTAATATAGCCTATTAAATAAAAACTTAATGTTAAAGAATTATCTTAATATAATGCAAGTAGTCAAATTAAGATAATTAAGTAACTTATGTGATTTTAAAGTAAAGCAAATAATAAAATCAACACCAAGATTTTTTACGTGGTTCAGCTATTACCCTCTATAATAATAGCCTAGTCCACGTCCAATATCAACTAGTATTAGAGACTCATTTTATTTATTTCTTTATAAATAAATACAGATTACAAAACAGATTCTTACAAAAATAAATTAACAATTAATTTCCCTTGAGCTCTCTTGCTTCTTGTGCACCTATGCACTCTTCAAGCACCTTTGCTTCCTTGAACCTGTTTGTAAGTCTTTCCCTAATCCACTAGGATTAACACCTTTAGAATACACTTAGTCTAAATAGAAAATTCAATACAAATATAGAGGTCTATGATCAATGCAAGAATAATCAATTTAACAATTAAAGGCTCAACTATATGCAATGACCAATTAGCACACAATAAATAAACAATAAATTTCTTACCGAATACCAGCTCAAATAATATCAGAAATTTAATTTCTTAACTTCTAAAGAATTGCACTCAGTAAATCAGTTCGCTCAATAACAATAATAAGTGCAATAATAATTCGTAAGTTCTGTTTATTCATGTATGTCTTGCGGCTTTTTATAATCAAATAAAATTACTGTTGCACAAAGAGTCCAAGTATTTAACACTGTTATTTTGCCAACGAGATTAACAATGAATAGAAGTTTTGTTGAGAAATAATCTCAACTTCCTCTTCAATTATAATAATAAAAGCATGTTGGACTCTTTTCAAAATAAACCCACTAACCACTTTGACTTAATCTTTCTTATCTTATAAAGTGGAGTGTAGCATCAAAAAGGTGGCGTGTGTCAATAAACCTTTTAGACTTCCTTCAACTTCCCAACACTCAAGGTATTATAGTTCCAAAGTATTTATAATCATTATCCTTGAAAACCGAACATGCATAATGATATCCACATGTAGCAAAAATATCAGACAGTTCAAGATAAATCAATTAGCTTCTAGACATGCAAAACATATATCAAGTAATATACATTTAAAGTATTTATAAAAACCTTTTTCAAAACTTTTTAAAATTATTTTTCATTTAAGACATATAACAAAATGCAAATAATATGTCCTAAAGCCTTTAAATGAAAGGTCAATTATTATGCAATTGACCTTACATTTGATTTTTCCTAGTAAAGAAAAATTCTTCACCCACTTGAAAATGTTCCTTATCATCATATACCTGAAATGCCATAAAATAATTTAGCACACTAATAATTCATCATCAAAACTTAAGGATAAAATATGACTAGGTCAACATAAATAGAATCAAGAGGTGAGCCCATGCGGTTTGGCCCAATGCCTATAGTATTATGCTCTGAGGGAAGAGCCCAATTGGTTAGGCCCAATAATGAAAGTATCATGGCCCAACAGGGTGTATACATAATCATATAATATTATTTTTTGGGGGGGGTGGAAGTGGGTGTGGTGTGGTGTGGGGTGGGGTGGGGTGGGGTGGGGGATAAGGGGTGTATACATAATCACATAATATATTTTTTGGTGGGGTGGTGTAAGACCCCAACTTTTATAAATAAAGATGAATTTTCTATAAATATTATTTTTGAATATTATGGAGTAAATTTGATATAATGTTATAGTTGTTGGTAATATTTATAAATTTTGCAAAGTAAGCAAGTTGTTATAAAATATTCGTTTGGTCGGGGAATATTCGTACGACGGCACAATCATTGGTGGACCCCACAACGGAATTATTGTCGGATCGAGAAAACGACAAAAATAATTTATGAAAATAACTTGGCGGAGGTGTTACCGTTAAAACCTGTTGAACTACCCGGTAGTAAAAGTACAAGATGTACGCGTGGTTGCATAGTATAACACCAGTATTGATTATTGATGCTTACGTGAGAAATCACTCATTTATACTCAATTATTACTATCAAGAATTGTTGCGATCATATCTCTTATATTATTGATTCAATTATTGTCACGAAGATCATCTATATAATATGTTATATTATTAAATCAATAATTGAGACGACAAGTTATAAATGATTAATAATTGTAGAAAGATTAAATATGTGTTGATTAAAAATAAAATGATTTTTGGTAATATTTATTCAATCCTTGATGTATATAAAGAGTCTATTATGAGACGTTTGTGGTAAGTTTAGTTATTTTATGGGGGGCCCATATGTCATCATCTAAGAGTCTCTTCTTCAATAGTAATTACCTTCGTCAATAGTAATTACATTAAATCGATAGTAATTACCTTTACCAGACGTCAAACCACTTTTGCATTTCATATTACATTATGTGCCGAACCAATTGTCGTTTCACATTAAAAGCGCCAAACCACTTTTCTTTTCACATCACCAGTTGTCAAGCCACTTGCCTTTTCACATTTCAAGTGCTAAGCTAGAAATCTTTTATAAATAGAGGCCTAGTGCTTCATTATTTTTCACGAATTCATTCAAGATATAGAGAGAGAAAGTATAGAGAGAATAAGAGAGAAAGAGAGGAGTATTCATTCTTGCCCCATCAAGTAGTATTCAATCTCCTACTAATGTAAGGAGTGTTATTCTTTCTTATTCATGAAGAGAACTGTTGTTATTCCATTGCTTATTATTACGTTAGAATAACTTTTGATATCTGTGGTTTACCCTATACTTGGTGACCTTCTTCTATTATTACATTGGAACATCCTGCTCGTGGTATTTTACAGGACTGGTCCGTCTTTATTATTATTCTGTTGGAACATCACATGCGTGTGTTTTTACAGGACTGGTTACATCTTTATTATTATTCATTGGAACATCATGTATCGTGGTGTTTTATACCGGACCTAGTTCCGTCTTTATTATTCATTGGAACATCCCGGCTTGCAAATTTTGCTCGACTGGTTCCGTTATTATTATTCATTGGAATAACTCGCCTATGTGAAGTATCGCATGCATGGTGATTTCTTTTGTTATTCCATTCTTTATTATACTCGGTTGATTAAAGTTTGAACTTCTATACTCCATGAAATTAGTAGAATATCCTTGATATTTCGCGCTTCATCCGAAGATCTTTTCATGGAAATATTCTTACGATCATTCTTGAATTTTACTCTACAAAGCAAGATCATGTTGACAATTTGGACATTATTAGTTCTGGATAAATTAATTCTTGAACTTGTTTTATTGAATTCTTATATCATTGTCATCATCCTCATGTTTATATTATGTTGAAAGTCATACGTGGTATGTAGGGCATAGATGGACTTGGTATGATTATGACTGAGGATTATTCGGTGTAATCATGACCGTAATGTTACAAATGATGTGGTAAAAGTTATCATTGGCCGTAGTGCATTGATGGACAGATTGTTGGCATGATCATGACCATTAATGAATACACGAATGTCCTGGCCAGTAGTGCATGGATAATTTATGGTCGTGGATACTAAAGAATATCCTCGTCAGTAGTCATGGGTGATTCGATGATGTGGATTATTTATTGTCGAGTCCCAATGATAAAAGTCATGAAAACCTTTTAAATCATAAAAGATAGTAGATTTTATTCTCTACTTGACTCTTTTAATGGATTGTTTGTTCCGCTGCAGTTAAACTTGATGTTGTTATATTTTATCAGTTTAACACTGTTGAAGGCTAACGATAATTTATTCTGCATTATCTTAGTCATAATATTTCTTATCGGGCTAGTTGAGCTCACCTTTCTTTCCCTGTTCTCTCTGTGAAATGAGAACATAGCGAGGACTAGTCGGGGAGCGGAGTGATGGTCTAGAGAGGATAGCATTAGTAGTCCCCACTATTATGTGAAATAGTGTGTTAATAATTGTAATGAGGACTCCTTTTGAGTTTGTATAATCTCTAGTAGACAATAATTTTATTCAAACTCACAGTTATGTTTTGTCGTATTGTACACGACAGTTGTATTAGTAAGTTGTATTTGAATTTTGTACCATGTATCGACGACCCAAGATGGGTGATGTATACCTAATTTTGGGGGCGTCACAGGTGGGGTGGGGTGGGGTGGGGATGGGGTTGGGGTGGGGGTGGGTTGGGTGTATGGCATGGGGGTGGGGGTGAGGTGGGTGTGTGGCATGGGGTGGGGGGATGGGTGGGGTGGGGTGGGGGTGGGGGTGGGTGGTTGAGCTTCTTGAATATGTAAATATGGATGGAAAGAACTTTTGATTTGGATTTGAAATAAAATATGGGTCAAAAAATGGTTAACCGGGTTGGAACTATATTTCTTTTTAAAAATATGGAGAAGGTTCAAAAATGCCCCTGACTTTTATTGCGATGTCTATTGAGCACCCTATACTTTTTTTTGTCCAAAAGTACCCTTAACGTTACATTTTTTGGGTCAACCGTGCCCCTGCCGTTAACAGAAATGCCAAATAGACTAACATCCGTTCAAATTGATTACGTGGCAGCCACATGAAAATACTAAAAATACTAATTAAAAAAATACTAAAATACTAATTAAAAAAAATATTAAAATACTAATTAAAAAAATACTAAAATACTAAAAAAAATCAAATTAAAAAATACTAAAATTCAAATTATTTTGTTATTTAAAAAAATACTACATTACTAACATTTTTTTACTAAATATTAGTATTATATACTTTTTACTTTTTACTAAATATACTAATTTATTTAGTATTTTACTAATTGATATGTTATATAACTAATTGATATATTAAAATACTAATTACTAAAATACTAAATATATTCATTTTCTCTCTCTAAACCCAATCATATCGGATCTATTTTCTCTCTTTCTAAGGTTTTCTCTATCTAAACCCATTCTACTTGGATCTATTCTACAAAGTCGTTCAGAAGTATTTCGTTTGTTACGAAATGAGGCGGTGGGGGGGGAGGAGAAAGAAGGGGCTAGCAGTCGTTCGGCGATGGACGGAAGTCGTGAAGGGTTGTTATGGGTTCATGGTGGCTGATGTGGTTCTAATCGCTACTTATTGTGGTTTTAATTTTTGGGTTGCGATCTAATCTCGATTTGGGATGGTCTGGGTTTGCTGTGTCTGATTTGGGGATGGGTTTATATGTTTTGCTAAGCTTTTTTTTTTCTCAGATCTTGACTTGATTTCGCCGGAATCTGGGTTTATTTTTATATTTGTTTCGGTTAATTAATGTTTTATTTTCCTATCAACTGATGCTTTTTTGTTCATTGATTTTATGTTGGTTCGGATGGTTCTTGGACAAAACCAGTACAAAACCCATTTCTTAAACCCTCAAAATATTTCTTCAACTAAAACGAACGTAACATGCGCCAAAGACGTTGACTCGAAGTACATTGAAGATTACGATCGTATTATTGATATCATCGTGGAAGAAGCGAACGTGGTAGTGACGTGTTAAGAAGAAGATCGTATGCGTTTTTATAAGTGCGATGTTGTTAACACAAAGACTCATTTCAGTATAACTTGCAAATGATGAAGATAGAGTTAAAGACTACAGGGACCCAGCGTGAAGATAACGAATATACGAGTAAAATCGACTTTAATCGATAAAGTTAAAGGCGTTCAAGCTACATACCCGAATCGATGAATGTGAAGAAGAAGGTTCAAGAGGCGTTATTCTAGAAGCAAGAGTTCTTTGAGAGGAAATCTCAAACCTCGATTTAATTGGCGATTTGAAATCCTCGATTGAGTAGGAACTATGGCTTATAGACTCGTTTTACCACCAAGTATGTCGGCGTCTTCATAACGTTTTTAACGTATCAATGTTACGTAAATATGTAGATGACCCGAACCACATTATTAATTTAGAATCGAGCGAGATAGCGGATGATTTAACGATGAGATCTCGTGTTAAAATCTTGGATAAGAAGAATCGTATCCAACACTCGAGGGTTATACCTCAAGAGTTAGAATCGAAATGAAGTCAAAGTATCCTCACATTAGGCATACCATAATGCGTCACGTAAATTTTGAGGCGAAATTCCATAAGGAGTGGAGATTGTGAAACCCCAGATTTTATGAATAAAGAATTAATTTTCTCGAAATAATTTTTTTATATTATGGTGTGAATTTGAGATAATGTTATAGTTGTGGGTAATATTTATAAATTTTGCAAAGTATGCAAGTTGTCATATTATATTCGATTGGTGGGGAATATTCGTTTTAAGCGAGGAAATATTAAATGCGACGGCAACACAATCATTAATTGGGCCCCTAACGGAATTATTGTCGGATTGAGAAAGCGACAAAAATATTTTATTGAAAATAACGGCGGAAGTTTTACTGGTTGATCTTGTTGAACTACTCGGTAGTAAAAGTACGATGTCTACGCGTTGTTGCGTAGTAGCATAAAGTATTGATTATTGATATTTATGTGAGAAGTCACTCGGTTTTGTTCAATTATTGCTATAATAGTTCTTTGCATAGTATTTCACATTATTTGATTCAATTATTGTTGATTTAGAAGTTTTGTTTTATTCAGTATTATTAACGTAATAAAATAGAAACATCTTTTATATAAAGCATGAATACTTTATTAAAGTTATTCTATAAATAGAATATATATTATATTCTATTACGTATCGTAGTGTTTTGCATAGTAAAATCTTTTTATATAAAAGCAGAATACTTTATTAAAGTTATTCTATAAATAGAATATAATATATTTTATTATGCATAGTACCAGATAGTATTTGCATAGTAGTAAAAAAATCTTTTATATAAATAGAATATATTTTATTTTATTTAAAAGATTTTTCTTTAAATATGGACCGTCAGTTAAAGTAAATCAATCTGGACCGTTTCATGGATTAGTTCTTATGCATTCCATTTTCCTATAAATAGAAGCTCATTCCTTCATTATTTTCTTACGAATTCATTGAACTCTAGAGAGAGAAACTATAGAGAGAGACTATAGAGATAGAAGAAAAGTTTTTCTCGCTACTTCACTACTCTTTATATCAAGTATTATTTTACGGTAAGGATATTATTCTTTTGTATTCAAGAAGAGAACTTACATTATTCCATTTCTTTATTATTCTGTTGAAATAACTTTGTATACGCTGGGCTACCCTATACTTGGTGACATTCTTCTATTATTCATCTTTATTATTATTCGGAATATCACATGCATGCTATCTGTGGGACTGGTTCCATTTTTATTATTAAAATCTTTATTATTACGTGAATATCTTGTTCGTGTTATCTGTGAACACGGTTCCATCATTTATTATTTCGCATTTATTATTCATTAGAACATCACATCGGTGTGAATTTTACGACTTTGGTTCCGTTATTATTATTCATTGGAATAACCGCCTCATGCAATCTACCGCATGCATGGTGATATCTTTTGTTATTCCATTCGGTATTATACTCGATTGATTAAAATTTTGACTTCTATACTCCATGAAATTAGTAGAATATCCTTGATATTTTGCGCTTCATCCGATATTTTTCACGGAAATATTCTTCTGAGCATTCTTGAATTTTATTCTACAAAGAAGTATCATGTTGACAATTTGGACGTTATTGGTTCCTGGACAAATTAATTCTTGAACTTGTTTAATTGAATTCTTATATCATTGTCATCATCCTAATGTTTATGTTATGTTGAAAGTCATCTGTGGCCTGTAGTGCATAGATGGACTTGGTAAGATTATGACCAGGGATTATTCGGTATAATCATGACCGTAATGTTATAAATAATGTGAAAATTAAAAGTCCTCATTGGCCCGTAGTGCATTGATGGATAGTTTTTGGTATGATTATGGCTATGGATTCTTTTCGCCGAGGAGCAAAGATGAATTGTTTTATGGCATGATCAGATAGTTGATGAAAACACGACTATCTTTTAGACGTAGTGCATGGATAATTCGTGGTCGTGATACTAAAGAATATCCTCAAGACGTAGTGCGAGGATGATTAATGATGTGGATTATTTATTGGTGAGTCTCAAATGATAAAAGTGATGAAAAACTTTTAAATCATAAAAGATAGTAGATTCTATTTCTACTTGACTCTTTTAATGGATTCTTTGGTTCCATTGCAGATTAAACTTGATAGTTATTATATTTTATCGGTTTAACATTGTTAAAGGCTAACGATAAATTATTACGCATTATCTTAGTCATAATATTTTTTCTTTGGGCTAGTTGAGCTCACCCTTTCTTTCACTTTGTTCTCTTGAGAAAATGAGAGCGTAGTAGGTGTGGCGCCCCGAAATAGGTATACATCACCCATTACGAGTTGTCGATACATGGTACAAAAATAACTACAACTTTATTATTACAACATATAAAGCTGTGAGTTTAAATACGAGATATTGCCATCTAGACAATATCCACAGCAAATAAATCCCCATCATAATTATTGATACATTATTTTACAAAATGGTGAGGACTACTAAATAACTTTCTCTAGAACCTTCATTCCATACCCCCGACTAGTACTACATTTACATTCTCGCCTCACGAGAAGAAAAATGGAACAACAAGGAAAAGTGTGAGCTCAACTAGCCCAATAAAGAATATTATGACTAAGATAATATACAAAAATTATCGTTAGTCTTCAACAGAAAAATCTAATAGAATACAATAGAGACAACAAGTTTTAAATCAATATTAGCGTGAAATAATAATTCATTAGAAGAGTTAAGTAGAGAATGCAAACTACTATCTTCTATGTATGAATTTAAAAGTTCATCGTCTATCTTTTATCCCCGTAATATCAATCAATATATATCGGAATCAAATATTCATCTTTGCACTACATGGGCCAAAGATATTTATCGAAATCATTCATCTTTGCACTACTGGGCCAAAGATATTCAATAATATCATCATTTAAGACCGAGGATGATGAAAATATTTTTAAAAAAGCGAATCCGGTGAAACAAAATGACAAGGATTAAGGATTAGTACTTTGTTTTATCCATGTCCAAAAATACCTCAAAAATAATCATAGTGGTGTAAAATTCAAGAATGATCAAAACATGGATACAATCAAAGCTAGTATCCACAATAGATATTTTGGGATGAAAAGGAAAATTTTCATTTTTCGATGAATAAGGCCGTATTCGTGAATAATAATCAGATATCGTGAATAAAGTCCAGTATCGTGAATAGTAACTCAGGACACCAAAAGTTCCAAATTTGATAAAAACTTTATAACAATATTTCAAAGATAATGATATTGAAGAAATAATATCATTACGAAAAAAAATATCCCTTACCTCCTCAAAAGACAAATTACTTTAGTTGAAACACCGGATATAGGTTATGACTTGAACTTGCACCGTATAGCAATACTCAAAATATACTCAAAATACTCACAAGAATACGCTCGATAATATAGAGAGAGAAAACTTCAGTTTCTGGTGTGATTTTCAATTCTAACCCTAAGCACCTATTTATAGGAAAATCTTTAGAACACCAAAAAGTAGAAAATTTAATATAATATTAATATTTATAAAATTTTTCCTACGCACACTCTTATAAACTGAAATCAGCTCATTTCAACAACCAACCAAGCCCACCAAATATATCAAAAACGTTTTTCTAATTTAAATTATTTTTAAACTTCCAAAAATCAATTATTTTGAGACTTGAACTTCAATAATTCATAATAAATAGCCCTTTTATCAGAAAAAATCGAATCTCGTGAGTTTTATAGGAAATCCAATTCTCTACAACTTCTGAAGAAATTTTTTCCAAATTCCAAATGAAATTGATCGAAATTCACAAGCCAAGCGATTTTTTGTGTATAATCAAATTTCGATCAATAAATGGGGTCCACAGAGCATGTTTAACATGTTTTAAACATTTATTGCAACAAAATACTCTTCCTCCTCGTATACTCATATATCCCACATTCGTTGTAAAAATATCACCATTATTATATTATTAAAATAATATATTTAAATGAATTATTTTATCGAGAAAAAGATAAAATATTAATTTTCAAAAATTTTCACATTAAATTTTTCTCCATCTATATCCACATAAAATCAATATTTTCCTCATTATATAAATTAATAATTAATTATTCACAAATAATATTACAGAATCACAAGATCTTTGCAACCTGTAGCCGCTCCAGCAGAAAAGAGGGCTTTCAATAAGAATTTCTCCTTTACAAGCATGATTAGGTGACCAAACCTCTCCTTAGACAGAACTTTCTAGACATTGCCAATAATGTTATCTAATAATATTATTGAGGATAATATGAATTATTGCTTCGATAATAAAAAATCTTGTGTAATGACAATTATTGAACAACAACAATATAAAATATCAACACAATAATTATTAAATCAATAAAATCTTTGAGCAGTAATTATCGTAACCATTATTGAGTAAGTGCCTTCTTACGTAAGAATCAATAATTGGTGCAATACTGGTATCTTCTTGTGTTTTAACCACCGAGTATTTTAACGGTGATACTTGATAACAACTATTCTGTAGTTATTTTTAAACAACTTATATTTGTCATTTTCTTCATCCAATCGCTTTTCAGTTATGGGGCCCACAAAATCTATGGCAAGTCGCATGCGAATATTCCCCGGCAATGAAGAATATTCCACGACCAAACGAATATTGCCCAAACAACAATGAATATTTTATAACCACTTGCTTATTTTGAAATATTTGCGTATTTTACCCATAACTATCCACATTAATCAAATCAACCCTTACTATTTCAAAATAATAAATAGAGAAAATTAAATTTCATTAATAATAAGTTGGGGTCTTACAACCTCCCCTCCTTATGAAATTTCGTCCTTGAAATTGACGTACGTACCTGGTGTTTTGAAAAGGTGAGGATACCTCGCTTTCATTTCCGTTTCCAATTCCCAGGTCATTTCCTCTATAGCATGATTCCTCCACAAAACTTTAACTTGTGGTATGACCTTTGCGCGTAGGACATGCTCCTTCCTATCCAAGATCTTGTGGTACCTCCTCATACGTTAAGTCTTCATTTATCTCGTCCGGATTCTAACTTATCTATAGCGTGGTTGGTCTTTCACATATTTCTGAAGTATGAGATATATGAAACACATTATGAACACGAGATATACTCGGAGGTAACGCCAGTCTATATAGGCTACATTTTCTACTCGGTCAAGAATTTGAAATGGACCCGATAAATCGTGGATTGAGCTTTCCTCTCTTCCCAAATCTTGTAACTCCCTTCCATGGAGCAACTCATGACAATACATGATCCCCTATACTAAATTCCACGTCCTTTCGATGAAGATCCGCATAACTCTTTTGTCGATCTTGTGCCATTTGTATCGTTGTCGAATCATTTGGATCTTTTCGGTAGTCATACATACTAACTTCGGGTCCCAACAATGTTGCTTCACCCACCTCATCCCAACATATTGGAGAGCTACGATTTCGTCCATATAATGCTTCAAATGGAGCCACACCTATACTTGCACGATAAGCTGTTGTTGTAGGAGAATTCCACCAATAGTAAATACTTATCCCAAGCGCCCTTGAAGTCTAGGACCACGAGTCTTAATAGATCTTCAAGAGTTTGAATAATCCTCTCGATTGTTAAATCTGTTTGAGGATGGTATCTTGAACTAAATCGCAAATCCGTGCCCATAGCTTTTTGCAAGCTAACCCAAAATCTTGAAGTGAATCTTGGGTCACGATCCAAACTATGGATCTGAGCGTGCATGCCATGCAACCTCACAATCTCATTCACATACATACTAGTAAGGCGTTCGAGGAATAAGTCTCCGTATCGGCAAGAAGAAATGAGCGAGACTTGGTTAATCTATCAACAATAACCCAAAATAGCATTGATGCCTTGAGAAACCGTAGGAAGACCCAGAATCTTGAAATCCATGGTAATGTGTTCCACTTCCATTTCGGAATCTCAAGTGGTTGCAACGGACCCTTAGGTACTAGATGCTCGCCTTTACACGTTGACAAGTTAAACACATTGAGATAAACTTTGCAATCTCTCTCTTCATATTGTTCCACCAAAATGTATGTCGAAGATCACGATACATTTTAGTACTTCAAGATGGATTGCAAATGGTGTATTGTGTGCCTCCATTATAATCTTGTACTTCAAATCAGTCGTTAGGGACACAAAGTGCAGGTGGACTCAAGTATTCCTTCTTCATCAATTCGCTTCGGAATAGCACCTTCTTGTACTTTCTTCTTCATACGCATCATCATCCGGCTCGGTGGCTTGAAAGCAACCTTAACTTTTCTATTAAAGTTGGCTCTATGCGTATACTTGTCATCATCACACTCATTCCTGCATATGATCTTCTACTCAACGCGTCAGCTACCACGTTTGCTTTTCCAAGATGGTATTGAATAGTGTGGTCGTAGTCTTTCAATAGCTCGAGCCAACGTCGCTGCTGCATGTTGAGTTCTTTTTGAGTAAAGAAATATTTAAGGCTTTTATGGTCTGAATATATCTCCACTTTCTCCCCATATAGATAGTGCCTCCATATCTTTAAGCGAAAGCTTATTTGTTGTTAACTCTAGATCATGAGTAGGATAATTCCTCTCATATTCTTTAAGTTGTCACGAGACATAGGCTATGACTTTCCCACGTTGCATGAGAACACATCCTAACCCTTTGCCTGAAGCATCGCTGTAGATAACAAATCCATCCGTACGGATGGTATTGTTAGAAACAGTCTTAGAAATGAGTCTCCTCTTGAGCTCTTGGAAACTCTTCTCGCATTCCTCGCTCCATATGAATTTTTGTATCCTTAAGGAGTTTGGGTTAATGGAGTAGGGATTCGAGAAAACCCTTCCACGAATCTCCGATAATAACCTAAGCCCAAAAAGCTACGTCTTGATCAAACTTCGGTTGCTCTAACTTTGTATTGCTTCAATCTTCACGGATCGATAGATACTCCATGTTTCGACACCACGTGCCCAAGGAATGCTACTTCCTCAAGCCGAACTCGCATTTCTTCAATTTGGCATATAGTTTGTTTTTCACGAATCCTTTGAGTAGTACCAACAAATGGTGCTCATGATCTTCACGACTTTTGGAATATATGAGGATGTCATCAATAAAAACAACAATGAACCGATCCAAATATTCCTTGAATACTTGGTTCATCATATCCATGAAAGCCGCAGGAGCATTAGTTAATCCGAAAGACATGACTAAGAATTCATAATGCCCGTCTGGAGAGTTCAAGGCGGTCTTTGGAATATCCTCGATTCTAATCTTGGTGATGATATCCGAGCGAAGATCGATCTTTGAAAAAATTGTGCCCTCTCTATTTGGTCAAACAAGTCATCAATACGAGGTAGAGGATACCTATTCTTGATGGTGACATGGTTCAATTCGATAGTCAATACAAAGTCGCATACTCCCATCTTTCTTCTTTACGAATAAAGCAGGAGCACCCCCGAGGAGATGTACTAGGGCCGAATGAAACCGATGTCCAACAATTCCGTAGTTGAACCTTTAACTCCACGAAGTTCCATAGGAGCCATTCGATATGGGGTTTTAGAAATGGGCTTTGTACCGGGTTCAAGATCAATAAAGAATTCAACTTCACGTTACGGGGTAGGCCGGGAAGTTCTTCAGAAATCGTCGGGAAAGTCAATAACAACAGAATATTATTCAAATTTGGCGTGTCTTTATTCAAATCCATAACATGGGCTAAGAAATCTTGACATCCGTTTTTCAATAAGCGAATAGCTTTATGATTAGATATGGCGGTGATTGATTTTAATGGTTTAGTTGCTTGAATTGCATAACAACGAGGTTGGTTAGGAATATGAAAACTAACAACCTTATGAAAATAATCAATTTTGGCATGATGAGTAGTTAACCAATCAATCCCTAAAATCACATCAAAAGCAAGTATCTTTAAAGAGATAAGGTCAATGGTAAGGTGATGGTGCCAACTTGAATCAAACAAGATTTATAAGCGAGTGGATGTGATGAAAGTTTCTCTAACGGAGTTTCCACGAGATAGGTCAAAGTCTAATTTCTCCTGAGTCAAGTTTAAGCGTTGAACACTGGCGGGGAGAGATAAATGAATGGGTAGCACCCCGGTATTAAGTAAGGTATAAACTTCGCAAGAATTTATAAATAGCTTACCGTGATCACCTCGTTTGGGTTCTCGCATTTTGACGATCCACAACAAACGCTCTTCCGAGAACCGTTGACTTTGACTTTTACGGGACAATCTTTTAAGTCACCCTCCCCATTGAACTAGGTTTCGCCATCTGCGTACAATCTCGAGCAATATGTCCTTCCTTTCCACAATTATAGCATACCTTGAAGCTGTTAGGCGGTTTGGTGATATGTCCTCTTTCGGCATTTATAGCATATGATGGGGTGGTCGTTCTCCTCCCTTAGAACCGATTCTTCTTAAAGCCTTTGTTGTCTTCACATGGTCGTTGTTAAATCTCCTCTCTTTTAAAATCTCCTCGACTCGCTTTTCTATTTTCATGGCCATGATTACCACCGAGTGGTTACCATTTTGTCCGTCTTTTCTTTCTCCATTTGGTTATCGTTGTTTTGTTGATTTGCTATCTCTAGGTATGATCTCGATTGTGGTTCCTCGGTTGGCCGTACTCGTTATCTCGCTCTAATAATTGAGCCATGTTTACAACATCCGAATAGAGAGAAAATTTATGAAAAATGAGATCTTGGCGTATCAGGGGTTTCAAACCTCTAAGAAACATCCGCATCATCGTTCCTCATTCTCCACCAAATGAGGTGCAAACCAGATAACTCTGCAAACTTTGCCCTCATCTTGAGAGACCGTCGTATTGTTTTGTTCTAATATGATGAACTCCACTTCCTTCATACGATGAACACTTTCGTGAAAGTATTTGTCATTAAATAGTTTCAAACGTCTCCCCAAGACATCTTTGAGTCGAAATTTGGATGGGTACGCTTCACTGAGACTCCCACCGGTGAGTACGCCTCGCCACGGAACATAAAGGTGGCGAATGGAACCTTCTGTTCTCGTGCATCCCAAGACATCGAATATCTTGGTAATTTGCTTGACCCATGTTTTTACGCCATGATCGGATCTGGCTTTCCTTAAATTCAGTGGTCTGACTCTTTGAAGCTGCTTAGTTGTGATAGCGGTGAATTGCTATCATTTCCTCCTGTATTTTGAACACGAGTCTCCTAAATCGATTTTGCATGAGCCGCAAAAAGCTTCTAAACATCCCTCGTTCATCATCCGCTCGATTGGTGTTTTTCACAAGAGGAACATTGCCCGACTGTTGCACGTTCTCCTCGTTGGTAAGGACGAGCATCTCCACGGTCTCATTTACTCCATGTTAATATTCTCGATTCGACATTCTCAAATCTTGTCATAAAAAAAGGGTTAATTAAGGAAATCAATATATCACATAATATCCTATATACTAACCAACTAACAAATAAGCTTAGGTAGGACACACTAACGAAGGATTTACTCTGCGTCTCTCCCTCTAGTTTTATTCCCGATCTCATGGAGATCATATCCTAAGCTCGATACCAAGTTTGTGGCGCCCCCAAAATAAGTATACATCACCCATTACGAGTTGTCGATACGTGGTGCGAAAGCAACTACAACTTTATTATTACAACATATAAAGCGTGAGTTTAAATACGAGATATTGCCATCTAGCAATATCCACGCAAATAAATTCCCATCATAATTATTGATACATTATTTTACAAAATGGTGAGGACTACTAAATAATTTCTCTAGAACCTTCATTCCATACCCGACTAGTACTCATTACATTCTATCCTCTCTGAGAAGAAAAATGGAACAAGAAAAAGGTGAGCTCAACTAGCCCGGTAAAGAATATTATGACTAAGATAATATACAACAAATTATCGTTAGTCTTCAACAGGAAAAATCTAATAGAATACTGATAGACAACAAGTTTTAAATCAATATTCGCAGTGAAAATAATAATTCATTAGAAGAGTTAAGTAGAGAATGCAAACTACTATCTTACATGTATGAATTTAAAAGTTCATCGTCTAACTTTTATCCTCGTAATATCAATCGATATATATACGGAATCAAATATTCATCTTTTTTCTCTAAAGCCAAAGATATTCATCGATTAAGTCGTGTTCATCTAAACACTGTTCATCTTTGCACTACGGGCCAAAGATATTTATCGAAAATCATTCAATGCTGCACTACTGGGCCAAAGATATTCAATAATATCATCATTTAAGGCGAGGATGATGAAAATATTTTTAAAAAGCGAATTGGTGAAACAAAATGATGAGGATTAAAGATTAAGGATTAAATACTTTTGTTTTATCCACGCCCAAAAATACCTAAAAATAATCATAGTGGTGTAAAATTCAAGAATGGTCAAAAACATGGTTACAATCAAAGCTAGTATCCACAATAGATATTTTGGGACGAAAAGAAAAATTTTCATTTTTAGATGAATAGTCTTGAAGTGATTCGTGAATAAGATCAAGTATCGTGAATAGTCACAGTATCGTGAATAAGTAATCAGACACCAAAAGTTCTAAATTTGATAAAAAAAACTTCATATCAATATTTCAAAGATAATGATATTGAAGAAATAATATCATTACTGAAAAAAAAAATATCCTTACTCACAAAAACGATCTTACAGTTGAAACCAGGATATAAAGTATGACTTGAACTTGCAGTATAGCAATACTCAAAATATACTCAAAATACTCACAAGAATAACGCTCGATAATAAAGAGAGAAAACTTGGAGTTTACGGTGTGATTTTCAATTCTAACCTAAGCACCCTATTTATAGGAAAATCTTTAGAACACAAAAAGTAGAAAATTTAATATAATATTAATATTTATAAAAATTTTCCTACGCACACTCTTATAAACTGAAATAAGCTCATTTCAACAACCAACCAAGCCCACCAAATATATCAAAAACATTTTTCTAATTTAAATTATTTTAAACTTCTAAAAATCAATTATTTCGGAGCTTTGAAACTTCAATAATTCATAATAAATAGCCCTTTTATCAGAAAAATTCGAATCTCGCGAGTTTTTATAGAAAATTCAATTCTCTACAACTTTGCGAAGAAAGTTTTCCAAATTCCAAACAAAAATTGGAAAAGAAATCATGACAGGCGATTTTTGATCTATAATCAAATTTCGATTCGATAAATGGGGTCCACCGACATGTTTAACATGTTTTAAATATTTATTGCAACAAAAATACTCTTCCTCTCAGTATACTTTCATATATCCCACATTCGTTGTAAAATATCACCATTATTATATTATTAAAATAATATATTTAAATGAATTATTTTATCGAGAAAAGATAAAATATTAATTTTCAACAATTGTCGCATTAAAAATTTTCCATCTATATATCACATAAAATTAATATTTTTCTCATTATATAAATCAATAATTAATTATTCACAAATAATATTCTGAGAATCGCGATCTTTGGCGTCCAAAGTAGTTCAGGAAAAGAACTTTAATAAAATTTCTCCTTCTTGGTGGCCAAGTGATTAGGTGACCAAACATCTCCTTGAGAGCAGAACTTTCTAGGCATTGCCAATAATATTATCTAATAATATTATTAGGATAATATGAATTATTTTTTCGATAATAAAAAAATCGTGTAATGACAATTATTGAACAACAAAGAATATAAAATATCAATGCGATAATTATTAAATCGATAAAATCTTGAGCGATAATTTCTTTATGTAATTTATTAGTCGAAGAGGTGCTTCACGTACGTAAGAATCAATAATTTGTGCAATACTGGTGTCTTCTTGTGTTTTAACCAATTTAAAGTATTTTAACGATGATAACTTGATAATATTCTGTAGATTATTTTTAAACAACTTATATTTGTTATTTTCTTCATCCAATCGCTTTCGTTATGGGTACACAAAAAGATGCGTCGTCGTCACGAATATTCCCTCGACAAATGAGAATATTTCATTACCAAACGAATATTAAAACAACGATGAATATTTTATAACCACTTGTTTATTTTGAAATATTTGCGTATTTTCATATAACTATCCGCATTAATCAAATCAACCCTTACTTATTTCAAAATAATAAATAGAAAAAATTAAATTTCATTAATAATAAGTTGGGTCTTTACAATTTGGAATTTAATCGGAGAATGGAGTGATGGTCTAGATGGTGCATTATTATTCTCACTATTTCAGTAAAATAGTGTGATAATAATCATAATGGTAACTCCTTTTGAGTTTGTATAATCTCTAGTAAATAATATTTGTATTCAAACTCGATTTATGTTTTTGTAAATATCTACACGACAGTTGTATTATTAAGTTGTATTTGAATTACACTAATGTATCCATGACCCAAGATGGGTGATGTATACCTAATTTTGGGGGCGTCACAAAAATAAACAAGTCATTTTACATAATAAAATTAGTAATAAATAAAAATTATTAATAAAATACACATAATAAATAAATTATCAAATATATATAAAATATTATTTTTATACACATCAGATGGTACGGTAGTAATTTTTGTTTTAATTATTTGACACGTCAGTAAAATATGTCTAAATGTTAACCCCGTTTGTCTATTTGGCATATTTGTTAACGGTAGGGGCACGATTGACCCAAAAAGTATAACGTTAAGGGTACTTTTGGATAAAAAAAAATATAGGATGCTAAAAGTAGATATCGCGATAAAAGTCAGAGATATTTTTAAACCTTCTCTCTTTAAAAATATGGTTCCAAACTTTAACCAACCCAAATAAATAAAAACAGTTAATCAATCTATTTGATTCTAATTAATATAAATTAATTCGATAGTTAACTAACTATATTATCAAGTCTATTTTTGGATAACGCAGTACACGTACGCTTCAGAGTGTGATGAGGTGACAGTGATATGATAAATACAGTGAGGTAATATAAACAAATTGATTGGGATGGGGACAAAGATTTTTGTCAAATCCAACAGCTGTTTCTTGTAGTAATTTACTAATTTTCTTATATTAGCTGCTCCAGTAGCAGTACAATTGCCAGTTAACTGACTCCGTACACCTGCTTTTGGTAGGCCCCACCTCTGCACTATAATTTGAATATGAAAAAATAAGTCATTAATATCGTTTGTTTTATAATATTTAAATTCAATGTTTTTCAAAAAATTATGGTTGAATCCTCCTGTATAATTAAAAATTATATTTAAAAAATTAATATTTTCACATATATTTTTGAGTATATAGTGAGTCTTATCTTTATATAAAAAAAAATCATATAAAAATATCAAAATATATATGAAAATAGTGTTTCCCTTACATTTAATATCCATCTTTTTTTACTACCGTAAACAAATTTTGTTATTTACAAATTATTTTTTGATTTTTTTTCTTTAACAAATTAGTCAATAACCAATTTAATAAATATTATTGTAGTCTTTTGTTTTGATTTTATGGACTTATAGAGTGTTATTAAAAAATTTAGTGTTTATTCCTAAAAATTTAGTAGTTATTCCTAAAAAATTAATATTTTACTAATAGTATACTCCAACAAAGATTGTTCACAAATTTATATTCAATTTTTCTTAGATAATATTTTTATTTATAATTACACAATAAATTTGTTCATATTAATCCGGAGGGTTAAAATAAGAAAATATATGTAATCAGATGCTTTAGGCAGATAATTATTAAACACATTATTTCATTATCTATTCGTAACTTCTACTTCATTCATACATCCAGTCAACATTGATCTCATTTTCATTTTAAATTTTATTTTTGAAAGTTAATTTTTAATCATATATTTAATTTTTAGCTCAAAGACTGCAGTTGTATTATATGTATTAACCGTTATTTACACTATAATAATAAAAATATGGTAAAAAAATAAAAATTAAGCAGAAGTCTTTTACTTGTAATGCAATTGATTGCTCTAATACATAAAATATCATACCAAGGCACAATTTTAGTAAAAAATTAATTTAATAAGAACAACAGTAGCGAACGCAGGAATTTCATCTTTTAATTAATTAAAAATGTGAGAATTCAAGATTTTATGAATAAATATTTAAATTTCCGAAATATTTTTTTAATATTATGATGTGGATTTGATATAATGTTATAGTTGTGGGTAGTATTTAGAAATTTTGCAAAGTATCTGAGTTGATGTATTATATTCGATTGGTGGGAGAATATTCGTTTTTAGCGAGGGAATATTAAATGCAATTAATAATCGTTGGTGGACCCCATAAACGGAATGATCATCGGATTGAGAAAAGCGATAAAAATATTTTTATGAAAATAACTACGGAAGTTTTACCGTTAAAAGCATTGAACTACTCTCGGTAGTAAAAATCTGAAACGCAGCCATTAGATTGCGAAGACACTGCGGTATTGATTATTGATCTTTACGGTGAAATCACCTTCGCTTTTCTTTATTATTTGGATTCTAATTTACCCATTTTTCAAAATAATCGGTAGAAAATTATTTAAAGGTGGGGCCCACATGTGTTGAAAAACTGATTTTAAAATTGGGGGTGAAAAGAAGTTATGTATAGAGGAGAAAATTATATATATAAGTGTGAGATGTGTGTGTGTGTGTGTATATATATATATATATATATGAATGTGATATGGGTGAGAGTGATGTGTGAGAGTGACTTGTTGGTGGAATTTAGTGTGTGAGTGTGTGTGGTAGTGGGTTTTGGTGTAAAAGTGGATGGGTTGATAATTAATGTTGGTTGTTTTATTATAAATTGATTTTGGGTGGTAAAAAAGTTGATGGGTGTTGTATATATATATATATATATATATATATATATATATATGTATTATATTTTATTTTTGTTTTGATCCTATTGGTTGGTTGTTTGAAATTTGTATCGATTGTGTTATTGTAAGGCTCAACTTATTATTAATGAAATTTAATTTTCTATTTATTATTTTGAAATAGTAAGGGTTGATTTGATTAATGTGGATAGTTATGGGTAAAATACTGTAAATATTTCAAAATAAAGAAAATGGTTATAAAATATTCATTGTCATTCGGGGAATATTCGTTTGGTCGTGGAATATTCTCATCGCGTCGGAATATTAATGCATTGACGGCCTTGTGATTTTTGTGGGCCCCATAACTAAAAAGCGATTGGATGAAGAAAGCACAAATATAAGTTGTTTAAAAATAACTACAGAATAGTTATTCAGATTAATCTTGTTAAAATCTTTCGGTGGTTAAAACACAAGAAGATACGGTAGATTGCACCAATTATTGATTCTTACGTAAGATGGACTACTCGATAAATAGTTACGATAATGAATTATTCAATATTTTATTGATTTAATAATTATTGCGTTGATATTTTATATTCTTTGTTGTTCGATAATTGTCATTACACGTATTTTTCTATTATCGAAGCTAATAATTCATATTATCCGAATAATATTATTAGATAACATTATCGATAATATCAGAAAGTTACATACAGGAGAGGTTTGGTCGGTACACCTAATGCTTGCCAAGAAGGAGAAATTCTTATTGGAAAGCCCTCTTTTTCGAGAGCGGCACCGGTTGCCAAGATTGTGATTACGTAATATTATTTGTGAATAATTAATTATTGATTTATATAATGAGGAAAATATTGATTTTATGTGGATATAGATGGAGAAAATTTTTAATGCGACAATTGTTGAAAATTAATATTTTATCTTTTTTTGATAAAATAATTCATTTAAATATATTATTTTAATAATATAATAATAGTGATATTTTACAACGAATGTGGGATATATGAGTATCTGAAAAAAAAAGTATTTTTGTTGCAATAAATATTTAAAACATGTTAAATATGTGGTGGATCCCATTTCTCGATTGAAATTTGATTATACTTTTGTAAAATCGCGCATTTTGTGGATTTGGTCAATTTCATTTGGAATTTGGAAAAATTTCTTCGCAAAGTTGTAGAGAATTGAATTTCCTATAAAAAAATCTAGATTCGAATTTTCCGATAAAAGGGCTATTTATTATGAATTATTGAAGTTTCAAGCTCAAATAATTGATTTTTGAAAGTTTTAATTATTTTATAAAAAACGTTTTTTAGATGTGTGAGCCTCATTTTACATGTGTTAGGTTGTTGATTTTTGATTCTCAAAGGTTAGGCGTAGACAAATTTTTATAAATATATTGTTATATTAAATTTTTCTGCTTTTTGGTGTTTCTAAAGATTTTCCTATAAATAGGGTGCTTGGGTTAGAATTGAAAATCACACCGTAAACCTGAAGTTTTCTCTTTCTATATTATCGAGCGTATTCTTGTGAGTATTTTGAGTATACTTTGAGTATTGCTATACTGATGACAAGTTCAAATTATAGCTTTATATCCGGTGTTTCAACTAGAAACTTGTCTTCGAGGTAAGAGATATTTTTTTTTTTCGTAATGATATTATTTTTTCAATATCATTATGCTGAAATATTGATCTGAAGTTTTTATCAAATTTAGAACTTTTGGTGTCGGAATTACTATTCACGTATACAGCACTATTCACGTATACGGTACTATTCACGAATACGGAACTATTCATCAAAAAATGAAAATTTTTCTTTTCGTCCCAAAATATCTATTGTAGATACTAGCTTTGATTGTATCCATATTTTGATCATTCTTAAATTTTACACCACTATAATTATTTTTGAGGTATTTTTGGACATGGATAAAACAAAGTACGAATCCTTAATCCTTGTCATTTTGTTTCACTGGATTCGTTTCTTTAAAAATATTTTTCATCATCCTCAGTCTTAAATGATGATATTATTGAATATCTTTGGCCTGTAGTGCAAAGATGAATGATTTCTGATAAATATCTTTGCCCCGTAGTGCAAAGATGAACAGGTGTTTAGATGAACATGACCAACTGATGAATATCTTTGGCCTGTAGTGCAAAGATGAATATTTGATTCCAGATATATATTGATTGATATTACAGGGATAAAAGATAGACGATGAACTTTTAAATTCATACATAGAAGATAGTAGTTTGCATTCTCTACTTAACTCTTCTAATGAATTATTATTTCCGTTGCGAATATTGATTTAAAACTTGTTGTCTATCAGATTCTATTAGATTTTCCTCGTTGAAGACTAACGATAATTTGTTGTATATTATCTTAGTCATAATATTCTTTACCGGGCTAATTGAGCTCACCCTTTTCCTTGTTGTTCCATTTTTCTTCTCGGGAGGCAAGAATCTGGAAGTACTTAGTATGGGTATGGAGTGAAGGTTCTAGAGAGAGTTATTTAGTAGTCCTCACTATTTTTGTAAAATAATGTATCAATAATTATGATGGGGATTTATTTGCGTGTGGATATTGTCTAGATAGCAATATCTGTATTTAAACTCACAGTTTATATGTTGTAATAATAAAGTTGTAGTTGTTTCTGTACCATGTATTGACAACTCAGAATGGGTGATGTATACCTATTTTGGGGGCGTCACAGTTATCACAACTTTGATCCGTGAATTTGTAAAGACATCATGTTATATAAATGTAATATATATATATATATATATATAATATTATTTTTATTAATACTGCATAGTAAATCAATCTGGACCGTTCATGAATTAGTTATTATTCAATCTATTCTCCTATAAATAGAAGCTCATTCCTTCATTATTTCTTACAAATTCACTGAAACTCTAGAGAGAGAAATTATAGAGAGAAAGAGAAAAAGTATTCTGCTACTTCACTACTCCAGTATTCAGTTTTTCTAAAGGTAGGGAATATTATTTGTTGTACTCGTAAGGGGTATTATTCTTTCGTATTCATGAAGAGAGCTGTTGTTATTCCATTCTTATTATTCATTGGAATAACTGCTTATATCTAATCTCGCATACATGGTGAAATTCTTCTAATATTTCGTTCTTTAATATTAGGAATATCCATTACATGCGTTTTACGCAGGACTGGTTAAAATCTTTATTATTATTCATTGGAACATCACGCTTCGGTGCAAATTTACCGATTCGGTTTCGATACTTATTATTCTGTTGGAATAACCTGTCTATGCAAAGTACCGCATGCATGGTGATTTCTTTTGTTATTCCATTCGTTATTATACCCAGTTGGTTAAAGTTTTGACTTCTATACTCCATGAAATTAGTGGAATATCCTTGATATTTGCGCTTCATCCAGTATCTTTTCATGGAAATATTTTTCTGAGCATTCTTGAATTTTACTCTACAAAGAAGTATCATGTTGGCAATTTAGACGTTATTAATTCCTAGATAAATTAATTCTTGAACTTGTTTTATTGAATTCTTATATCATTATCATCATCCTCATGTTTATATTTTGTTGAAAGTCATCTGTGGCTTGTATTGCATAGATGGACTTGGTATGATTATGACACTGAGGATTATTCTCTGTAATCACGAGCGGTAATGTTACAAATGATGTGGAAAAAATCATCATTGACCCGTAGTGGATTGATGGACAGTTTTTGGTATGATTATGACTATGGATTCTCTTTGGCCGTAGTGCAAAGATGAATTATTTTATGGCATGATTAGGACCGTTGATGAATACATGATTATCTTTGACCCATAGTGCATGGATAATTTGTGGTCGTGATACTAATGAATACACGATTATCTTTGGCCCGTAGTGCATGGATAATTCGTGGTCGTGATACTAAAGAATATCCTTGGCCTGTAGTGCAGGGATGATTTAATAATGTGCATTATTTATTAAGCTGAGTTTTAGCGATAAAAGTGATGAAAAACCTTTTAAATCATAGAAGATAGTAGATTTTATTTCTCTACTTGACTCTTCTAATGGATTGCTTATTCCGCTGAATTTTTTGATCTAAAACTTGTTGTCTATTATTGTGAGACCCCAGATTTTATCAATAAAGATTTAAATTTTGTCGAAATAATTTTTTAATATTATGGTGTGAATTTAAGATAATATTATAGTTGTGGGTAGTATTTATAAATTTTGCAAAGTATGCAAGTTGTTATAAAATATTCGTTTGATTGGGGAATATTCTTTTTTTGGGGGAATATTCGTGACGATTACCAATCATTGGTGGACCCCATTAACGGAAGTATTGTCGTAGTAGAAAACGACAAAATTATCTTTCTATAAAAATAACGGCAGAGGTGTTACCGTTAAAACCGTTAAACTACGGTAGAGTAAAAGAAAAGAATGTCGCCGTAGTCAGTATAGAAGCACACGATATTGATTATTGATGCTTACGTGAGAAGTCACCATTTATGCTCAATTATTACTACAAGAATTCACGCATCATATCTCTTATATTATTGATTCAATTATTGTCACAAGATCATCTCGTATAATATGTTATAGTATTAAATCAATAATTGAGACGACAAGTTATAAATAATTAATAATTGTTGAAATATTAAATATGTGTTGATTAAAAATAAAATGATTTGTGGTAATATTTATTCAATCCTTGATGTATATAAAGAGTCTGTTATGAGACATTTGTGGTAAGTTTGATTATTTTATGGGGCGGCCATATGTCATCATCTAAGAGTCTCTTCGTCAACAGTAATTACCTTCGTCAATAGTAATTACCTTTGTGAATAGTAATTATCTTCGTCAATAGTAATTATCTTCGTCAATAGTAATTACCTTTGTGAATAGTAATTACCTTCGTCAATAGTAATTATCTTTGTGAATAGTAATTACCTTCGTCAATAGTAATTACCTTTGTGAATAGTAATTACCTTCGTCAATAGTAATTACCTTTACCAGCGCCGAACCACTTGTCGTTTCACACATACAAAGCGTCGAACCACTTGTCGTTTCACATTAAAAGGCCGAACCACTTGTCGTTTCACATTACAAAGCGATCAAACCACTTTTCTTTTCACATCACCTAATCGTCGAGCCACTCGCTTTTCACATAAGCGGTCTTTAAGCTAGAAATCTTCTATAAATAGAGGCCTAGTGCTTCATTATTTTCACTTAATTCAATTTGAAACTCTAGAGAGAGAAACTATAGAGAGAAAGAAGAAAAGTATTCTCGCTACTTCACCTTGCCAATATTCAGTTCTTCTAAGGTAGGGAATATTATTTGTTGTATTCGTAAGGGGTGTTATTCTTTCTTATTCATGAAGAGAAGCTGTTGTTATTCCATTGCTTATTATTCTCGTTGGAATAACTTGTATGTGGTTTACCTATACTTGGTGAAATTCTTCTATTATTCATTTGGAACATCCTCGCTCGTGTGTTTTACACGGCACTGGTTCCGTCTTTATTATTATTTCGCTGGAACATCCACATGCGTGTGTTTTACAGGACACATGTAAGACCCCAAAATTTTTAAATAAAAAAGAATTTCCTTTATTTATTATTTTGAAATAGTAAGGGTGGATTTGATTAATGTGGATAGTTATGGGTAAAATACGCAAATATTTTGAATAAGCAGTGGTGATAAAATATTCATTATTGTCGGGAATATTCGTTTGGTCATGGAATATTCAGACTTTGTCGAGAATATTAAATGCGACGGTAGCTAGGTCTTTTGTGGGCCCCATAACGGAAAGCGATTGGATGAAGAAAGCGACAAATATAAGTTGTTTATAAATAACTACAGTAGTTATTCAAGATTAATCTTTGTTAGAATACCCGTTGGTTAAAAACACACTAATACGCGTTGTTGAATAAAGAAGACATTGCAGATTGCACCAATTATTGATTCTTACGTAAGAAGACACTACTCAATAATTATTACGATGAGTAATTATTGTTCAATATTTTATTTTATTGATTCAATAATTCTTTGCATTGATATTTTATATTCTTGTTGTTTGATAATTGTCATTACACGGTATTTTTCATTATCGAAGCAATAATTCATATTATCTGAATAATATTATTAGATAACATTATTGGCAATGTCTAGAAAGTTACATCTAAGGAGAGGTTTGGTCACCTAATGCTTGCTACCAAGAAGAAGAAATTCTTATTGGAAAGCCCCTCTTCACAGGAACCGCACTGTTGTCAATATTGTGATTTCGTAATATTATTTGTGAATAATTAATTATTGATTTATATGATGAGAAAAATATTGATTTTATGTGGATATAGATGGAGAAAATTTTTAATGTGACAATTGTTGAAAATTAATATTTTATCTTTTTTTACGATAAAATAATTCATTTAAATATATTATTTTAATAATATATTAATGGTGATATTTTTACAATAAATATGGGATATATGAATAAATAAGGAGAAAGAGTATTTTTGTTGGATTAAATGTTTAACACATGTTTTGTGTGTTGGTGGACCCATTTCTTGACTGAAAATTGATTATAGTATCGTAAAATCTAACCGTTTGTGAATTTTGGTCAATTTGTATTTGGAATTTGGAAAAACTTTCTTCTGTAAAGTTGTAGAGAATTGAATTTCCTATAAAAATTCGCGAGATTCAAATTTTCTGATGAAAGGGCTATTTATTATGAATTATTGAAGTTCAAGTCTCAAATAATTGATTTTGGAAGTTTAAAATATTTAAAATTAGAAAAACGTTTTTCTTACTTTTTCTAGAATGTGGCATGTGTTTGATGGCTGAAATCAGATTCTAGGCATGCGTAGGAAATTTATATAATTATATTATTAATTTATTAAATTTTCTGCTTTGGTGTTCTAAGCAATTTCCTATAAATAGGGTGCTTTGGGTTAGAATTGAAAATCACACCTAAATCGAAGTTTTTCTCTCTATATTATCGAGCGTATTCTTGTGAGTATTTTGAGTATACTTTTTTGAGTATTGCTCTTATCTGCAAGTCCAAGTCATAGCATTTATCCAGGTGTTTCAACTAGAAATCTTGTCTTTCGAGGTAAAGGATGTTATTTTCTTCTCGGATGATATTATTTCTTCAATATCATTATCTTTGAAATATTGGTTGGAACTTTTTATCAAATTTGGAACTTTTTAATGTCGGGAGTTACTATTCATGGGTTACTATTCATGAGTTCTTATTCACGAGTTCTATTCACGAAAGTACTTATTCATGAAGCGTAAAGATGTTTTTGTGGAATTTCTATCTTTTGGTGTCGAGTTACTATTCACGATATCTAAGACTTTATTCACGTATACCAAGACTATTCATTTGAATTAAGACTATTCATAGAAAAATAAAAATTTTTCTTTTCGCCTAAAATATCTATTACGGATACTAGCTTTGATTGTATCCATGTTTTGATTATTCTTGAATTTTACACCCCTATGATTATTTTTGAGGTATTTTGGACGTGGATAAAACAAAATACTGAATCCTTAATCCTTAATCCTTGTCATTTTGTTTTCTTTGGATTCGTTTCTTTAAAAATATTTTTCATCATCTTGGTCTTAAATGATGATATTATGGAATATCTTTGGCCCGTAATGCAAAGATGAATGATTTTGAAGAATATCTTTGCCGCAGTGCAAAAGATGAGCAGTGTTTAGATGAACATGACTAATGATGAATATCTTTGGCCTGTAGTGCAAAGATGAATATTTGATTCCAGATATATATTGAGCTCACCCTTTTCCTTGTTGTTCCATTTTTCTTCTCGGGGAGGCGAGAATGTAGCGAGTACTTAGTGGGGTATGGAATGAAGGTTTCTAGAGAGTTATTTAGTAGTCCTCACCATTTTGTAAAATAATGTATCAATAATTATGATGGGGATTTATTTGCGTGTGGATATTGTCTCAGATAGCAATATCTCGTATTTAAACTCACAGATTAATATGTTGTAATAATAAAGTTGTAGTTGTTTCTGTACCATGTATTGACAACTCAGAATGGGTGATGTATACCTATTTTGGGGGCGTCACAGTTATCACAACTTTGATCCGTGAATTTGTAAAGACATCATGTTATATAAATGTAATATATATATATACATATATATAATATTATTTTTATTAATACTGCATAGTAAATCAATCTGGACCGTTCATGAATTAGTTATTATTCAATCTATTCTCCTATAAATAGAAGCTCATTCCTTCATTATTTCTTACAAATTCCTTTGAAACTCTAGAGAGAGAAATTATAGAGAAAGAGAAAAGTATTCTTGCTACTTCACTACTCCCAAGATTCAGGTTTTTTCTAAAGGTAGGGAATATTATTTGTTGTACTCGTAAGGGGTATTATTCTTTCGTATTCATGAAGAGAGCTGTTGTTATTCCATTCTTATTATTCTGTTGGAATAACTTGTTTATGCGAAGTACCGCATACATGGTGAAATTCTTCTAATATTTCGTTCTTTAATATTCTGCCGGAATATCCATTCTGTGCGTTTTACGCCGGACCTGGTTCCGTCTTTATTATTATTCTGTTGGAACATCCTGTCGATGTAAATTTACTTCGACTGGTTTCGATACTTATTATTACATTGGAATAACTTTTAATCATGCAAAGTACCGCATGCATGGTGATTTCTTTTGTTATTCCATTCGTTATTATACCCAAATAAGTTAAAGTTTTGACTACTATACTCCATGAAATTAGTGGAATATCCTTGATATTTGCGCTTCATCCAAAGATATCTTTCATGGAAATATTTTTTACGAGCATTCTTGAATTTTTCTTTGTGGCGCCCCAAAATTAGGTATCGTCACCCATCTTGGGTCGCCACTTACATGGTACATAAATTCAAATACAACTTTACTTAATATAAGCGTAAGTATGCAATCGACAAAAGCGTGAGTTTGAATACAAATATTGTCTCACTAGATATTATACAAACTCAAAAGGAGTCCTCATTACAACTATTATCACACTATTTCACGAATAGTGAGGGACTACTAATGCTATCCTCTGGACCATTACTTCGTTCCCAGGAGCTCGTCCCGGCTATGTTCTCATTTCACGAAGAAACGGTGAAAGAAAAGGTGAGCTCAACTAGCCCAAGAAGAAATATTATGACTAAGATAATGCGAGAATAAATTATCATTAGCCTTCAACGATGTTAAAGCGATAAAATACAATAGACAACCGGTTTAAGCTGCGGCGGAATAAGCAATCCATTAAAAGAGTCGAGTAGAGAATAAAGTCTACTATCTTTTAGGTTTTAAAGGTTTTCATCAATTTTTATCATTTGAGACTCGACAATAAATAAACCACCACATCTAATCATCCACGTACCACGGTCGAGGATTTTCATCAAGTTATCAATGGTCATGACTATACCGAATCACCCCTGGTCATAATCATACCAAAAACTATCCATCATTTGCATTACGAGGCCCGAGGACTTTTGTCACATCATTTATATCAAGTCGTGATTATCTTAGAATGATCCACGGTCATAATCATACTAAGTTCATCTATGCTTGCGTAAGCCGAAGATAACATAATATAACATGAGGATGATGACAATGACATAATAATTCAATAAAACAAGTTCAAGAATTATTTAATCCATGAATTATTAACGTCCAAATTGTCGACATAATCTTTGTTTACGTGAGAGTAAAATTCAAGAATGATCGGAAGAATATTTCCGTGAAAAGATCTTTGGATGAAACGCATGAATATCAAGGATATTCTACTAATTTCATGGAGTATAGAAGTCAAAGTTTTAACTTATTTGGGTATAATAAAGAATGGAATAACAAAAGAAATCACCGTGCATGCGGTGCTTACGCATAGGCGAGTTATTCAGCGAGAATAATAATAACGGAACGAAGTCGGTGAAATTCTGCAAGCGGGATGTTCAACAGAATAATAAAGATGGAACCGGATCCGGTGTAAAACACACGAGATAGGATATTCCAACGAGAATGATAAAAGCGGAACCCGGTCGGTGTAAAACACACAGATGAGGATGTTCAGCGAGAATAATAAAAAGCGGAACGAGTCCAGGTGTAAAACACACTGTGAGCAGGATGTTCCAATGCAGAATAATAGAAGAATGTCACCAAGTATAGGGTAATCAGCGTATCTGAGGTTATTCCAACAGAATAAATAAAGAATGGAATAACGGAGGATTTCACCAAGTATAGGGTATCTGCGCATATCTGAGTTATTCCAATGAATAAATAAAGAATGGAATAACAGAGGATTTCACCAAGTATAGGGTATCTGGCGCGTATCATGAGGTTATGTATATGGTATACCACTTTTTTTACGAGTTATTCCAACAGAATAATAGTGAATGGAATAATGAAGTTCTCTTCAAGAAGAAAGAATAACACCCCTTACTAGTAAAAGAATGAATATAGAAGTAGTGAAGTAGCGAAGAATACTTTCTTCTTTCTATAATTTTCTCTCTATAAAGCTTCTCTCTATAATTTCTCTCTCTAGAGTTTCAATGAATTCGTAAGAAAATAATGAAGGAATGAGCTTCTATTTATAGGAAAATAGAATGCATAGTAATCAATCCATGAACGGTCCAGATTGATTTACTTTAATCGACGGTCCATATTTAAAGCAAAATCTTTTAAATAAAATATAATATATTCTATTTATATAAAACATTTTACTATGCAAACACTTTATGCAATGATGCAAAAAACACTACATCAAAACACTATGCAACACTATGCGTAATAAAATATAATATATTCTATTTATAGAATAACTTTAATAAAGTATTCTATTTTATATAAAAGATGTTTTACATTTTATTACGTTAATAATCTGAATAAAACAAAAGCGTCATTATCATTATAATAATTCATATTATTAATCGAATGATAATGGAATCAATGGTGACTTCTCACATAAGCATCGATAATCAATCTGGTGTCTTTCTTATGCGACCACACTTATTCTTTGTACTTTTACTACTAGAGTAGTTCAGCAAGTAACCACGGTAAAACTTCCACCGTTATTTCAATAAAATATTTTTGTCGTTTTCTCAATCAAACAATAATTCTATTATGGGGTCCACTGATGATTGAGTAGTTGTATGCGAATATTCCTGCTAAATAGAATATTCCCAGACCAATCGAATATAATATAACCACTTGCATACTTTTGCAAAATTTATAAATACTACCCACAACTATAATATTATCTTAAATTCACACCATAATATTAAAAAAATTATTTCAACAAAATTTAAATCTTTATTGATAAAATCTGGGGTCTCTGATCTCCCTCCTTATGGAATTTAAGCCCTCGAAATTAAGTGCGATACGATATGATAAAGAGATGAGGATACCTTGAATACCTTTATCGTTTAAAAATATTAAATTCATCTTTGAAATCTGCCGAAGCTATTCATTAACAATTCATCTTTGCACTCTGAGTGCTAAAGATATACAAATAAAACCAATAATCTTTGAGGCAGCGACTTAATAGTATCACGACCACGAATTATCCATGCACCTTTTGGCGAGGATATTCGTGTTTTCAATCTGATCATGATTATACCGAATAATCCTTGGTCGTAAATCATACCAAGTCTATCAATGCACTACTGACCAAAGATGACTTTTACCACATCCATGAATTAATATTTCATTCTTTGAGACTCGGCTCGATAATTAATTCATATCATCGAATCATCCCCGCACTACGGGCCGAGGATATTCATTAGTATCACGACCACAAATTATCCAAGCACTACTGACCAAAGATAATTGTGTATTCATTAAGTATCACGACCACAAATTATCCATGCACTACGACGAAGATAATCGTGTATTCATTAGTATCACGACCACAAATTATCAATGCACTTCTGACCGAAGATAATCGTGTATTCATTAGTATCACGACCAAAATTATCCATACTACGGACGAAAGATAATCGTGTATTCATTAGTATCACGACCATAAATTATCATACATGCACTACGGCCAAAGATAATTGTGTATTCATTAGTATCACGACCACAAATTATCCAAGCACTACGGACCGAAGATAATTGTGTATTCATTAGTATCACGACCACAAATTATCCATGCACTACTACCGAAGATAATTGTGTATTCATTAGTATCCGACCACAAATTATCCATACACTACTACCAAAGATAATTGTGTATTCATTAGTATCACGACCACAAATTATCCATGCACTACTACGGCGAAGATAATTGTGTATTCATTAGTATCATCACGACCACAAATTATCCATACACTACTGACCGAAGATAATTGTGTATTCATTAGTATCACGACCACAAATTATCCATGCACTACGGACGAAGATAATTGTGTATTCATTAGTATCACGACCACAAATTATCCAAGCACTACGGCCGAAGATAATTGTGTTTTCAATTACTGGTTATGATTATCTTAGAACAATCCACAGTCATAATCATACCAAGTCCATCTACTATACTTTACTGGCCCACGAGATGACTTTTAACATAATATAAGCATGAGGATAATGATATAAAGAATCAATCAAATGAGATAAAGGATAAATATTAAACATTTATAATATAATTTATCCGAGGATTCAAGAATATCCCCATGTTATCAATCACTTAATAATCTTATAATCTAATATCATTAATATTATAACAATATTTTAATCACTTCTTAAATTTATAAACAATTTATCTCAATTGTTTACGCTTTACCATATAATGCATTTCATCATTCAAAAATGCCATACTCATAAAATATCATCACCAATTATCAAATCCTCATCAAAAAAATATGCATATACTACATATAGGATTTTTCAGCCATAAAATCCTATTTTTTCAACTTTGTTATTTCACATAACATATTTAACTCATATGTTAAGTAACTAAACTATTTTCATGAAAATACCAAATCAGTCCCAAAAATATTTCTTTTCTGGGATTTAGCATAATATGGTCCCATAATGAAAATATATTTTTCTCGGAATTTTTAAAATTCATTTACTATTTTTAAAAATCAATTTCTAATTAATTCCTTAAGAAATTAGCTACCTCAAGTTTAACTCCAAAAATTTCCAAATCTTGGCAGGACCTTACACATGTTAACGTGAGCTTCTAGTTTAAATTTCATGGTCATTGAGTTATAGAACTCGGTTATAGCATTTTTAAATCGGAAAAACCTAAATATTGAAATAGTCATAACTTGCTCATTTTAAGTCGAGAATGAGCTCATTTTGGACAGGAGATACTTTATACCATATACCTTCATGTCCCAAAAGGCCAGAATTTTTCTCATAATTTAAGTGGCCGAAACAGCCCTTAAAGTTTCTGGGCAGTAGCATTTTTGAAATTTACAGCTTTGGCCTCCTTTGCTAAAATCAGTCCACACAAAATCTACAACACCTTTTCCAGTAATTCCACTTGGATTAGTTAGGTAACTCATAGATCTAACTCTAGGACTTGACCACATTCAAAAATTAAAAATATAATAAGAGATATGGTCAATTGAATTTCATATTACGTTTTTCACCAAAATCGATTTTCAACTCTTTGTGATTTCTAAGAAACTTTCATGTTTTTACATACTAACCAACATAACTCATCATAAAACTTACTAATACCACGAATACCCATGATTTTCATTATTCCAATGCTTTTATTATGACTTTCATCATAAACCACGTAAAAGCTATTCATTTAGTTGAAGAAATATTTGAGGGTTTAAGAAATGGGTTTTTATCTTTGGGGTCAATACAAAATTTGATTTCACGCTCTAGGGTAGGCTAGGAAATCTTCAAGAATCGTCAAGAAATTTATTAATGATAGAAATATCATTCAAAAGCATTACTCTTATCCAAGACTTGGATAGTCGTCACATTGATACCAAGCTGTGACTTCTATCCCTTAACCTAGATAGCACCTCACAATGATACCTATAAACTTGCCATCTTCATTCACGATGTCGCCTACGAGAAAGTTAAAGCCGGTGCATTCCACACAAGGAAGTCAACAACGAAAGGTTCGGAGCTCTTTACTTATGGCTTGATATTACAATGATTAACTTTAGGGTTTGGTTACTTTGAATTAGTATAATGAGGTTGGTTAGGAATATGAAAGCTAACAACCTTACAAAAAGAATAATGAGTAATTAATCAATCGTTTCAAAAAAAATTACCTCAAAGGCAAGTATTTTCAAAGAGATAATATCGACGAGTAGCGTGAAAGTGTTTATTTGAATCAAACAAGATTTAAAAAAGCAGTGAAGGTAACGAAGGCTCTCCTAACGAGGTTTCAACCAATAAAGTCAAAGTCTAACTTCTCCGAGTCAAATTTAAGCGTTGAGCGCAACTAGGTGAAATAAAAGAGTGGTAGAGGCGGTATCTAACACGGTATAGACTTGCAAGAGCTTATGATTACTTACGTGATAATCTTATTCGGGTTCCTCGTCACGAGAAAAAATGCTCTCTCTTAAACTAAGCTTTGGTTTATGCGGGATGACCTTTGGTGCCTCCATCCTAGTTGAATTTGTTTTTAAGCGACAAAATCAAGCTAAGTGACCTTCTCTTCCACAATTATAACATGCTTTGAAAGCATGGCGCAGATGATTTGAATGATGTGTCCCTCTCCTCCGCATTTGAAACATATAATAAGTGGTCCTTCTCCTTCCTTAACAAGCGGTCTTTGGTCTTTGACGTCTTTCCATCATTGTTGAATCTCCTTTTCTTGAAATGTCCATTCTTATTATTTTGGCCTGATTACCAAGAAGTGGTTACCATATCTGGCCCATTGATTCCCTCCACGCTTGTTGTTGTCACCGCCGATGACTACTCTACCGCCGGTATTATAATTTCTTCGTGCTCTCTTTTAGTTGCGTTAACTTCGTTATCGCTCCACTAATGAGCCCTATTTACAACATCTGAATAAAAAACACGGTTTATGAGAAATAAGATGTTGACGTATCTTCGCTTCAAACCTCTTAAAAACATTCGCGCCATTTTCAAACAACGCCACAAAATAAGGGTTAATTAACATATCACATATTATCCCTATACTCGACCGTGAGCCAATTAAATACCAAATAAATTTAGGTAGGTAAATACTAGCGAAGGAATTCCCGTCTCTCCCCTCTAGTTCTTATCTCACATCTTACCAGGATCATATCCTAAGCTCGATACCAGTTGTGGCGCCCCCAAAATTGGGTATCGTCACCCATCTTGGGTCGCCACTTACATGGTACATAAATTCAAATACAACTTACTAATATAAGCGTAGGTATGCAATACGACAAAAAGCGTGAGTTTGAATACAAATATTGTCTACTAGATATTATACAAACTCGAAAGAGTCCTCATTACAACTATTATCACACTATTTCACGAATAGTGAGGACTACTAATGCTATCCTCGGACCATTACCCGTTCTGAGGCTTCGTCCAAACTATGTTCTCATTTTCACGAAGAGAGCGGTGAAAGAAAGGGTGAGCTCAACTAGCCCGATAAGAAATATTATGACTAAGATAATGCGAGAATAAATTATCATTAGCCTTGACGATGTTAAGCGATAAAATACAATAGACAACCGGTTTAAGCTATGACGGAATAAGCATGATCCATTAAAAAAGTCAAGTAGAGAATAAAGTCTACTATCTTTTAGGTTTTAAAAGGTTTTCATCAATTTTTATATTTGAGACTCATCTTAATAAATAAACCACCACATCTAATCATCCACTGTACCACGGTCGAGGATTTTCATCAAGTTATCAATGGTCGTGACTATCTTAGAATCACCACAGTCATAATCATACCAAAAACTATCCATCTTTGCATTCAAGAGCTCTACGAGGACTTTTGTCACATCATTTATATCAAGTCGTGATTATCTTAGAATGATCCTGGTCATAATCATACTAAGTTCATCTATGCACGTAAGCGAAGATAACATAATATAACATGAGGATGATGATGATGACATAATAATTCAATAAAACAAGTTCAAGAATTATTTAATCCATGAATTATTAACGTCCAAATTATCGACATAATCTTTGTTTTACGTGAGTAAAATTCAAGAATGATCGGAAGAATATTTCCGTGAAAAGATCTTTGGATGAAGCGCAAATATCAAGGATATTCTACTAATTTCATGGAGTATAGAAGTCAAAGTTTTAACTTATTTGGGTATAATAAAGAATGGAATAACAAAAGAAATCACCGTGCATGCGGTGCTTAGCATAGGCGAGTTATTCAATGAGAATAATAATAACGGGAACGGTCGGGGTGAAATTCACGCAAGCGGGATGTTCAAACAGAATAATAAAGATGGAACCGGATCCGGTGTAAAACACACGAGATAGGATATTCAGCAGAATGATAAAGGCGGAACCGGTCGGTGTAAAACACTGACGCAGGATGTTCAGCACGAGAATAATAAAAAGCGGAACCGGTCAGGTGTAAAACACCTGACGAGGATGTTCAAGCGAGAATAATAGAAGAATGTCACCAAGTATAGGGTAATCCAGCGTATCTGAGTTATTCCAACAGAATAAATAAAGAATGGAATAACGGAGGATTTCACCAAGTATAGGGTATCTGGCGTGATCTGAGTTATTCAATGAGAATAAATAAAGAATGGAATAACAGAGGATTTCACCAAGTATAGGGTATCTGGCGTATACGAGGTTATGTATAGGGTATACCACTTTTTTACGAGTTATTCAAGCAGAATAATAGTGAATGGAATAATGAAGTTCTCTTCAAGAAGAATAAAAGAATAACACCCCTTACTAGTAAAAGAAGCTGAATATAGAAGTAGTGAAGTAGCGAGAATACTTTTCTTCTTTCTATAATTTTCTCTCTATAACTTCTCTCTATAATTTCTCTCTACAGAGTTTCAATGAATTAAGTAAGAAAATAATGAAGGAATGAGCTTATTTATAGGAAAATAGAATGTATAGTAATCAATCCATGAGCGGTCAGATTGATTTACTTTAATCGACGGTCCATATTTAAAGCAAAATCTTTTAAATAAAATATAATATATTCTATTTATATAAAAACATTTTACTATGCAAACACTATGCAATCTTATGCAAAACACTTTATGCAAAAAACACTATGCAACACTATCGTAATAAAATATAATATATTATTTATAGAATAACTTTAATAAAGTATTACTATTTTATATAAAAGATGTTTACATTTTATTACGTTAATAATCTGAATAAAACAAAAGCGTCATTATCATTATAATAATTCATATTATTAATCGTGATAATGGAATCAATAGTGACTTCTCACATAAGCATCGATAATCAATCTGGTAATCTTCTTATGCGACCACACTTATTCTTTGTACTTTTACTACTAAGGTAGTTCAACGGTAACCACGGTAAAACTTCCACCGTTATTTGATAAAAAATATTTTGTCGTTTTCTCGATTAAACAATAATTACATTATTAGGGTCCACTGATGATTGGTAGTTATCACGAATATTCCTGCTAAGCCGAATATTCCCAGACCGATCGAATATAATATAACCACTTGCATACTTTGCAAAATTTATAAATACTACCCACAACTATAATATTATCTTAAATTCACACCATAATATTAAAAAAAATTATTTCAACAAAATTTAAATCTTTATTGATAAAATCTGGGGTCTCACATTTACTCTACAAAGAAGTATCATGTTGGCAATTTAGACGTTATTAATTCCTAGATAAATTAATTCTTGAACTTGTTTTATTGAATTCTTATATCATTATCATCATCCTCATGTTTATATTTTGTTGAAAGTCATCTGTGGCTTGTATTGCATAGATGGACTTGGTATGATTATAATGAGGGGATTATTCGGTTATAATCATAGCGATAATGTTACAAATGATGTGGAAAAAATCATCATTGACCCGTAGTGCATTGATGGACAGTTTTTGGTATGATTATGACTATGGATTCTCTTTGGCCGTAGTGCTGAAGATGAATTATTTTATGGCATAATCAGAATAGTTGATGAATACGATTATCTTTGACCCATAGTGCATGGATAATTTGTGGTCGTGATCTTAATGAATACACGATTATCTTTGGGCGTAGTAGTGCATGGATAATTCGTGGTCGTGATACTAAAGAATATCCTTGGCCTGTAGTGCAGGGATGATTTAATAATGTGCATTATTTATTAAGCTGAGTTTTAGCGATAAAAGTGATGAAAAACCTTTTAAATCATAGAAGATAGTAGATTTTATTTCTCTACTAGACTCTTCTAATGGATTGCTTATTCCGCTGAATTTTTTGATCTAAAACTTGTTGTCTATTATTGTGAGACCCCAGATTTTATCAATAAAGATTTAAATTTTGTCGAAATAATTTTTTAATATTATGGTGTGAATTTAAGATAATATTATAGTTGTGGGTAGTATTTATAAATTTTGCAAAGTATGCAAGTTGTTATAAAATATTCGTTTGGTCGGGGAATATTCTTTTTTGTGGGGAATATTAAATACGACGACTCAATCATTAAGTGGACCCCCTAATGAAGTATTGTCGTAGTTAGAAAAGCGACAAAATTATCTTTCTATAAAAATAACGGAGAGAGGTGTTACTAATTAAAAGCGTTGAACTACCGGTAGTAAAAGTACGATGTCTGGCGTAGTTGTATAGTAGCCTACGATATTGATTATTGATGCTACGTGAGAAGTCACTCACCTATGCTCAATTATTGCTATAGTAATTAACGCATCATATCTCTTATATTATTGATTCAATTATTGTCACGATTATCATACGTATAATATGTTATAGTATTAAATCGATAATTGAGGCGACAAGTTATAAGTAATTAATAATTGTTGAAAGATTAAATATGTGTTGATTAAAAATAAAATGATTTGTGGTAATATTTATTCAATCCTTGATGTATATAAAAGTACATTATGAGACATTTGTGGTAAGTTTGATTATTTTATGGGGGGGCCGTATGTCATCATCTAAGAGTCTCTTCGTCAATGATAATTACCTTCATCGATAGTAATTACCTTTGTGAATAGTAATTATCTTCGTCGATAGTAATTACCTTCGTCGATAGTAATTACCTTTGTGAATAGTAATTACCTTCGTCGATAGTAATTATCTTTGTGAATAGTAATTACCTTCGTCGATAGTAATTACCTTTGTGAATAGTAATTACCTTCGTCGATAGTAATTACCTTTACCGGCGTCGAACCACTTGTCGTTTTCACATTCTGATGTCGAACCACTTGTCGTTTCACATTACTGGTGTCGAACCACTTGTCGTTTCACATTACTGAGCGTCCAAACCACTTTTCTTTTCACATCACGATTCGTCGAGCCACTTTTTTTCATGGCGGTCTTTAAGCTAGAAATCTTCTATAAATAGAGGCCTAGTGCTTCATTATTTTTCACGAATTCTTTGAAACTACAGAGAGAAACTATAGAGAGAAAGAAGAAAAGTATTCGCTACTTCACCTCGCCGATATTGTTCTTCTAAGGTAGGGAATATTATTTGTTGTGTACCGTAAGGGTGTTATTCTTTCTTATTCATGAAGAGAGCTGTTGTTATTCCATTGCTTATTATTACATTGGAATAACTTGTATACGCGGTTTACCCTATACTTGGTGACATTCTTCTATTATTACATTGGAACATCACATGCATGTGTTTTACACCGCACTGGTTCCGCTCTTTATTATTATTACTGTTGGAACATCACATGCGTGTGTTTTACAGGACACAGTTAAAATCTTTATCATTCTGTTGGAATATCCTATCGTGTGTTTTACACGGATCGGTTCCATCTTTATTATTCATTGGAACATCCCTCGGTGTGAATTTCACGATCTGGTTCCGTTATTATTATTACATTGGAATAACACTGCATCACGCAATCACCGTATGCGTGGTGATTTCTTTTGTTATTCCATTCTTAATTATACCCGGTTAGTTAAAACTTTGACTTCTATACTCCATGAAATTAGTAGAATATCCTTGATATTTGCGTTTCATCTAGTATCTTTTCATGAAAATATTCTTACGATCATTCTTGAATTTTACTCTACAAAACAGTATTATTTTGACAATTTGGACGTTAATAATTCCCGGATAAAATAATTCTTGAACTTTTTATTGAATTATTATGTCATTGTCATCATCCTCATGTTATATTATGTTATCTTTGACTACGTGTATAGATGAACTTAGTATGATTATGAATGAGGGATCATTCGGTATAATCATGGCTTGTTATAAATGATGTGATAAAGGTCCTCGGTGGGGCCGTAATGCGATGATGGATAGTTTTTGGTATGATTATGACCATGGGTGATTCTATAGGTATAGTCATGACCATTGATAATTTGATGAATATCCTTGGTAGTAGTCTGAGGGGTGATTCGATGATGTGGATTATTTATTAAAGCCGAGTCTCAAATTTATAACAAATGATGAAAAACCTTTTAAAACCTAAAAGATAGTAGACTTTATTCTCTACTTGACTCTTTTAATGGATTGCTTATTCCGCCGCAATAGATTAAACTTGTTATACTATTGTATTTTATCGGTTTAACACGGTTGAAGGCTAATGATAAATTATTACGCATTATCTTAGTCATAATATTTCTTCTTTGGGCTAGAGTTGAGCTCACCCTTTCTTTCACTTTATTCTCTTTGAAATGAGAACATATGGGGGGAGACGAGTCGGGAACGTAAGTAATGGTCCGAGGATAGCATTAGTAGTCCTCACTATTCAAAGTGAAATAGTGTGATAATAGTTGTAATGAGGACTCCTTTTGAGTTTGTATAATATCTAGTAGACAATATTTGTATTCAAACTCACATGAGTTTATGTGTATTGCATACGACGATTATATTAGTAAGTTGTATTTGAATTTATGTACCATGTAAGTGGCGACCAAGATGGGTGGACGTATACCTAATTTTGGGGCGTCCACAATTATA
Organism: Panax quinquefolius; assembly: GCA_020205615.1. Classification (NCBI taxonomy): domain Eukaryota; kingdom Viridiplantae; phylum Streptophyta; class Magnoliopsida; order Apiales; family Araliaceae; genus Panax; species Panax quinquefolius. The sequence continues at coordinate 27,007,477 of CM035160.1, read as the reverse complement.
TTCTATCGATTGTTATATTGTTGAAGGCTAATGATAATTTATTCTGCATTATCTTAGTCATAATATTTTTTCTTTGGGCTAGTTGAGCTCACCCTTTTCGCTTTCATTGTTCTCTTGAGGAAAATGAGAACGCGTGGGACTAGACTAGTCGGGGAGCAGTGATGGTCTAGATGGTGTATTAGTAGTCCTCACTATTATTACATGAAATAGTATAATAATAAATGTAATGAGGACTCCATTGAGTGTGGATATTGTCTAGATGACAATATTTGTATTAAAATCACAGCATATGTTTTGTCGTATTTTACACGACAGCTGTATTATTAAGTTGTATTTGAATTTTGTACCATGTATCTGGCGACCCAAGATAGGTGACGTATACCTAATTTTGGAGGCGTCACAAAAAATATTAAGTAATCCTTTTGTTACACAAAAAAAATTCTAATTTATATTTTATTCAAATATAAATGATGCATTTTTATTTCAAATTTTCCATTAAATATAACGAGTTGTTAGGTTAATAGCGGTGACATATAAAATTTGTGTATATTATGGTATTTTATATGAAACATAGTGAATAACAAAATTCACCACAAATAAATTTTAAAAAGTAAATAAAAACTACTACAAAACTATTTTTTAAATTTACCACTTTTTTTAAACAAGAATTATTTTATTTTAATACCCTTATGCAAATAAAGAGCTACACAAATCAAGAGGGGTCATTTAAAGATACTTTAATACTATCTCCGTTCCTAAAAGATTGTCGTTTAAGATTTTTACACATGAATTAAGAAAGTATCATTTACTAAATGAAATTTATTTAAAATTTTATCACTACCCCTTTATGGGAAGTTGAAAACTATTAATACAAGAAAGAGAATTTCTTGGAACAATGAGAAAAGCTAAGGGTAATATAAGAAAGTAAATAATTTATTATCCTCGAAAGTTATAATCGACAAACTTTTTGGAACACATTTTTTCTTCTAAAACGATATTCCCTCCGTCCCTATTGAAATGACGTTTTAGAGTTTTTTATTTGTCCCTAATTAATTGACGTTTGTTCAAATCTAGGAGAATTAATGATAATTTTTTCAAAATTACTCCTCATTATTCTACCTATTTTTTTTGGTACTTTAAACTTTTGTACTATGATAAATTAATGATTTAAGGGTATTATAGACAATTGAGTACTATATTTAATAATTTTCAATTATTATCTTAATTCTTATGTCTATTTTAAAAACGTTATTTAAATAAAAACAGTGGAATATATGATTAGCTTGGGGACCTAAAACAAGAAAAGGTTCGGCGGAATTTAAAGATATTTTTGGCGGTTTGCTGGTTTAGGGTGTTCTAATTGCCAGACTGTCGCCCGAGGCTACGCACTAGGCAGGCAAAAACAAGGAAACACACTGCACAAAGTTTGTCAAAATGAAACCCAACCCTTTCAACACAACAGTCAACACAACACCAATTTTCACAAACACACCCATCACCAATCAATCCCTATTCACAACAGCTTGCATCTTTTTTTTTTTCTCTTTTCCCGAGTATTCCTAAGCTCACACTTTAAGTTTGACTAAAATTACAATCGGATGTCGAAATGGAGACCTCTCTCAAGAAAATTTGCCGCATTCACAAGATTTCGAAACCGAAGCCGATTCTTCTACTCAGGCAAGCCTTCGTTGGTAGCTTGCATCTTCTTAAATGAGAATGCGAATGCGAATGCGAATGCGAATGCGAATGGGCATGGAATGGACATTCCAGTTTATATGTTTAGTCGTAACGAAAAATTATACGATTTTAATTAATCGAGATTTTTTTAAATTTGTCAATTGGAATGAAATGAAATAGTTAATCTTTACCCACCCTGATGTAATAAATACTACTTTAAATATGATTAGACATTCTATTAGAAGTAGAATGTTGATTTGTTCCTTTATGTTTACATGTTGAAAAAGTCTAGAGAGACCGGTCGGAAAAGGTCGATCCCCCTAGAAGGACAATTACATGTTAATTTATTTATTATTTTTTAATTTTGATAGGATCAATGCTTATGTTCCTCTTCAGTCTTCTCTTCTTTTATTGCATAAAGTCGAATGCTCGAGTCTCTCTTAGTACATAAAAGTTGGTACATATTAAAAGTAAGTTTGCCTGGATTATTTATAGTTCCCTTCTGATCTTTCCTCCTTTAAGTTCTCTCTAAGCCCATAATGCTACATTTAGATACATAGCAGGAATCAATATTGGAATAAAATAATTTATTTCTATGTAATTAATAGAAAACAATTATATTTAGTTGTTCTTTTGTAATAGAATGAACTATTCTGATTCATATTAAATTTGTGAATTTTATTTATTGGGGGAGGATATAAAATAATGACTCATTGTACCCAGAAATGACATTCCTTTCTCTATTCCAATTTTATTCCTCCAATACAAACAAACGTAACGTAGCATAAGATTTATATATATATATAGGGGTTTAAATCTACAATGATCGGTTCTTTGTGTGAAATATTTTTTTGGCTATGAAATTTTGGTTAGAAGCAAAAAAAAAAATTCACAAGCAAAAAAAGGGGTTGCTTCCACAAAGCCGGTTCTTTGTGGATGGGCGTATATATATATATATATATATATATATATATATATATATATATATAAATAGGATCGGTCAGGACTCGGGGAATAGGACCAAAATCAGGACTTTCTTTTTTTTTTTTTTTTTTTTAAAACAACTAAAAAAATAAAATTTATGGAACTTGAATTTTTATATAATACTGGTGTTTTGGGTGTGATTTGGATACATATAACAAAATATATGCATGCGATACATGCGCGGTATATATATATATTTTAGTATAGAGTATCAAATCGCGTCAAAAATTTTGTATTATGAAAAAATTTTAGTTCCATAAAATATTAATTTTTTTTAGTTGTTTTTATAAAAAATAAAATAAAATAAAATAAAAAATTTTGTCCGTTTTTGATCAGGTCCGGACTCCTGAACCTGATCCTTGTTTTGTGTGTGTGTGTATATATATATATATATATATATATATGTATATATATATTTATTGAATTTGAAACAAGGTTTGAACGAGGCTATCGAATCAAGAACAATCTCAAATCGAATAGTTTGAACTTTTCGAATAAATATGATTCGAATACTATTAACACTAAATTTGCTCATATTTAAATCTATTTATATTTTGAGTCAATCTCAAATTAAACTTTTAACCGAACGAATATGAATAATTAATTTTACGAACCGAACTTATTTTCAATCCCAAAATACATCTAACACATTAGCATAAAACATTAATAATTCATCCTACCATAACGTAGATTGTGTGATAATACTTTATTTACACATGCCATGCCATGCCACAATAAAAACATATCTAAATTAAACAACCGATAAGTACGTACAATTTGAAAAGAATAAACTTTCTCTAGTGATTTAAGAGTCGAGTATCGTATCCTACTAAATTTTATACATCCATACCGAGTCGTTGACTTGCTAGGTCACACCTAACCTCAGCTAATCCGACCCTAGATTTTGCCAGATCAAATTCCATCCATAAGTTTTGTTGATGGTGGTGTCCAATTATATATGCCTCCATTCCTAACAATTCGGAATTCCCAAAAGTAAAGCAATGTATTTCATCTCTCCCCCTTGTCTCACCGGGTACCCGATATAATAACCTTTCACCCGATACGTTCATTTCAACTCCTCGAAACATCAAACTTACTATGGGTAAAACGGGTAAAGCATTACGGGTCATGTCAACCCGATAACACAAATCCATTGCCCCTTGAAACACAAAATTCGGATCCTCAAAAACACGTAGTACTCCTTTTGTTTGTCTCAAGTATTCCATCTTCAGTGCGTTGTAAACCGGTCCAAGTAGGAAGGTGAACTGGGTACCCGAGTCCACCATGGTCTGTCCTGCCCCGGTGTGATCCGGTACATAAAGGGATTTGGGTAAGGGTAAGACTTTACCCCCGACTTTAATTCCCTCTAGCTGGACCGTATAAGCAACCCGGTTAAAGTACGGTAAAGGGGTTGATATTTGAACCATCGGTGTGTAATTCAAGGGTCGGAGCCAAGGAAACCTGGCTTCACCAAATAGCAATACACCGGAAGCATCCTGACCCGAAATGCAATACGAGAATTTAGGAAAACCCATTTGGGCAACGAAAGATAAGGAGCCCCTGTTCATCCCCATCAATCCAGTGGTCCTAGAGTCTTCAGGGTTGGAGCTAAACCCGGAATCCATACACCCGAATACTGTCCGGGGCATACCCAAATTCCCAAACCGGAAAGTGTCGGCGGCGAGATTGCCTTCCACGGAGGAGGCATCGGCGTAGGAGAGAGTAACGTGGCAGAGCTTATTCGGGTCGCATGAAACGGGCGAAGTGAAGTCCCGGGTTCGGGTCCTGCAGGTAGGCGAGGAACAGGGGATGGGCGTGTATGATTTGGAAGAAAATGAGTTGAAAGTTAAGGGCGTGTTTGTTGTTTTCTTACAGTGAAGCCAGGAGAGTTCACTGCCTGTGTCGAGGACCATGGTAACTTGCTGTGGAGGCGATCCAACGGTGAGGGATACCGTAAGGGAGACGTTGTGATGAAAAGAGAGCTTGTTTGGCGGTTTTGCGAGTTGCCCATATGAAATATACCTTGTTTTGAGGGGTAAAAACAGTGGGTTTTTTTGTGAAGAGAGAGAAAAAATTGGTTGCATGAATATTACACATAAAATGATGATGAGGAGGTGTGGTAGTAAAGCCATGGCTGGCTAAACAGAGAGGGAGGAGGAGAAAGAAAGGCTGTGTTTGGTGGAGTGAAGAGTGCGAGTACTGGTGGCTGGATATATATATATATATATATATATATATATATATAAATTTTCATGAGAGCATACGAAGTTGAAAACCCATAACAACACGTACGTACTCCCCCAGTCCCCACCCTCTTCTTTCTAGCCTGAAGAAGGACCACTTCATTTTCAACTTCATATGCTCTCATGAATGAATATATATATATATATATATATATATATATATATATATATATGATTATAATAAGGAAGCAATGATTGTTTGAGGTTAACCACTTTTCGCATTATTCTACAAACCTATAAGCGAACATTATTTAGTTTTTTTTTTTTATAATAGCATTCTGAGGTTATAGCGGGCCAAAAGCCAAAAGGTTCTTTCAACAATTGGTTCTTTGTGGATGGAGACGTATATATATATATATATATATATATATATATATATCTGATCAGGATCGAAGTCATATTTTCTTTCATGCGTCTTCACCTCCTTTTTAAGCTGACGGTTTGATTAAATACAATGAGTAAATACATACTTTTTAATGACGCTTATATGTTGTCGTCGTATTAAAAAGTATAGGCGGCGATTGTATGGCAAACCATCGCCTAAAAATAAGAGAAGTGAATAAGATAAAGATATATGATGATCTCTCTCTCTCTCTATATATATATATATATATAATTGCTTGTTTTAATAATTTGTTGTTGCTAGAACTTTAATATGAATGTGGACATGTGAGTTTTTGGTAAGTATTGTATAGTTAAAATGAGGGCATATTAATAATCTTTACATCCACTACTAATAAGTGCGAATGACGTGAATATATTTTTTAATTTACGGCGTTCTAGTTTGAAATTGACGGTATTGAATCTATTTACCCAAAATAGATTATAGCAAATACTTGCTATATATGGATATGTCCATATATATATATATATATATATATATATATATATATATGAAATAAGTCGAGCTAAATCTCAAGTCTAGAACAAATTTTAAGTCTAAATTGAATCAAATCCATTCAAACAATGTCTTATACTATTAGCCCACTAGTATATTCTTATTCTTGGGTTATTTTAGCTCACCAGAAGTATACACAGACAAATGAATCGATCACATACACGATCCACATATGATTGCCTCTCTCTAACTATTGTGAAATAATATCAATTGATCGTGTTGTTAACTCCAGACCACTCTCTATTGTGGGATAATACCACGTAGCCTTCGTGTCCTCATTTTTGGCAACACGATCGAATGACACGACTAAAGTTCTTTAGAATTGACTTTGATACCATATATATATATATATATATATATATATATATATATAGGGAAAGGATCCATAGAAAGTATTTGTTATGGATAAAAAATGGGCAAATAGCATCATAACCGTCCATTGCAATAATCAAGGGCGGAGATTAAAAAAGAAAACACACCTTCCATTACTTGGTGCAGCGGACGCCTAAAAAATTTTACGGAGTAAAAATTTGCAGTTTTAATTTGATTTCTTTGGGTTTTGGAACTTTTATGGGTCGAGCTCATAATCATCACATACCTCGATTCTTGATCATAGCGGGAAGCAAAAATTGATGGACTCGAAAACAAAAGGGGAAAAGCAAAGCTCGGCGTCGAAATGCATGAAGAATATAGATTACTGAAGCGTGACTCCTTCCTCGTGGGTATGGTCTTGAACTCGATCGCTTGATATCCCGCTTTTTGATGATCGGATGAGCATTAGAGTTGAGGGAACCGAAGGCGAAATCTATGTGATTTGCGAGAGTTTAGGGCTTTCGGTAGGATGATTTTGGGATTCGGTGGCGGCGTGGGAGAATTTAGGAAAATGCGGTTGACTTCTGATATTCTTCCAAGTCTAGGTTAAATAAGTTGGATTATATTACTAGGGTTGGTGAATTGACTGATAAGTTTAGTGAAACTGTTAGGGTTAGTGATGCAGGTGAAGAGAAAGTTGAGCCTGTTATGTTAATTAATCCTTTGACTACTGATGCTGCTGCTGGTGGAAGAGGAATTAAAGGTGTTCGGCCCCGGTTCTAACGCCTCCGCCTATTATTTCGATGCCAATTATTGATAATGATCGCTCAACTTGGGATATTTTGAGATCATCCGCTTATTCGTCTGGCTGACGGTCAGTAACTTTTTTCGCCTTCCGCTATTTCATCTGGCGGATGGGCAATTTTCTTTTTTAATTTGCTCTTGATTATTGCAATGGACGGTTAATTATGATGTTATTTGCTCATTTTTCATCCATAGCAAATACTTGATGTGTATCATTTCCATATATATATATATAAATGATTCATATCATGCATTTGCTATGGATAAAAAATGGACAAATAGCATCTCCACCAAAAATTACATAACTTAGGCTGAGATTTAAAAGACTAATTTGTCTTCCGCTAGTTGAAGTAGCGAACACAATAAAAATAATTTTCGGACAAGTATGCCCCCATATCTACCCATATCTAGCCTTTAGGAAAACCTCGTTCAGGGTATCCGCTAGTTCAACTAGCGAAAGTCTAATAATGAATCCCAAATACCTGCCATGCTATCACGTAGAATAGAAAATACCAAGTCATTTATAAGTGTAGAGAATAGAAAATAATTCAGTCCAAATTAAAGAATACTTGTCGTGCTATCCAAATCACACATAAGTAACCAAATCATGTAGAATCCAAATCAAACAATGAATTCCAAATACACATCAGTTAAGTAAAATCCAAATTAAACAATGAATCCCAAATACACAAAAGTTAAGTAAAATCCAAATCAAACAATGAATCCCAAATACACATCAGTTAAGTAATCCCAAAGGAATCCCTGCCATGCTATCCAAATAATTAACATAAGGAACCAAATCATGTAAAGGAATCCAAATCAAACAATGAATCCCAAATCCAAATCAGTTAAGTAATCCCAAATCCAAACCTTATATTATTATCATATTCATTCATCATAATTCCTTTTACATATCCTCTGGGGAAAAAAATACTATAAGAAGAAGTTTAAATGATAAAAAAATTATTATCATATTTATTCATCATAATCATAATTCCAATTTTACAACACTGTGGTTAATATTCTTTTTGTATATTTTACCCACACTTTCATCAATACTTAAACCAGCATTCAGCGATAAAGATTCACATTTTACCTATGATTAATATGTCAACTAAAAAAAACTGACAATTTAACTTTTAATGTACATATAAGACTACAAAAACAAAAATCAAAAGCAAGATTCAACAACAAAAATCCAAAAAAATAAATTACCTGTGAAATAACAGCAGAGTTTTGACGATTTGACAGAGGAATCACAGAAAGGTTTTGACAGTGATAAATTCAAAATCACAATAGGGTTTGAAAGATTTCGGACGATTTGACAGAGGGCGATTTCACTAATTGCGAAATCAAATTGAAATTGTAGCAAGTTTTGACGATTTGACAGATGAATCGCACGAAATCGCACAGAAGAATCGCTCGCAATCGCACAGAAGATGATGATTTCACTAATTGTGAAACCCAAATTGAAATTGTTGCAAGTTTTGACGATTTGATAGAGGAATCGCGCGAAATCTCACAAAGGAAATGCTCAAAATCACAGCAGGAGGGTTTGACAGAGGAATCGCAGTAGTTAAATTCGAAGTACGCTAGTTGAACTATCGGATGAGGTTTTCCCAAAGGCGTAAATGGCTTGATTTGGGGGAAATTTGGAACGATTTTTTTTATTGTGTCCGCTAGTTCAACTAGTGGAAGACGAATTAGATATTTAAATCTCTTTTCTTAAAATGTATGGTGGGGATGTTATTTGTCCATTATCATCACTAACAAATACATGTTATGATCATTTAATATATTATATATATATATATATATATGTGTGTGTGTGTGACAACCCCAAAATAGGTCCATTCCATCCAACCCATTCTGAGTCGCCAAATACATAGTATAGAAAACAACTACAACTTTATTACAACAATTATCGTACAAAATACAACAACACATATGCTGTGAGTTTGGATACCAATATATATCAACTGTGACTCGTGTCCCAATAGTAATGTGACAAATGTCCCATCGGTGGAAAGACACCTCACGATGATACCTACATAAATGTATAGTCAAAAAGCTGTTTTAGAAATTAGAATCTTTGGGAAGTGCTCGAGAAACAACCGTACATGGGAGGCCGTGCGTCTCAGGTTATGACATATATCATGTGGTACGTAATTATCCTTGGTTGACCTAATAGACCCCAAAAGAAAAACGAGAAGATTACTATCATATTCTTCCTGATGGTGAGTCTTCTCTTGACATATCATTATCTCCACTTGTCTCTAAATGAGAATTATACTTCAAACAAACACCAAGATTATATAGGTAGTGCTCAGTAAATATACTTTCGGCAAGTGGATGAGCACATCTTGTCTTATGATGACACGAGGTTGTATGTCATTGGACATCTTGTATGATAGTGGCAAAACACCCTTCCAACGTTGGGTTCGCTCACCCTATTTGATTCACCAAATATAACTACTAAATGATGTATCAACACTTTTCTATCTTTGCTTAGTGGAAAACCTCCACGATTTAGAGACCACCGATTCTATTTTCCAGTTACCCTCGCTCAAACCCGACTACACTCTTAATACCGAAAAGGAATTGTGAAGCAAAAGGGTGAGCACAACTAAGCCTAATAAAGAATATCATGACTAAAGATAATTAAATTATCAATAGCCTTCAAGTAATAAATTAGAGATTTAGAACATATGGTAGATGATAAAACTTTTCAACCATAGTTGCGGTGAACGAAGCGATCCATTAAAAGAGTCGAATACACCATAAAGTCTATTATCTTCTCCATATTAAAAGTCCACCAACAATGTTTTATCCTGTAACATCAATCAGCAGTTCCTTTCCACAATTATATGAATAACTCATAATCATAATTGTGATTCTAAATTCTCTTAGCATCTAAAAGCGAAGATAATTTTCATCACATGTCTTTACGAAACATCAAAGATCATGGTTATACTAAATCACAGTTCTCATTTATAATCATACTAACAATTTTATCTTTTCAGACTCTGGCCAAAGATATTCATCAACGATTCATCTTTGCACTCTGAGCAAAGATATTCAACAACAGGTCATCTTTTCACTACTGGGCCAAAGATATTCATCAATAATTCATCTTTTGCACTACGGGCCAAAAGATATTCATTGATAAGTCATCTTTGTACTTCAAGCCGAAGATATTTCATCTCAAAAAAATATATAATCATTTGAATTTATATAAACAATAATTATAACCATGTTGATCAATTCACCTTTGCACTTAAGCTAAAGATATTCAATTATAAATTCAATGGTCATGATCATACCAGTCACAATTCAACTTTTCATTACTGGCCAAAGAGAACCCTAGTCATGATCATACCAATAATCTACCCATCTTTACACTCAAGTCAAAGAGAAATATCATCATTAGGGTAATAAAAATGTTATATATGATAATAAAAATAATATGATCAACATACAGTTTTAATCTCAAGAGTAATATTCATAAATCAACTATAATTTGGTTAGAAAAAGAAACCAATTTTGTCATGAATAGTGACTCGTGAATAGTAACCCATGAATAGTAACCCATGAATAGTAACTTCATGAATAGTAACTCATGAATAGTAAACCCGACACAAAAAGGTAAAAATTCTACAATAAAATTTATACCAATATTTCGGTATAATGATATTGAAATAACATTTCTTAAACTTATAAACAATTTATTTTAATTGTTTACACTTTACTAAATAATGCATTTAATCATTCTAAAATGCCAAACTCATAAGATTTCATCACCAATAACCAAAACCCTCATCAAAAATCTGCATATAACTCATGTATGATTCTCAAACCCATAAAATCATATTTTTCAATTTTCTTACTTCACATAACATATTTAATTCTTTTACTCATAACTAGACTATTTTTATGAAAATATCAAATCAGTTCAAAAATATTTCTTTTTCTGGGATTTAGCGAGAATATAGTCCCATATTGAACATATATTTTTTCAGAATTTTTAAAATTCATTTACTATTTTTCATATGGCCAAAACCGTCGAATATTTAGATATTTATCATAAATTATAATTTTATCCAAAAATTCCGAAATTCATAGAGTACACTGATATTATATAGATGTACTCCCAATAAAAATCTCATCAATTTTGGAGTTAACCACAAGGAGTTATAAGCGGTTACTTTTAAAATAGTATTTTCTCATAAAATTCATAACTCTTAATCTATACATCCAAAAATCACCATTTTGGACACGATCAATAAAACTCATCAACATATCATTTCAAATTTTTCAGAATTTTCGATTGGAAGAAAGCTGAAAAACATAATAACCACTACTTAAAATTCCTTTACTATCCTACTAGCTTACCTCAAAAAGAAAGCGATCTTACGAATGAAAGGTGGGATGTGATCTTTGAATATAACATCTTGAATAAAAACTCTTCAAGTATCTAAATACTCACAAAATCTGATCGATAATCTAGAGAGAAGAGAAAACTTGTTTACGGTGTGATTTTTAATTATAACTTAGCCCTCTATTTATAGGAAAATGTTAGCCTTATTAAAGCGAGACTTGACACTGAAACTGATGACTTTCTGCTACTTCTTATTCCCACCCACCACATTTGAAATTTAATTGAGCACATTTCTCACCAACCAAAAAATGGGGCCCCTTGATTCTAAAATTTTCCACCAAAAAATTTATAACCTAATTTACGAATCGGTCACCTCTTAAAATTCATAACAAATCATACGCTCATTTTTAACGGTTCAAAATTTGTGAACATATACTCAACTAATATATGTATAACATATAAAAAAATCACAACGATCCAACAGTCAGATTAAAAATTATAACTCACACAATAAAGCTGTAAGAACACCGATTTGATCTTTTAATACCTCCAATATGACAAAATACTGATAAAACACTTCAACATTAACTCTTTCATTTATAACCACATAAATAAATCCATCATTTATATTCACATCAAATAAATATTTCCTTATCATATAAATCAATAATTAATTATTCATAAATAATATTGCAGAATCACAATAATGACAACCAGGCAGTTCCCAAGAAAGAAGGGGCTTTCCGATAAGGATTTCTCCTTCTTTGCCATGATTAGGTGACCAAACCTCTCCTTGTGAGAACTTTCTAGACATTGCCAATAATCTATCTAATAATATTATTCAATAATATGAATTATTGATTTGATAATGGGAAATCTTGTCACGTTGACAATTATTGAAACAATGATAATATAAAATATCAACGTAGCAATTATTGAACCAATAAAATAAAATATTTAACTTGATTAATTCTTGTAACAATTATTGAGTAGTGCCTTCACTTACGTAGAATCAATAATTGAAAAAATATCATGCAATCTGGTATGTCTTCTTTATCTTATTCTGGCGTATTCATCGTATTTTAACCACCGGTATTCAACAATGTTACTTGCAGAATAACTACTGTAGATTATTTATAAAAATTCAAATTTGTCATTTTCTTCATCAAATAGATTTATCCGTTATGGGGCCCTGAAATGCATTTCGCTTGGCGCCGTAAATGCGAATATTCAAGAAGCGGAAAGAATATTTCACGACCAAACGAATATTTAAAACAACAATGAATATTTTATAACCACTTGTGTATTTTGAAAAAAATTCATATATCACCCTTAACTTTAACTTTTATCAATTTAACCATTTGTAATTATAAGAAAAATTAAATACTTTTATTTCATAAAATTCGGGTCTTACAATCTTTCCTCTTTATGAAATTTCGTCCCGAAAATTCACGCACAGTATTTTGAAGAGTTGAGAATACCTTACTTTCATTTGATTCCATCTTCCCTGTCATCATGATTTCTCCATTGCTTTCATCTCCTTGTATTTAGGATATCATTCTAGAATACGACTTCAAAACAAGGTTAATTGAATAAATTAACATATCACATAATATCCCGATGTTATGGTGACCAACAAATAAGCTTAGGTAGTACACCTTAGCGAAGGATTTACTTATCTCTCCTCTCTAGTTATATTCCTCGATCTCATGGAAACCATATCCCTAGCTCGATACCAAATGTGACGACCCTAAAATAGGTCCATTCCATCCAACCCATTACGAGTCGCCAAATACATGGTATGAAAACAACTACAACTTTATTACAACAATTGTCAGACAAAATACAACAACAACACATATCTTTGTGAGTTTGGATCTGAAATATACCAACCGTGACTCGTGTCCCAACCGTAATGTGACAAATGTCCCATCGGTGGACAACACCTCATGATGATACCTACATAAAGGTATAGTCAAAACCTGTTTTAAAAATTAGAATCTTTGGGAAGTCTTCGAGAAACCTTCCGTGCATGGTGGGAGGTCGTGCCTACAGGTTATGATAGATATCATACGGCCACCGAATTATCCTTGGTGATTGATAGACCCCGAAAAGAAAAATGAGAAGATTACTATCATATTCTTCCCGATGGTGAGTCTTCTCTCGACATATCATTATCTCCACTATCTCTAAATGAGAATTATACTTCAAACAAACACCAAGATTATATAGGTGGTGCTTTCGTAAATATACTCGATGAAAGTGGATGAACACATTCACATCTTATGATGACACGAGGTTGTATGTCATTTAGACATCTTGTATGATAGTGGCAAAACACCCTTCCAACGTTGGGTTTGCCTCACCCTATTTGATTCACCAAATATAACTACTAAATGATGTATACAACACTTTTCTATCCGCTAGGGAGTACCTCCACACTAGAGACCATTCTGATTCTATTTCTCCATTACCCTCATTCAAACTCAACTACACACTTATTACACGAAAAGGAATTGTGAAGCAAAAGGGTGAAAGACAACTAGTCCAGTAAAGAATATCATGACTAAAGATAAGTAAATTATCAATAACATTTCATTAGTAATAAATTAGAGATTTAGAACATATGGTAGATGATAAAAGGGTATGCACTTGATCCTGACCGTATATATATTTCATAAAATTCGGGGTCTTACAATATATATATAGGGGTTCCATCTACAACAACCGGTTGTTGTGGAGAAATCCCTTTTTTGGCCTATGAATTTTTTTTTTTGATTCCAGTAGAAATTTCACAGTCGAAAAAGGGGTTGCTTTCCACATTGAACCAAATGTCAGATTGAACCATATATATATATATATATATATATATATATATATATATCTGATCGGGATCAGATCATCTATATATTACTTCGGCGTCTTAGCTTACCTTTAGGTGATGGTTTGGTCATCTGGCAAGTAATCTATACTTTCATACTTTTAGCGACTATATATGTTGTCCGTCGCTAAAAATATGAAACGAGGTTGTATATATGATCAAACCATCGCTAAAGGTAACAGAAAATAAAATAATATCTGACTTGATCTATATATATATATATATATATATATATATATATATATATATATATATATAGAGAGAGAGAGAGAGAGAGAGAGAGAGAGAAGTGTGTGTATGTATGCGCATTGCAAGTAGGCTAACAAGATGAACTGGTGGCAGCCAGCTCAATTGCTACTCGTTGCTAGTATTTATATATGGTTATTATGCTACAATTAATCAAGTTGATTTTGATCCTGCCAATTTGATTTGATAATGGGACATGACTGACTTAATTTAACTAGACAGGCTTATATACGCCCGACCCGAGGCTTATAAATCATACTCATGGCCCAACTCATAAATTTGATTGTAATATATACAATAAAATATGTCTATATACGCGTGTTTAAAATTACTACCCTTATTCTGAATATTTAATCATTAACAAAAATATCAATTTCCTTCACAAAAACGAGTCCTCGAAATTACATCAGCATATTCAACAGAGGAAGAAAAATGGTAAGCAAATATTAATTATATCGGCACCAATCTGCAGCCATGTGTTTGTTTCAGAGTAAACAAAGCTCTGGATAATGTTTGATTTGTTTAAGACATGTTGAACATTAATTATTAAATAATTAAGAAAATGATTATATAGCATTAAATATAATATTAATTATTTATATTATCTTTATATTGAAAAAAAGAGAGTGTTATTTATTAGACAAAAAATAGTGAGAGAATCAAAATTATATTTATTACTCCACTTGGGGTAATATTGGAAATTAACTAAGTAATTAATGCTTATTTGAAATTCTAAAACGACTAATATTAAGAAACAAAAATAATTTTTTAAAACGACCTATATTAAGGAACGGAAGAAGTATAACATCTCTTCTATTTAATACGAGAATAACAACAAAAATGATAAAGTAGTTAGAAATCAATACTAACAAATGTATTTGCATGCATGGAGATATGCATGTAATTAGTGGATGGGTTTGGAGAGAGAAATATATTGATTCATGTGGGAACTATCAAAGAATAATTAATGTTAGGGTCATAGAAAAGTGAATGAATACTTCAATTAAAAAGTACTCCCTCCGTCCCAAATTATCTGCTGTTCTAGAGTTCTACACACATACCAATGTGTGATAAAAATACTAAAATACCCTTATGTGCTAATTTTTTGTTTTCTGCAATTAAGACTTTAGTAAAAGGAGATTGTCCATGAAAGAGTGTGCCAAGGTCTTTTAAGAAGCATAACTTTGGCAATCACATTCTGTTTGGTGGGAATATGAAAATGATGCTTAAAAAAGAGGAGAGACTTGAATGAGTAATAACTATCAACAATTATGGTAAAGGGGTAAACTTGGAAAACAAAGGGAAAAAATGCATTGAAATCTTGAAAAGGCAGATATTGTGGGACAATTTTTTTTTGCTAAAACAACAGATAATTTGGGACGGAGAGAGTAATTTAGAAGGACACTTTTGGTAAAAAAATATTATCAATTAAGCGTCTGTCAAACCAATTAGGACGTTTAATACGGACTCGGAGGCAGAAGATTTTGACACATCGGTTTTCCAATAATACCATGAGACCCTGATTTTATCAATAAAGATTTAAATTTTATTAAAATAATTTTTAATATTATGGTGTGAATTTGAGATAAATATTATAGTTGTGGGTAGTATTTATAAATTTTACAAAGTATGCAAGTGGTTATATTATATTCGATTGGTGGGGAATATTAGGTTTAAGGGAATATTCGTGACAACTACTCAATCATTGGTGGACCTATAATGTAATTATTGACGGATTGAGAAAACGACAAAAATATTTTATTGAAATAACGGCGGAAGTTTTACTGGTAGTTACCGTTGAACTACTTCGGTAGTAAAAGTACGAATACGTATGTGGTTGCATAAGAAGACACGGTGATTGATTATTGACGCTATGTGTGGTGTTTCGGTTTGATTCCATTATTTCGATTAATAATATGAATTATTATAGCGATAATGACGTTTTATTTTATTCAGTATTATTAACGTAATAAAGCGAAACATCTTTTTATATAAAATAGAATACTTTTATTAAAGTTATTCTATAAATAGAATATATTATATTTTATTATGCAAAGTGTTGCGATAGTATTTTGCGTAGTGTTTTGCAGATAAGATTGCATAGTGTTTTGCAGATAGTAAAATGTTTTTTATATAAATAGAATATATTATATTTTATTTAAAAGATTTTTCTTTAAATATGGACCGTCAGATTAAAGTAAATCAATCTTGAATGAGTTCATGGATTAGTTATTATCATTCCATTTTCCTATAAATAAGCTCATTCCTTCATTATTTTCTTACGAATTAATTCATTGAAACTACAGAGAGAAATTATAGAGAGAAGGTTTATAGAGAAAGTTATAGAAAGAAGAAGAGTGATACTCGCTTCTTCACTACTTTATATTAGGTTCTTTTACGGTAAGGGTGTTATTCTTTCTTCTTGAAGAGAACTTACATTATTCCATTCATTATTACATTGGAATAACTTTGTAAAAGTGGCATCCCTATACATAACTTTGTGATATGGCAGATACCCTATACTTGGTGAAATCCTTATGTTATTCCATTCTTATTTGTTACATTGGAATAACTTGATATCATGATTTACTCCTATACTTGGTGACATTCTTCTATTGTTACATTGGAATATCCACATCATGTGTGTTTTACGGACTGGGGTTCCGTATTTATCATTACATTGGAATATCCTATATCGTGTGTTTTACACGGATCAGTTCCATCTTTATTATTCTGTTGGAACATCACCGCTTGTGTGAATTTCACGACTTTGGTTCCGTTATTATTATTACATTGGAATAACACTTATGGCATGGCAATCGCATGCGTGGTGATTTCTTTTGTTATTCCATTCTTTATTATACCCGGTTGGTTAAAACTTTGACTTTATACTCCATGAAATTAGTAGAATATCCTTGATATTTGCGTTTCATCCAAATATCTTTTCATGAAAATATTCTTCCGATTATTCTTGAATTTTACTCTGATGAAAACAAAGATCATGTTGACAATTTGGACGTTAATAATTCATGGATTAAATAATTCTTGAACTTGTTTTATTGAATTATTATGTCATTGTCATCATCCTCATGTTATATTATGTTATCTTTGGCTTACGTGCATAGATGAACTTAGTATGATTATGACCAGGATCATTCGGTATAATCGTGACTTGATATAAATGATGTGACAAAAGTCCTCGATGGCTCGTAATGCAGATGATGGATAGTTTTTGGTATGATTATGACCAGGGTGATTCGGTATAATCATGACCATTGATAATTTGATGAAAATCCTTGGCCGAGTAATACAGGATGATTAGATGTGGTGGTTTATTTATTAGTCGAGTCTCAAATGATAAAAATTGATGAAAACCTTTTAAAACCTAAAAGATAGTAGACTTTATTCTCTATGACTCTTTAAATGGATTCTTAATTCAGCCGCAGATTAAACCGGTTTATGCTATTGTATTTTATCGGTTTAATTTGTTGAAGGCTAATGATAATTTATTACGCATTATCTTAGTCATAATATTTCTTATTGGGCTAGTTGAGCTCACCCTTTCTTTCATTGTTCTCTTGTGAAATGAGAACATAGGCGGGACGAGTCAGGGAACGTAAGTAATGGTCGAGAGGATAGCATTAGTAGTCCTCACTATTACGTGAAATAGTGTGATAATATTGTAATGAGGACTCCTTTTGAGTTTGTATAATATCTAGTAGACAAAATTTGTATTCAAACTCACGATTTATGTCAGATATTATACCACGATTATATTAAGTAAGTTGTATTTGAATTTATGTACCATGTAAGTGGCGACCCAAGATGGGTGACGTATACCTAATTTTGGGGGCGTCACAGTTGGTATCAGAGCTTAGGGATATGATCCCTGGCTAAGATGTGAGATAAGAACTAGGAGGGGAGGCAAGGAAATTCCTTCGCTAGTATGACCTACCTAAGTTTATTTGGTATTTAATTGGTCGGTCAGAGTATAGGGATAATATTTGATATATTAATTAACCCTTGTGTTGTGGCAGTGTTTGGAAATGGCAGCTGAAAATATTCACAATGGAGTGAATGTGGTAGTTGTGACACCTTTAATCACTAATCGGAGTTAATGCAAGTTGTCAGACGAGGAACAAATTAGAGATATCCACGTAGTGAATGAAGAACTAATTGTTGCTTTTAGAGCTAGTTCTGCAGGTAGCAATTTGAAAGTGAGGAAGAAGAGGAAGAAGAGGAAGAAGAGGAACACGAGGAGAATTGGTTAGAAGAAATTTATGATCAAAACTTAGAATTACAAAATCGTGTTCGTGAGCTAGAAGAACAGGTTGAAGAACGCCAAGCATGCCGTGGAACAAAGGGATACAAACAATTCAAAATTGGGTTACCCGATATGTGATGCTCGAACAAAATCACGCTTTGGAGGGTGTAAGATATTAAAGTTGGAATCGAGAATTTAAAAATCAAGGATCGGTGAAGGAAGAAACAAGCTGAACGAAGGAGAATAGATGATGCATGGGTAAAAGGCGCACAACGCGTTGATAGTGTAGAAAAAAGCGTCCAGATCAATAAAGCCAAAATAGATGAAATGGACTTTGCTTTTTGGATGTGAATTGGAGAATTTAACATCGAATTCGGAATTACCACGTGCATAGCGCCAACCGAATTCGATATGGATCGAGAATAATGATTCAAATCATGGATCAGGAATGTGAAGAAGCACTTAAGGGTGGAATGTACCTATAGTAAAGTCAAACTCGATAATTTAAGCGAGGCGTTTAGTCGAGAAACCGAACGAAGTTATTACGGGTAAGTTAATTATAAATTAATGCGAAGTCTATACTTTATTCAATACAAGTTCTACCCACTCTTTTATTTCACCTAGTTGTGTTCAATGTTTAAATTTGATTCAGAAGAAGTTAAACTTTGACTTATTGGTTGAAACTTCGTTAGTAGGAACCTTCGTTACCTCCACTGTTTATTAATCTTGTTGTTTCAAATAAACACTTTCACGTTACCTGTCGATATTGTCTCTTTGAAAATACTTGCCTTTGAGGTAATTTTTGAAAATGATTGATTAACTACTCATTATTCTTTTCGTAAGGTTGTTAGCTTTTATATTTATACCAACCTGTTATACGAATTCAAAGTAACCAAACCCTAAAGTTAATCACTGTTATATCAAGCCATAAGTAAAGAGCCCCGATCCTTTCGTTATTGACTTCCTTATGTGGAATGCAAACCGGCCGGACTTTTCAGTGGCGACATCGTGAATGAAGATGGCAAGTTTATAGGTATCATTGTGAGGTCTTTATCTAGGTTAAGGGATAGAAGTCATAGTTGGTATCAATGTAACGTCTTATCCAAGTCTTGGATAAGAGTAGCGAGTTTTGAATGATATTTCTATTATTAATAAATTTCTTGACGTATTCTTGAAGATTTCTAGCCTACCCTAGAGCGTGAAATCGAATTTTGTATTGACCCCAAGACAAAAACCCATTTCTTAAACCCTCAAATATTTCTTCAACTAAAATGAGCAGTTTACGTGGTTTATGATGAAAGTCATAATAAAAGCATTGGAATAATGAAAATCATGGGTATATGAAGTATTAGTAAGTTTTATGATGAGTTATGTTGGTTGGTATGTGAAAACATGAAAGTTTCTTAGAAATCACAAAGAGTTGAAAATCGATTTTGGTGAAAAGCGTAACATGAAATTCAATTGACCATATCTCTTATTATATTTTGAATTTTTTAATGTGGTCAAGTCCTAGAGTTAGATCTCTGAGTTACCTAACTAATCCAAGTGGAATTCTTTGGAAAAGGTGTTGGATTTTTTGTGTGGACTGATTTTAGCAAAGGAGGCCAAAGCTGTAAATTTCGAAAATGCTACTGCCTAGAAACTTTAAGGGACTGTTTCGGCCACTTAAATTATGAGAAAAATTCTGGGTTTTGGGACATGAAAGTATATGGTATAAAGTACCTCCTGTCCAAAAAATGAGCTCATTTCGACTTAAAATGAGCAAGTTATGACTATTTCAATATTTAGGTTTTCCGAAAAAAACGCTTATAAGCTAGGAGTTCTATACTATGAAATTTAAACTAGAAGCTCAAGTTAAATATGTAAGATCCTGCCAAGATTTGGGAATTTTTGGAGTTAAACTTGAGGTAGCTAATTTCTTAAAGAATTAATTAGAAATTGATTTTTGAAAAATAGTAAATGAATTTTAAAAATTAAGAAAATATATTTTCATTATGGGATTTATATTATGCTAAATCCAGAAAAGAAATATTTTTGGGACTAATTTGGTATTTTTCATGAAAATAGTTTAATTCTTTAACATATAAGTTAAATATGTTATGTGAAGAATGAAAGTTGAAAATAAGATTTTATGGTTGTAGAATCCTATATAGAGTATACGCATATTTTTTTTTTGATGAGGATTTGATAATTGGTGATGATATTTTACGAAAGTATGACATTTTTTGAATGATTAAATCGATTATATGCAGAAAAGCAGTAAACAATTGAGATAAATTGTTTATAAATTTAAGAAGTGATTAAAATATTGTTATAATATTAATGATATTAGATTATAAGATTATTAAGTGATTGATAACGTGGGGATATTCTTGAATCCTGGATAAATTATATTATAAATGTTTAATATTTATCCTTTATCTTATTTGATTGATTTTTATATCATTATCCCCATGTTTATATTATGTTGAAAGTCATTCATGGCAGAATAAGATGCGTAGATGAATTTGGTATGATTATATTGAGGGGATTGTTCGGTATAATCATGTAGTAATTGAAAATAATAATTATCTTTTGGTAGTAGTCATTGGATAATTTAATACGTCGTGATCTTAATGAATACACAATTATCTTTAGTAGTAAAGTGCATTGGATAATTTGTACGCGATAATCTTAATGAATACACAAATTAAACCTAAACCTAATTAATTATGTACTGGAATTCTGATTAAGACACTAAATTATAGCATTAATAAGGTTTGAAATCTCTCTAAATAACAAGAAAGAAAAGAGACTCCAGTCGATGGGAATAGTCGGTTCTAGAGTTTTAGTCTTTAAGAATCTTTTAATTTTAATATTTTTATTAAAATAAATAATTTTAATTTTCATTGTTTTATATAATACGAGCAACAAATTTGGTAGTCTTGGGAGTATTATTGATATCCCGTCAGTATATTAAATTTAAAATCTTTTTTTCTTCTTATTTTTGTACGAAAATAATTTTAAGCACGAATCTACTAGGGATTAATAGCACCAAAAATTAATAGAATATATATATATATATATATATATATATATATATATATTCCTGCAATTATATGAGTAATTGTATGTCAGTTATATCAGAAAATGTAGAAGTATATTTCACATCCAACTTATATCCATAGTTAAAGTTTAATTATGTAGTTGGTTGTCGCCATAATTATTAATCGGGAAAATGTTCCTATTTAAATTCTTTTTAAAATTTTTTTATTTATTCTTAATTAATTGACGTTTGTTCAAATTTATAGAATTAATGATAATTTTTTAAAATTATCCCTCATTACTCTACCTAGTACTTTTAAACTCTTGTCTTTATGATAAATTAATGATTTAAGGTATTATTTCAATATATTTAATGTTTTTAATTATTATTTTAATTTCGTATTCATCTCTACAAAAGCGTCGTTTAAATAAGGACGGAGGGAGTAACATCCAAATCCAATCATGCACTTGACTAATTAACTCTTAATCAAATGGTACTAGTTCACGTCAAACGGTAATTAATGACTCAAAATTGACCACTAAATTAAAAAATATTTAAATTACGTGAATTTATTTATAATAAATTAGTACAATTTTATAGCATGTTAGTTGTGGAGACATAACAAAAGATTTGGTAACAAAATAATATACTTTTTTTTCTTGGAGTATTCAAAATCATCCTCAAATTTCAATATAAATATAGCTGGGTCCCAATTAGTTATATTTATATATTCACAACTTGCCTACCTCCATAAATAATTCACTTGATTTGACTCTCTCTCTTTAAGAGATTAGGATCGCATTCATGCATTACATTTTTAAAAATATTTTTCATACATATATTTAGTGATACAATATAATCTATTAAACGACACACTAAAAATTATTACAAATAGTTATGACCTAAAATATAAAATTAAAAATGGATGAAAGGTGTAATGTAGAGATAATCCTAGTCTCTTTAATTGAATTTTCATTCTAAAATCTTTTGATGTAAGCGGTGGCGGGCCGGAATATTTTTTTAGAGAAATCAAAATATATTAATAATTTTTTTTTATTTATTGATGCTTGGAGTGCTTCTTTCAAATTTATTTTACTCAATTATAGTATTTAACATCTTATTCAAACTCTTGTCAACATTTGAGTTGTGAGTCTAATGATATATATATATATATATATATATATATATATATATATATTTTCATCCTAACTATGAGACTATTAATCGATTTTAAAATTTTTAGCCAATTGATTAGTTACTTTTATGGATAAATTATAAATTATAATATTATATATTCAAAATCTTATATTGTGGTTCTGCTCATCTTAATACAACTGAGAGTAGTTACTCAAAACAAGAAAATGAATTAAGTTATTCTCATTTACAAAAATTTGATACCAAGGTATGATTAAATTAGTAAGACAAATGAGTGCAATATTAATTAATTATCAAACTTATTTAAAATTATTTTATCTTATAGTAATATTGTTAATTTATTATAGGTGGAAGGACATGCAAAAGTAAATGAATTAATATTATCTCATAATAAAGATCAAATTTAACTAATATTAATATACTTCAGATTCCAGGGTTGGGGGTCATATGAAACTTAAAATGTGAGCCTAGAAATATCTTGGAAACCAAAAAAAACTTGGTACACAATGTGTGCATGTAAAAAATTACAAAATAATTACTAAGAAATTAATTTATGCATGAGACAGAAAATATGAGATAAATATTATTAAAGTTGATACAATTTCAAAAAGAAGTGTTTATTTTTCTCCTCTCCCATTATATACTAGATATATATATCCCTCCTCCAAATTCTTTCTAGACCCATAGCTTGAACAAAATTTGATATATTTTTAAAACCAATAAGATAAATTTATTTTTTGGTATACTATTAAAGATAATTTTATTATATTTTTTTTGGTATATATTACTAATATTTATTAAAAATATAAAATGATAATATGACAAATTTTAATCTACCTATAATATAAATAATAATTTATTAAGTTATTATGACATTCATGTTTTCTAAATTAAGAAAAACTCTATGATTAGTACTCATATAATTTGGGTGTGACCCAAACATAGGTAAGGTTAGGGTAAGGGGCCTAAGGTGGATGAAAGGAGTGAAGTTGGATTGATTGGTCGCAATCCTCTAGTCCACGCTTGGGTTGGGTTGTTAATTATGTGGGGTACTTCATTTGTACCAATTGGAATCTTATGGTCATCAATTTATTGCTCCACCATCGATACTACTTGCTCTAATTAATTTGTTTTGAATACTTTATAACTATTAAATTTTTTGTCTTTTTTGAAATACTATGTAATTATTTGAGTAGGATTTTAGCAGGGATAGACTCTAAGACCTTCTAATAAAAGTGTTAACATGAAGTTTATTTTTGAGTAAGTTGATCAATTAGTTAATAGAGTATTGACACGCATACGAGATTCTGTGTGTGTCAGTATTCTATTGGCCAATTGACCAACTTACCAAAAAATAAACTTCATGCTAATCGGATCCCCTTCTAATGTTCAAGAAATGAGCTTAATCACTATATGTATTAAAGGAATGCTTGATATATATATCTGATCACTTCTCCAAATGAACTTGAAAAAAATGAACCAAGAAACGAAACAGGTTATAATGACGTTTTTTGGTCATTATAGCTATAAAGAATGTAAAGGTTAACTTTTAAAATCATTTATATAAATTTCATTTCTTATTCACTTGAGAGAATCATATATATATATATATATACACACTAAAGTTGTATTTGTTATCTCAATAACTTTTTTTCAAGTATGTTTGTGTTTTTCTCATTCTAATATCGCAGTTTCACGTCACAAATAATACATTATTCACAATCGTAATGATGAAAATAAATAAATAAATAAATAAAAAACAAACTAAAAGCAATGGGAATAGGAAAATGGTAGGAGTGAGACAAAGACGAGTCGTAGTAGACGGAGGTAGGGGGTGGCAAAGTTTGGTTTTGCATTCCTTTTTTAAAGTGTATTTATTGTAAAGTTAGCTTAGCTCTATGATTGCCCTTTTGATCCCTCCTAATTGTCCTTATAATCAATCATTTTATATAAGTCTGGCCATTACTATCACGTCAGCCTAATCTTTTGTTGACCCTTCCACGAATATTTCTATCCACACACACACACACACACACATATATATATATATATATATATATATATATATATTTGTATTTATATTTTATTAAACTTTACCTTTTTTACAAAAATAAAATTTTTAAATATAGTTTATTTTTTTATACTTTTCAATCTATATTCTATAATTACACTAAGGGATGTTTGTTTAGAAATTGAATAAAATGAATCGAATGAATGAATCGATCGGTCACGTTTTGTTTTAGTCTGAATGACTGAATCGGTAAGATAGACGAAATTTGAATAGTAAGTTAGATTTTTTTTTTTAGCGAAGAAACCATTGAATGGTGAAAGCGGTGAATGAAGTAAAAAAAATTAAAAAATATTAACTATTATATTAAGTAATATTAAATAAATTTACAATAATTTTAAATTTTTTAGGTGTAAAATAATAAAGTTTTGTTATTCGGATGCTTTTGATACGTATCGATTATTAAACAACTTTTTCATTCAGATTCAATTTCATTCAGATTCAAATCATTCATATTCGTATTGATTGATTGATTTATTGATTTTTATCAAACATCCCAAAGTGAGTACACATGTAGGTCATGTTTAGTGACATAAGGAGTACTAGCATGCATGTCTTAAAGTTCAAAATATGACCAACACAAAGTTTATAGTACTTAGGTGGTGTTTGATAAAATTGAGCAATTAAGATCTAAATGATTAATATGTCTTAATAAATTAGATCATCTGAATGAAATAACATCTGAACTTATAATGTTGTTTGGTAATTGAATTTTCCAAAACATCTTAATAAGAGCATTTTACGATTTTAACCTTGTAAATTGCTTGGAATACTTTATGGAAAAAAATTATAATATACACAATCAAATTATTAGTTTCACTAAAAAAATAAATTATATTAATTAAATTTAATATGTAGAAGAATATTAATAAATAATTATATTTACATATATGAAATAGAATCAACTTTCAAATATGGTATTCTATATATATATATATATATATACTGTATTAATTATAAAATATATTCCAACCATAAATACAAAATCAGTTTAAGCAGTGGATGACCAAATCAATTTCTTCTATAACCAAACAATTTTTTTCGTAAGGAGAAGAGAGGAGAGACAACAAAATCAATTTTTTTTTATGACCAAATCAATTTCTTCTATAACTAAATCAATTTCTTCCATAAGCAGAATGGAGAAGAAAAGAGGCGGGGCGATCTAGCCGGAAAAAAGGAGACCTGGCCAGAGTCGGAGGCGATCTAGCCGGAGCTTAAAGAACAGACACGAGATGTAAAACCCCAATTTTTTTGAATAAAGATGAATTTTCTATAAATATTATTTTTGAATATTATGGAGTGAAATTGATATAATAGTTGTGGGTAATATTTATAAATTTTGTAAAATCACGCAAGTTGTTATATAATATTCGATTAATTAGGAAATATTCGTTTTAACGAGGGAATATTAGTACAATGGCACAATCATTAAGTGGACCTACAACGGAATTATTATCGGATTGAGAAAACAACAAAAATACTTTATGAAAATAACGGTGAAAGTTTTACAGTTAACTCTGTTGAAACACCGGTGTTAAAAATACGATGTCTGGCGTGGTTGCGTAGTAAGCACACGGTATTAATTATTGATGCTTAAGTGATAAGTCACTCGGTTTTGTTGGTATTATTAATGTAATAATACAATAAAATCTTTTTATATAAAAGCAGAATACTTTTATAAAGCTATACATTTTATTAGATAATAATTAGAATATATTATATTTTATTATGATATAGTGTTTCAGATAGTACTGTATAGTATTTGCGTATAGTAAAATCTTTTATAAAGTTATTCATTTTATTAGATTATAAATAGAATATATTATATTTTATTTTGCTTTAAATATGGATAGTCGATTAAAGTAAATCAATCTAACTAGATTCATGAAGTTAATTCTTATGCATTCTATTTTTCTATAAATGTAAGCTCATTCATTCATTATTTTTTACGAATTCACTTTGAAACTACAGAGATAAACTATAGAGAGAAAGAAGAAAGTATTATCTTTATTTCACTACTTATATATCCAAATTTTCTTCTTAAGGTAGGGAATATTATTTGTTGTACTCGTAAGGAGTGTTATTCTTTTTATTCAGCGAAGAGAAGCTGTTGTTATTCCAATTCTTATTATTCATTGGAATAACTCGTATATCTGATCTACCCTATACTTGGTGACATTCTTCTATTATTCATTGGAATATCATGTCGCATGTTTTACAGGACTGGTTAAAATCTTTATTATTATTAGTTGGAACATCCATTTGTGTGTTTTACAGGACACGGTTAAAACTTGATTATTATTCCGTTGGAACATCCTATTCGTGTGTTTTAGGACTGATTAAAATCTTATTATTATTCTATTAGAACATCACATGCGTGTGTTTTACAGGACCGACCGGTTTAAATCTTTATTATTACATTGGAACATCCACTGTCGATTGCAAATTTTGCACGACTGGTTTCTTATTATTATTATTACGTTGGAATAACTTTAATACATCGGCAATCACTGCGTGCGTGGTGATTTCTTTTGTTATTCCATTCTTTATTATACTCGGTTGGTTAAAGTTTCAACTTCTATACTCTATGAAATTAGTAGAATATCTCTTGATATTTGCGCTTCATCCGAGATCTTTTCATGGAAATATTTTACGATCATTCTTGAATTTTACTTTACAAAAGCGATTATCGTGTTGACAATTTGGGACGTTAATAATTCTGGATAAAATAATTCTTGAACTTGTTTTATTGAATTCTTATATCATTGTCATCATCCTCATGTTTATATTTTGTTGAAAGTTATCTCGTGGCACGTAGTGCGTAGATGGACTTGGTATGATTATGACCGGGGATTATTCGGTGTAATCATGTTAATCGTAATGTTACAAATGATGTGGTAAAAGTTCTCGTTGGCCCGTAGTGCATTGATGGACGAGTTGTTGGCATGATCATGACCATTAATGAATACACGAATATTCTTGGCCCGTAGTGCATGGATAATTGTGGTAGTGATACTTAAAGAATATCCTTGGTAAGTAGTGTAGGGGTGATTCGATGATGTGGAATATTTATTATTTTCGAGTCAAAGCGATAATGATGATAAAAACCTTTTAAATCATAAAAGATAGTAGATTTTATCTTCTACTTGTCTCTTTTAATGGATTGCTTGTTCATTTTGCAATTAAACTTGATGTACATTATATTTTATCGGTTTAACATTGTTGGAGACTAATGATAATTTATTATGCATTATCTTAGTCATAATATTTCTTCTTGGGCTAGTTGAGCTCACCCTTTCTTTCTTTCATTCTCTTCTTCGGAAATGAGAATATAATGGGGGACGAGTCGGGGAGCGGAGTGATGGTCCGGAGGATAGCATTAGTAGTCCTCTTTATTACGTGAAATAGTGTGATAATAATTGTAATGAGGACTCCTTTTGAGTTTGTATAATCTCAGTAGATAATATTTGTATTCAAACTCACGAGTTTATGTTTGTCGTATATTATACCTGACGGTTGTATTAGTAAGTTGTATTTGAATTACATACCATGTATGTCGACGACCCAAGATGGGTGATGTATACCTAATTTTGAAGGCGTCACACGCGAGAAGATTGGAAACGAAGAAGATGTGGCTGAGACAATTATCAAAACAGAGGAGAGATCAAGAAGAAAGACGGATAGGAGATAATTTCTTTGAGTCTGTGAGGGTACTTCTGTAATAGAGAGTTCAAATGTTCCTCTCTCCGATCCAGACATGATTCCATCTCTTACCGAAATAGAAGCTTACAGAGGTGATAAATTTTTTATCAAACAAGCAATTGGGTCTGACCGAAAAAGAAGGAGAACTTTCAAAGGTAAAAAGTGGTAAACAAACACCACCTTAGTTTGTAAAACATCCAAGTTTAACTTCCAAAGTCATTTTACCCAAGCTAAAGTAATTTAATACATGCATATCAATCTGAATCACATTTCATGCATAACTTGACCATATGTGATAACCAAAGATTTAACGCCCCGAAAAAAATCGAACATTTTGTAATTTCTTTTAATAATGAATAAAATAATATTATTTATTATTATTGTGTATTGAGAAGATGAATGTTGTTCTATAACCTAGAAAGCGTTTAACGTCAGTAGTATTTTAACTACGTGGATGAATTAAAGTGTTTGAATTTCCAAGACGAAAATAAATGTTTTCCGAGAAAGTTTACTTAAATCACTATTCATCGTTTATCGCTCGGGAATTATTTTTGAACTTCTGAGAAATACGTAACGTTAGAATATCGAGGCGAGATGGATTATGTAATAATAATCTAAGTATGGAAAACGCAATAAATTGCATGCGGACTTAATTTGGGATTATAGGTATTAAAACCTAATGGAAGAATTGAGGTAATTTGTATAAGGTGTAAACTTATGTGGGATTAATTATCAAGTTCAAGTAATTGGTTAATAAAGCCCAACTTGATTAATGCAAACCCAACAAGGAAATAAGCTATTATTATTATTAAGAAGCCCAAAGGATAAGTTAATTGAATTAGTATTGAGCCCAAACTATGATCCATTAGCTAATAATGATCCATGGGTAGACTTGATGGGCAAAGATTTTGTGTGATGCCCAAGAACTTTATGTAGCTAGCAAGAAGACTTGAAGGTTAAGTAAAGAATAGTAAGGAGGTGGAAATGAGGAGGTGGGAGGTTTAATGTCTAAAATTCCCTCACTTTGCCAAGCCTATAAATACCAAACTCATTTCTTGTGTTGGTTGATCATTTTCATCCAACTTTTCTCTCAAACATAAAGCTACTTATTGGTTAGGGAGAATAAGTCATTTAAGCACTTATAAGCCACTTCAACCATTGATAGTTTTCCAAAGCAAAAAGAAGTCTTCAAGGGTAAGACTCCTCTCTTATATCTTCATCTCTTCTATAATAGGATTGATAGAGAAGGGGAGGGTTGGATGATAGCATGTAATAAGTTACTAAAGAATGAACTTAGCTTCTAATAAGTTGAAAGAAAAAGCAACTTGAACGTTAATAAGTTGCTAGAACCATGAAGAACCTATCTTATGATGTTTAGTATGTGGAATATAGCATGAGAATTTTGATTGAAGGACTTAAGCTAATAATAAGTCATGAACATGAAGATTTCTAACTCTTAAGCTAAATAAGTTAATAACTTATGAGAATAAGTCAAGACCTACTTTGATTATAAGTTGGAGTAGCAAATAACTTGTAATGATCTTATGTTGATTAAAATCCATTAAGAACGCTTAATAATGAAGAGTCATTTAATTCGCACGATTGGGACGAAGATTGAATTCGCGGAAATTTCGGAATGGAACTCGATTTGTATTCAAAGTCGGAAATGTTGGTTTTCAATGGAAACAAGTCATTTTAGTCATTATAGAGTTCTGAACTCAAAATGACCGGATTCGACTTAAAACGAAGAACGAAAGGCCAACGTTCATTTAACGTTTATCGCTTTTTGTTAAAAATGAACCAATAGATGAATTTTAGAAAAGAAGTCAAATAAATAAAATTCTTGAATAATCATGTAGATTACGTAATTTGTGAACCGTAGGCTTTTGAACGAGCCAATTCGGACTTATAACGTAAGAAGTTATGCGTTCTCGAAGTTCACAAAATTTCAAATCGAAATTATTTTCACGGTGCATGAGTCAGCTGCACGCCAACCCTAAAGCAAAATGACCCTACGCCATGGTGCAAGTAACAAAGAATCGAGCACATCAAGAAGAGTTCGTCGCTTGCAGTCACGACCAAGAACATAGAGACTTGCGCCATGCACTACCGAAGTCCCGATTTTTGAGGAGTAAGTGGCGGCGGCACAAGTAATACAGACCAGATAAGTGTATGGCTTGTATTGCAGCCACCAAAATTTCAAGACCAAGACAATAGTAAAGATTTATATATAGAACATGGTTAGTAATTAATAACCAATTGGACAAGGATTATAATGAAACATTGTTAAGACATATTAAGCCTTAAGTATGAACACTTAGGGTTTAGTTAACTCAATTGCAAATGAATGAAAGAATGATCTTACGGAAAGCTAGAAACGATAATAACAAATCTAATATGTAATTAGATTGAGAAGTAGGGTAAGATTCTTTAGGAACCATGTATGATCATTCATGACCTAATGTTCTATGTTATGCTATCATTTAATGTAGAGACCTTAAAGACGTACAGTGCACGTGTTATAATTTGTAGCAGACGCTAAAGGCAAGTACTCTAACCCTTGTTCCAGTTCGATCTGGGCAAGTCTTTGTGATTCATGTATTCTTCACATGAGTTAGTATTTGAGGAATGTCAAAGCCAATCCTTTCGGCTAGACATATGCTATGTTATTCTATCAAGTGTTGATAAGGATTTACCGAACTAATATTGTTGTGGTTTTCAAAGGTAGATTGTGTATGCTCAAATTATTTGTCGTCAAACGACATGCACGTGAGGTTGCCACAACTTAAACGTATATACGTTTAATGAATGTAGTGTTGATCAACATAGAGTACTATGAGTTGATCACTCAGAAGTGCTCGTAAGCTTTACGACGGACTTACGGACTTAGTTCCGGTTGTCCTTTTCAAAAGAACTTATGAATGCTCATATACTTGAGTCATAATTATTATTCCCTTAAGTATGGTTGTAAAACGCGTTTTGAAAAAAAAAGAAGTGCTATTTTGATTTATCGATAGTACTTCGAACTATTGTTCGCTTATTAAAGATATATGAGTTCTATGTTTCAAGCATGTTGTTTATTAGAATTGTAGTACTTGTCGAGCTAGTCATGCTCATTCTTGCTTGAACCATATGAACACGCCTAAGATCGAGCTTACGTAAGTCTCGTGCAAGGATAAAGGCAAGGCTAAGATGAACCCGTAGCATAACTATGTAATAGTATGGGAAGACTATTTGTAATATATTGATATTATGACAAAGACAATGTATTGATTGTAAAGAACCTGGGTATGTAAATATTCTTTGATATATATATAAGACATATCCGCATATTCTTTTCGAGGCTTTTCAATTGAATGTTTATGTGAATCAGAAGACCGCAGTAGCACCATCTGTCGGGTTGGAAGATACCCGGATTTGGGGGCGTCACAGGTTGGTATCAAAGCAATAGGTTATAAAACTCAAGGGGGGAAATAAAACCTTAAGTCATAACCTTAAGAAAAGTCAAAGAATAAAAGATGGAAGTTAACCTTATAAAAATGCATCATATATGTTATGTGTTTTATTATACTGACGTTTACTAATCAACTCTTTTGTTGTTATAGATGTCAGGTGAAAATAGAAATGTACAGGTAGTCAGCGAAGGGTCGAGTAAACCAGATAGAAATCATACCGAACCCCATAGCAACAGATCCGGAGATAGTTGTGGTGGAGTCCGGAGACTCCGAAAGCTTAGACCTCATGTCTGTATTTGACGGCATGATAGAAGAAGAAGTTGAAGCAGTGTCCTTTAACCAAGTAGCAATAGCAGCAGAGATAACTTCAGGAGAGTCGATGATGTCACTGTTCATGTCAGTAATAGATATGAACGTACACTATTGTCAGGAGGTCAAGGAGCTGAAGGCGGAGATCCAAGCGGTTATAGAGGACAAGACGGACGTGGAGTCCATGTGGGAACAGGAACACGACGAGAGAGTTTTGGCTAAGGACAAAGTCCTTGAGCTAAAACAAGAGGTCTTTGAGCTTAGGAGTGAGCTAAAGACCAAGAAACAAAAGATAGAGAGAATGTCCTATATTCATAGGAGTTCTCATAAGGATTTCCAGTTGCAAGTAAATGGGTATCCTAGAGTCAAAGGCGTACGCGACATACTATCACCGTGATATATTATCACGGTCTTGCCAAGGCAGATTTCGAGAATGCCTTAAAGCAGATATGATCGAGTAAGTTGTTAGAGTAGTTAAGTATGTACATATTTGTGTATTTAGTAGTGACGTAAAGCCCTTTTGTATAATTAAGGGTAGTCTTTTGTAAATCCCAATTTTGGAAAGCAATAATGGAAAGTAATGTATCCAAATTTTAGGTTGTTTTTATGTAACCGATGTAGTATTATACTACGATGAATTAATATAAGTTTTCATTGTCGAAAAATGTTGAGTAATGAATGTTTAAGTTATTGTTTAAATATGGAATAATAACTAACTGACAGAAATTCATCATAACGGAATATTTGGTTATTGTAACAGCAAAATGCCGCCAAGAAGAGTACCCCGTACCCAAGGTGCGTACATGAATCAACCAGAGGGAGGTCCGGTTAACCCCATGCAAGAATTTTTGAACCTTTTAACCGCAGCCTTTAACCAAACTGGGGCTAATATCCCCGTGAATCCTAGTGTAGTACGAGCTACTACATTTAAGGACTTTAAGAGTGTGGGTCCGTCGGAGTTCAAAGGAAC
Source organism: Panax quinquefolius (assembly GCA_020205615.1). Classification (NCBI taxonomy): domain Eukaryota; kingdom Viridiplantae; phylum Streptophyta; class Magnoliopsida; order Apiales; family Araliaceae; genus Panax; species Panax quinquefolius. The sequence goes on along the minus strand of CM035160.1, from coordinate 26,974,106 downwards.
TACGGACCCTATCGAAGCCCAAATGTGGGTTAGGGAGATTGAGAAGGCATTTGTAATAGCAAATGTCGACGAGGCCCAAAAGGTTGCCTTTGCAACCTATATGATGAAGGGAGAGGCCAACTTTTGGTGGGAGGCCAATCAGGCGAGGGCCGGAATAGATGCTATAACGTGGGTGAGGTTCAAGGAAATATTCTATGAGAACTACTTTCCCACAAGCATGCAGGGAAGGATGGAGATGCGATTTTTAGATTTAAAACAAGGGGACATGACAGTTCCTCAGTATGCCGCCAAGTTTAATGAACTGGCAAGGTTCGCTCCACATCAAGTGGATACTGAGGTGAGGAAGGCGCGACGGCTCGAAAGGTGGCTTGAAAACCTCGCTCTATAATCAGATATTGGTATTCCAAAGTACTTCTTTTGGAATCGTTTTAGAGAAGGCAATAATTGCCGAAGGTGGTAGTGAGGCGTTGAGCCAATACCACAAAGAAAAGAAGAATAAGGGAAAGGTTGACGGGAGAGTCAAGATTGAGGGAGCCAGTGGAAGTGGCGAGGGTCAAGAGGAAGGCATTTAGCTCTGGGAATACCGAGTGAAGCAAGGAGACCCAAGAGAAGAATGGAGGCTCGCAAGATCTCGTGGGAAGACTCATTTAGAGTCTATCTCAAGGGGAAGGCCGTCTGCTACTAATCTGTGGACAAGAGGGCATATTGCGCCTAATTATCCAAGTCCAAGAAGAACCATGGATGCTTTGTGTGTGGATCAATCGACCACATGGCAAAAGAATCGCCCAAGAAGGGGACGGACGGGAACCGGGCACTAATAAAATGGTAAGTTAGCTATTGGGGGTCCAACACATGCCTGTGTAGTCGATGGGTCGTACCTTTAACATGACGATACCAAGATGCTACAGCATCTGGGGACGCCGTCGCAGTATATAATCCGATCAACGATATCAATGCGACGTATGTTGTTTGATTCGGGTGCTACTTGTTCGCTTTATAGCATGCGATTTTGCTAGACGATTAGGATTACTTCTAAAAGTTGCTATACCTTTAAATATTAAGGTAGCAAACGAAGAGATTATTCTCGTTGAAAATGTTCACAAGAGTTGTTGTGTAGATATTCGGGTTGTAAATTATCAAGAGATTTATTACTAATAAAGTTAGGAGAATTGATGTAATTTCTTGAATGGATTGGTTGGTAAACCATGGGGCAATTATAGATTGTCAAAAGAAATGTGTGAACATTAAGACATTAGAACACCCCCTGTAGTATTTTATGGGAATAGATCGCTTCGGACGCTCGTGTTGTTCTAACCATGACACAAACTAGGAAATTATTGAGGAAGGGTGTGTAGGTTATTTGTGTCATGTGGTTGATACCCAGAGAGTGTGGAGCGACCATGGAACAAATACCTATAGTGAGTGAATTCGTGGATGTATTTCCAAGTGAGTTACCGGGTCTTCCACGGATAGGAGACCGAAGTTCATAATAGATATTGTGCCAGAGTGGTACTCAGCTTCCTGTGGCAACCAGATCGTTATGGCGCCAAAGTGGAGATGAAGGAGTTGATGGGCACAACCGCAAGAACTGTTGGATGTGAAGTACATTCAACCGAAAGTGTTTCACGTGGGAGCAACCTAAGTCGTTTTGTCAAAAAGAAGGACGGATCACGAGACTTTGTATCGACCACCGAGAGTCGAACAAGTTAACGATAAAGAATAAGTATCCATTGCCCAGATCGATGATCTCTTTGATCGCTTGAAAGGGCTAAATATTTTCTAAAATAGATTTGCGATGTGGTATCATCAGCTGAAGGTTAGGGATGAAGATGTGCCAAAGACATCATTCATAACTCGTTATGGTCATTACGAGTTTCTGGTGATGTCATTTGGGTTGACTAATGCACCTGCTGCTTTTATGGACATGATGAACATGGTGTTCAAACAATATTTGGACAAGTTCGTCGTGGTGTTTATTGATGATATTCTAGTCTACTCTAAGACGCCAGAAGATCATGCTGAACACCTAAGAATAGTGTTGGAAACATTAAGAAAGGAGAAGTTATATGCGAAGTTCACTAAGTGTGAATTTTGGTTAGAGAGGGTTCAGTTTTTAGGTCATGTTATTGACCATGAGGGGATTTCAGTAGATCCAGCGAAGGTGGAAGCCGTGATGAATTGGGAACAACCGAAAACGCCGACTGAGGTGCGGAGTTTCTTAGGGTTAGCAGGTTACTATCGAGGTTCATTCAGGACTTTTCAAAGATAGCTACTCCACTGACTAACTTGACAAGGAAGACGGTGAAGTACGTATGGACTGAGAAATGCGAAGATAGCTTTCAAGAACTGAAGAAGAAGTTGAGTGAAGCGCTTGTTTTGTCATTACCGGATGACATGTGAAATTTCAGTAGTTTATAGCGATGCTTCAGATAAAAGGACTAGGTTACATGCTCATGCAAAGATGGCAAGGTCATTCACAGATGCTGTCTCAGGCGCTTGAAAGATTATGAGAAAGTTTACCCTACTCATGATCCGAATCTGGTCATGGTGGTGTTTGCCCTAAAGATATGGCGACATTATCTTTATGGGGAAAAGTGTGAGATATACATGGACCACAAAAGTCTACAATATATCTTCACATAGAAGGAGTTGAATATGAGGCAGAGGAGATGGCTGGAGTTGATAAAGGATTACGACTGTGAAATCCTGTATCACCCGGGAAAAGCCAATGTAGTTGCCGACGCCTTAAGTAGGAAGGGTCGGGAAAAGTTGTCTTTGTTAACGGCTCAAACTGAGTTAATAACAGAGATGGCTAGAATGGAGTTGGAAGTGAAGCTGTCAAGTGAAGTGGGACAAATGTTGTTTGCGACGGAGATGCAATCTACCATCGTAGAGAGAGTTAAGGAGGTGCAACTCAAAACTGATGAGTGTAATCGGATGAGAGAGCGGCTGATCAATGAAAAAGATATTAAGTACAGTCTTGATAACGAGGGATTATTAAGATTTGAGGGAAGAATTTGGGTTCCGAATGAAATGGAATTAAAGGAGCAAGTTTTACAAGAGGCTCATAGTTCAAGGTTTTCAATTCATCCTGGTAGTACTAAGATGTATCAAGATCTTCGACAGAGTTTCTGGTGGCCGAACATGAAGAGAGAGATTGCCGAGTACGTTAGTAGGTGCTTGACTTGTCAGAGGGTTAAGGCCGAACATCAACGACCAAGTGGCTTGTTATAGCCATTAGAAATTTGAGTGGAAGTGGGAGAATATCACGATGGATTTTGTGGTGGACTTCAATAATACACGTAAGGGGTATGATGCGATTTGGGTAATAGTGGACCGATTGACAAAGTCTACTCACTTTTTGCCAATTAGGGTTAAGTATAACTTAGACTCGCTTAGCTAAACTTTATATTAAGGAAATAATTCTAGACATGGAGTGCCAAGATCGATAAGTGTCGATCGTGATCCACGATTCACGCCGAACTTTGGAGAAGTCTACAAGAGCAATTGGGAACGCAGCTTGAAGTCGAAAGTATGCAGTATCATCCATGCACGGATGGGATGAGCGAGAGGACAATTCAGACGTTAGAAGATATGCTAAGATCCTGCGTCATGGATTTCAAAGGTAGTTGGGATGATCATCTACCATTAGTGGAGTTTGCGTATAACAATAGTTATCATGCAAGCATAGGTATGCCGCCATACGAAGCTTTGTATGGGAGGAAATGCAGAACGCCACTATATTGGGATGAGGTAGGAGAACGCCGGATGTTGGGACCAGAATTGGTACAATAGACAGTGGATATTGTTAAGAAGATTCAGATGCGTCTTCTAGCAGCTCAAGACAGACAGAAGAAGTTTACGGATCCGCATAGAGAGAATCGAGAGTTTGAAGTAGGTTCGTATGTATTTTTGAAAGTATCTCCCTGGAAAGGAAAGATACGTTTTGGAAAGAAGGGAAAGTTAAGTCTAAGATTTATAGGACCTTTCGAGGTATTGAAACGGGTAGATGAGGTAGCTTACATGTTAGCATTACCTCAAGACCTAGAACGAATACATAATGTATTTCACGTATCCGTGTTACGTCCTTATAAGCCAGATTATAAGCATTTGATAGAATATGAGCCTATTCATGTCGAAAAGGACTTAACATACGAGGAAACGCCGGTTCAAATTGTCGATAGAAAAGAACAAGTTCTGCGGAATAAAGTCATATCTTTGGTGAAGGTAATATGGAAGAACCATGATGCAGAAGAAGCAACGTGGGAGTTAGAAGAAAAGATGAGAAAGAATTACCCGCAATTATTTGTGTAATTTTTTTTTATATAGCGAGATTCTGGGGACAGAATCCTTATAAGGGGGAGAGAGTGTAACGCCCCAAAAAAATCGAACATTTTGTAATTTCTTTTAATAATGAATAAAATAATATTATTTATTATTATTGTGTATTGAGAAGATGAATGTTGTTCTATAACCTAGAAACGCTTTAACGTCAGTAGTATTTTAACTACGTGGATGAATTAAAGTGTTTGAATTTCCAAGACTAAAAATAAATGTTTTTCGAGAAAGTTTATTTAAAATCACTATTCATCGTTTATCGCTCGGGAATTATTTTTGAACTTCCGAGAAATACGTAACGTTAGAATATCGAGGCGAGATGGATTATGTAATAATAATCTAAGTATGGAAAACGCAATAAATCGCATGCGGACTTAATTTGGGATTATAGGTATTAAAACCTAATGGAAGAATTGAGGTAATTTGTATAAGGTGTAAACTTATGTGGGATTAATTATCAAGCTCAAGTAATTGGTTAATAAAGCCCAACTTGATTAATGCAAGCCCAACAAGGAAATAAGCTATTATTATTAGCAAGCCCAAAGGATAAGTTAATTGAATTAGTATTGAGCCCAAACTATGATCCATTAGCTAATAATGATCCATGGGTAGACTTGATGGGCAAGGATTTTTGTGTGATGCCCAAGAACTTTATGTAGCTAGCAAGAAGACTTCAAGGTTAAGTAAAGAAGTAAGGAGGTGGAAATGAGGAGGTGGGAGGTTTAATGTCTAAAATGCCCTCACTTTGCCAAGCTTATAAATACCAAGCTCATTTTCAGGTTGGTTGATCATTTTCATCCAACTTTTCTCTCAAACATAAAGCTACTTATCGTTAGGGAGAATAAGTCACTTAAGCACTTATAAGCCACTTCAACCATTGATAGTTTTCCAAAGCAAAAAGAAGTCTTCAAGGGTAAGACTCTCTCTTATATCTTCATCTCTTCTATAATGGGATTGATAGAGAAGGGGAGGGTTGGATGACAAGATGTAATAAGTTACTAAAGAATGAACTTAAGCCGTAATAAGTTGAAAGAAAAAGCAACTTGAACATTAATAAGTTGCTAGAACCATGAAGAACCTATCTTATGATGTTTAGTATGTGGAATATAGCATGAGAATTTTGATTCAAGGACTTAAGTTAATAATAAGTCGCTTGAACATGAAGATTTCTAACTCTTAAGCTAAATAAGTTAATAACTTATGAGAATAAGTCAAGACCTACTTTGATTATAAGTTGGATTAGCAAATAACTTGTAATGATCTTATGTTGATTAAAATCCATTAAGAACGCTTAATAATGAAGAGTCGCTTTAATTCGCACGACGAGACGACATCAGATTGAATTCGTGAAATTCCTGAATGGAACTCGTATTTTGTATTCAAAGTTGGAAATGTTGGTTTTCAATGGAAACAAGTCATTTTAGTCATTATAGAGTTGCGGACTCAAAAATGACCGGATTCTGACTTAAAACGAAGAACGAAAAGCGTTGAACGCTCATTTAACGCTTATCGCTTTCGTTAAAAATGAACCAATAGGTGAATTTTTAGCAAACAAAGTCAAATAGATAAAATTCTTGAATAATCATGTAGATTACGTAATTTTTGAACCGTAGGCTTTTGAACGAGCCAATTCGGACTTATAACGAAGAAGTTATGCGTCCGGGAAGTTCACAAAATTTCAAAACTGAAATTGTTTTCTGGTGCACAGAGTTGGTGCCTCGGCGCCAACCCTAGGAAAAAAATGATCCGCGCCATGGCATATGTTGGAGCGAGTAGATCATCACATTGCAAGAGTTCGCCGCAAACGACCAAGAAACATGAGACTCGGCCATGCAGCTGCCGAGTTCGGATTTTTGAGGAGTAAGATGGCGGCGCAGTACATGCAAGACACCAGTGTAATGGCCGGTACCGCATGCATTTGAAACCTCAAGACCAAGACAATAGTAAAGATTTATATATAGAACATGGTTAGTAATTAATAACCAATTGGACAAGGATTATAATGAAACATTGTTAAGACATATTAAGCCTTAAGTATGAACACTTAGGGTTTAGTTAACTCAATTGCAAATGAATGAAAGAATGATCTTACGGAAAGTCGAAAACGATAATAACAAATCTAATATGTAATTAGATTGAGAAGTAGGGTAAGATTCTTTAGGAACCATGTATGATCATTCATGACCTAATGTTCTATGTTATGCTATCATTTAATGTAGAGACCTTAAAGACGTACAGTGCACGTGTTATAATTTGTAGCAGACGCTAAAGGCAAGTACTCTAACCCTTGTTCCAGTTCGATCTGGGAAAGTCTTTGTGATTCATGTATTCTTCACATGAGTTAGTATTTGAGGAATGTCAAAGCCAATCCTTTCGGCTAGACATATGCTATGTTATTCTATCAAGTGTTGATAAGGATTTACCGAACTAATATTGTTGTGGTTTTCAAAGGTAGATTGTGTATGCTCAAATTATTTGTCGTCAAACGACAGGCACGTGAGGTTGCCACAACTTAAACGTATATACATTTAATGAATGTAGTGTTGATCAACATAGAGTACTATGAGCTGATCACTCAGAAGTGCTCGTAAGCTATGATGGATTTTACGGACTTAGTGTGTCGGGTCAGTCTTTTCAAAAAGAACTTATGAATGCTCATATACTTGAGTCATAATTATTATTCCCTTAAGTATGGTTGTGTAAAACGCTTTTTGAAAAAAAAGAAGTGCTATTTTGATTTATCGATAAGTATTGTGAACTATTGTTCAGCTTATTAAAGATATATGAGTTCTATGTTTCAAGCATGTTGTTTATTAGAATTGTAGTACTTGCCGAAGCTAGTCATGCTCATTCTTGCTTGAACCATATGAACACAAGCCTAAGATCGAAAGCTTACGTAAGTCTCGTGCAATGATAATGGCAAGGCGAAGATGAACCCGTAGCATAACTATGTAATAGTATGGGAAGACTGTTTGTAATATATTGATATTATGACAAAGACAATGTATTGATTGTAAAGAACCTGGGGTATGTGAATATTCTTTTGATATATATATAAGACATCCGTTCTTTTGAGGCTTTTCAATTGAATGTTTATGTGAACTGTAGCACCGTGTAGCACCATCTGTCGGGTTGGAAGATACCCGGATTTGGGGGCGTCACAGGTTGGTATCAAAGAAATAGGTTATAAAACTCAAGGGGGGAAATAAAACCTTAAGTCATAAACTTAAGAAAAGTCAAAGAATAAAAGATGGAAGTTAACCTTATAAAAATGCATCATATATGTTATGTGTTTTATTATACTGACGTTTACTAATCAACTCTTTTGTTGTTATAGATGTCGGTGAAAATAGAAATGTCTGATGGTAGTCGTGAAGGGGTCAGTAAACCAGATAGAAATCATACTAGAACCCCATAAAGAAATCCGGAGATAGTTGTGGTGAGTCAGGAGACTCAAAGGAGACCTCGTATACATATTTGACGACATGATAGAAGAAGAAGTTGAAGCAGTGTCCTTTAACCCAGTAGCAATAGCAGCAGAGATAACTTCAGGAGAGTTGATGATGTCACTGTTCATGTCAGTAATAGATAAGAACGTACACTATTGTCAGGAGGTCAAGGAGCTGAAGGAGGAGCTCCAAGCGGTTATAGAGGACAAGATGGACGTGGAGTTCATGTGAGAACAGGAACATGACGAGAGAGTTTTGGCTAAGGACAAAGTCCATGAGCTAAAACAAGAGGTCTTTGAGCTTAGGAGTGAGCTAAAGACCAAGAAACAAAAGATAGGGAGAATGTCCTATATTTATAGGAGTTCTCATGAGGATTTTCAGTTGCAAGTAATTTGGTATCCGTGAGTCGAAGCAGACACGCGACATCTATCGGTAGTGATATTATTGTCGGTCTTGCCAAGGTAGATTTCGAGAATGCCTTAAGGCAGATATGATCGAGTAAGTTGTTAGAGTAATTAAGTATGTACATATTTGTGTATTTAGTAGTGACGTAAAGCCCTCTTTTGTTTAATTAAGGGTAGTCTTTTTGTAAATCCCAATTTTTGGAAAGCAATAGCGGGAAAGTAATGTATCCAGCTTAGGCTGTTTTATGTAACCGATGTAGTATTATACTACGGTGAATAAATATAAGTTTCTATTTTCTAAAAATGTTGAGTAATGAATGTTTAAGTTATTGTTTAAATATGGAATAATAACTAACTGACAGGAAATGCATCATAACGGAATATGTGGTTATTTAGCAATGACAAAATGCCGCTTGAAAGAGTACCCGTACCCAGGTGCGTACATGAATCAACCGGAGGAGGTCCGATTAACCCCATGCAAGAATTTTGAACCTTTAACCGCATGACCTTTAACCAAATGGGGCTAATATCCCGTGAATCACAGTGTGTAGAAGCTACTACATTTAAGGATTTTAAGAGTGTGGGTCATGGGAGTTCAAAGGAACTACGGACCTATCGAAGCCCAAATGTGTGTTAGGGAGATTGAGAAGGCATTTGTAATAGCAAATGTCGATTGAGGCCCTAAAAAGTTGCCTTGCAACCTATATGATGAAGGGAGGCCAACTTTTGGTGGGAGGCCAATCAGGCGAGGGTCGGATTAGATGTTATAACGTGGGTGAGGTTCAAGGAAATATTCTACGAGAACTACTTTCCTACAAGCATGCAGGGAAGGATGGAGATGCGATTTTTAGATTAAAAATAAGGGGACATAGCAGTTCCCAAGATATCTTGTAAATTTAATGAATCGGAAGGTTCGCTCCACATCAAGTGGATCTTGAGGTGAGGAAGGCACGACGGTTCGAGCAGGGCTTGAAACCCTGACTCTATAACCGTATATTGGTATTCCAAAGTACTTCTTTTGGAATCGTTTTAGAGAAGGCAATAATTGTCGAAGGTGGTAGTGAGGCGTTGAGCGATACCACAAAGAAAAGAAGAATAAAGGGAAAGGTTGACGGGAGAGTCAAGATTGAGGGAGCCAATGGAAGTGGCGAGGGTCAAGAGGAAGGCATTTAGCTGGGAAATAGGAGTGAAGCAAGGAGACCAAGAGAAGAATGGAGGCTGCAGATATGTGGGAAGACTCGTTTAGAGTCTCTCTCGAGGAAAGTCAAATCTGCTTCATAATTTGTGGACAAGAGAGGGCATTTTGCGCCTAATTGTCCAAGTCCAAGAAGAACCATGGGTGCTTTGTGTGTGGATCAGTGACCACATGGCAAAGAAGCTGCCCGAAGAAAGAAGGGGATGACGGGGCGGGGCACTAATAAGCAGTAAGTTAGCTATTGGTGGTCAGCCTGAGACGAAGTAGGTGATGGGTCGATACCTTTAACATGACGATCCAATATGAGGTTGCATTAGGGGACGTCGTCATAGTATTATTCCGATCAGCGATATCAATGCATATATGTTGTTTGATTCGGGTGCTACTTGTTCATTTATAGCGATGCGATGATTTACTTAGGCGATTAGGATTACTTCGAAAAGTTGCCTATACCTTTAAATATTAAGGTAGTAAACGAAGAGATTATTACTGTTGAAAATGTTCACAAGAGTTGTTGTGTAGATATTCGGGGTTGTAAATTATCAGTAGATTTATTACCAATAAAGTTTGGAGAATTCGATGTAATTCTCGGAATGTATTGGTTGGTAAACCATGGGGAAATTATAGATTGTCAAAAGAAATGTGTGAACATTAAGACATTAGAACAACCTCGGGTAGTATTTTATGGGAATAGATCGTCGGGACGTTCGTGTTGTCTAACCATGATACAAACTAGGAAATTATTGAGGAAGGGATGTGTAGGCTATTTGTGTCATGTGGTTGATACCCATAGAGTGGGAGCGACCATGGAATAAATACCTATAGTGAGTGAATTCGTGGATGTATTTCTAAGTGAGTTATTGGGTCTTAGCCGAGATAGGAGACAAGAGTTCATAATAGATATTGTGCGGGGGCGGTACAGGTTTCGAGGCACCGTATCGTATACGGGCGCCTTGATGGAGATGAAGAAGTTAATGGTAAAGGCTGCAAGAAATCATTGGGGGAAGTACATTCAACCGAGTGTTTGGCCGTAGGGAGACCTTAGGTCTTTGTTTGTCAAAAAGAAGGACGGATCGCTAAGACTTTGTATCGACTACCGAGAGTTGAACAAGTTAACGATAAAGAATAAGTATCCATTGCCCAGAATCGATGATCTCTTTGATCAGTTGAAAGGGGATAAATATTTTTCTAAAATAGATTTGCAGACAGGGTATCCAGGACGAAGATAATTTTCATCACCTGTCTTTACCTGAAACATCGAAGATCATGGTTATACCAAATCACAGTTCCTGTTCATAATCTTAATAAATTCATCTTTGCATTACGGGCCAAAGATATTCGTCAACAGTTTATCTTTGCACTACTGGCCAAAGATATTCAACCACAGATCATCTTTGCACTACAGGCCAAAGATATTCAACAACAGATCATCTTTGCACTACATGCCAAAGATATTCAACAACAGATCATCTTTGCACTACAGGCCAAATATATTAATATCTCAATGAAATATATAATCATTTCAGAATTTATATAAACAATAATTATAACCATGTTGATCAATTCACCTTTGCACTTAAGCTAAAGATATTCAATTATAAATTCAATGATCATGATCATACCAGTCAACAATTCAACTTCGCACTACTGGCCAAAGAGAACCCATAGTTACGATCATACCAATAATCTACCCATCTTTACACTTAAGTCAAAGAAAAATTTCATCACCAGGATTATAAAAATGTTATATATGATAATAAAAACAATATGATCAACAACTGCATTTAATTTCAAGAGTAAGATTTATAAATCAACGATAATTTGGTCATAAAAAGAAACCAATTTTGTCGTGAATAGTACTCATGAATAGTAACTCGTGAATAGTACTCCGTATTCGTACATAGTACCGTATACGTAAATAATGTCATATACATAAATAGTGTCGTATACGTGAATAGTGCCGTATACGTGAATAGAATTGTATACGTGAATAGTAATCCCGACACAAAAAGGTAGATATTCCACAATAAAATCCATATAAATATTTCGGTATAATGATATTGAAAGAATAACATCATTATGAAGAAAATAACACCCCTTACTATAATAATGACAATATCTCTTACCTCAAAAGAGCAGTACTTCTGATCGGAATATCGGTATAAGGTTGAAGGAAACTTGCACTGATGAATAGCAACTCACAAACTATCTAAATACTCACAAAATACGCTCGATAATATAGAGAGAAAAAGAGAGAAAACTTGTTTCTGGTGTGATTTTCAATTTTAACTAAGCACCCTATTTATAGAAAAATGTTAGAACGCCGAAGCAGGCTTTACCTGCTACTATTCCCACCCACCACTTTTGAAATAGAATTTGAGCATATTTCTTCATCAACCAAAGGTGGGGCCCACCCATTCTAGAATTTTCTATCAAAAATCATTTATAAACATAATTTTCGAATCAGTCACCTCTTAAAATTCATAACAAATCATACGTTAATTTTTAACAGTTCAAAATTTGTGGACATATACTCAACTTATATATGTATAACATATCCAAAAATCACAACGATCCAACGGTCGGATTAAAAATTATAACTCACATAATATATCTAAAGAACAACGATTTTTTGAATTATGAGTCCTTGGACCGATTTCATTCAAAGCGATACTCTGAAAAATCCACTGATGAATTTTGAGTGATTCCAATTTCTATGGTTAGCTTACTTCCAGGACTTTCTTTTGATATATGGCTCATCTCTTAACTCATTATACACAAAGAGTTATAGATTTTGCAAAATTAAGTAATAAACTAATTTTCTGAAAATTTCCAAATTTCGATCCTCATTTCGACAAAATACTAATAAAACACCTCAGTATTAATTCCTTCATTTATATCCATATAAAAATAAATATTTCCTTATAATATAAATCAATAATTAATTATTCACAAATAATATTACAGAATCACAATTATGAAAACCAAGTCGTTCCCAGGAAAGAGGGGACTTTCTGATAAAGATTTCTCCTTATTGGCGCGCAATTAGGTTTTTCCTAGACAGAACTTCCTTAGACATTGTCAATAATGCTATCTAGCAATATTATTCAAATAATATGAATTATTGATCTGATAATAGAGATACTGTGCAGTGACAATTATTGAACAAAAATAATATAAAATATCAACGTAGAAATTATTGAATTAATAAAATAAAATACTGAACAGTAATTACTGTAATAATTATTGAGTAATGCCTTTTTACGTAAGAATCAATAATTCAAAAATACTGTGCAATCTACCGTATTCTTGTGCAACAACAGCGTATTTTACTTTACCCACCGGGTATTCAACAGATGTTAATCTGTAACTATTTAAATCGTTATTTATAAAACTCAAATTTGTCGTTTTCTTCATTCGACGGTTATTACATTATAGGGCCCATAAATGGGTTTTTGCATTGTAAATGCGAATATTTCCGAACAACAAGAATATTCCACGACCAAACGAATATTCCCCACAATAATAAGTATTTTATAGCCACTGCTTATTTTTGAAAAAATTTCACATATCACCCTTAACTTTAACTTTTATCAATTTAACTATTTACTAAATAGACAAATTGAATACTTTTATTTCATAAAATTAGGGTCTTACAATCTCCCTCCTTATAAAAATTTCGTCCTCGAAATTTACGTACTAGTATTTCAAAGAGTTGAGAATACTTTGCTTTCATTTCAGATTCCATCTTCCCTGTCATCATGATTTCTCCATTGCTCATCTCCTATATTTCAGATATTATTCTAGAATACAGCTTAAAAACAAAGGTTAATTGACATATCATAATTTGTTAACTAATCAAGTAACAAAAATTAGCTTAGCTAGGACACACTAGCGAAGGATATTACTCGTCTCTCCCTTTCTAGTTCTAATCCCGGATCTCCGCCAGAGATCATATCCCTAAGCTCTGATACCAAATATAACGCCCCCAAAATAGTTCCAATCCATCCAACCAATTCTGGGTCGCCAAATACATGGTATAGAAAATAACTACAATTTTATTACAATAATTGTCGTGAAAAATACAACAACACATATGTTGTGAGTTTGATACAAATATATACCAACTGTGACTCATGTCCCAACCTTGGATTAACACGTCACAATGGCGCCTTACATAAAGGTACAACGATGCCTTACATATAGAAACCATGCTATAGAGGAAATGACATGGGAGTTGGAAACGGAAATAAAAGCGAGGTACCCTCACCTTTTCGAAACACCAGGTACGTATGTCAATTTCGAGGACGAAATTTCATAAGGAAGGAAGGTTGTAAGACCCCAATTTATTATAAATAAAATTAAATTTCCTCTATTTATTATTTTGAAATAGTAAGGTTTGATTTGATTAATGTGGTTAGTTATGGGTAAAATGCGCAAATATTTTAAATAAGCAAGTGGTTATAAAATATTCATTTTATCGGAGAATATTCGTTTTGGTCGTGGAATATTCTTCTTGTCGGGGAATATTTAAATGACACGACGCTTGACCTTGTGTGGCCCCCATAATGAAAGCGATTGGATGAAGAAAACGACAAGTATAAGTTGTTTATTAATAACGGCGTAGTTATTACAGATTATCTTGTTGGAATACCCGTTGGTTAAAACACGATGAATACGCGTTATTGCATTGAAAGAAGCATACGGTATTGCACCAATTATTGATTCTTACGTAAGAAGACACTACTCAATAATTGTTACAGTAATTACTGTTCAATATTTTATTTCATTGATTCAATAATTGCTACGTTGATATTTTATATTACTGTTGTTTTAATAATTGTCACTACACAGTATTTTTCATTATCGAGACAATAATTCATATTATCTTAATAATATTATTAGATAACATTATTGGCAATGTCTAGAAAGTTTTGTCTAAAGAGAGGTTTGGTCACCTAATTGCGCGCCAGTAAGGAGAAATCCTTATTGGAAAGCCCCCTCTTTCTTGGGAACTACCGTTGTCACAAGATTGTGATTCTCGTAATATTATTTGTGAATAATTAATTATTGATTTATATGATAAGGAAAATATTCATTTTATGTGGATATAGATGGAGAAAAATTTTAATGTGACAATTGTTGAAAATTAATATTTTATCTTTTTTTGATAAAATAATTCATTTAAATATATTATTATATTTTAATAATATAATAATGGGGATATTTTTTTATAATAAATGTGGGATATATGAATATATGAGGAGGAAGAGTATTTTTGTTGCAAAAGTTGTTTAAAACATGTTAAACATGTCTGTGTGCCCATTTCTTGACTAAAATTTGATTATAGCCTGTAAAATCGTCCGTTTGTGGATTTTGGTCAATTTCTGTTTGGAATTTGAAAAACTTAAACTTACAAAGTTGTAGTAAATGAAATTTCCTATGGAAAAGACACGAGGTTTGAATTTTTCTGATAAAAGGGCTATTTATTGTGAATTATTTAAGTTTCGAATTAATTGATTTTGATTTTTTTGGAGTTTTAAATGATTTATGTGAGAAAAATGTTTTTGAGAGGTGGGCTACATGTGTGGCTGATGTTGGACTCAATTGGTGTGCGTAGGGAGATTTAAAAAAATAATATTAATATTATATTAAATTTTCTGCTTTGGTGTTCTAAGCATTTTCCTATAAATAGGGTGCTTAGGTTATAATTGAAAATCACACTAGAAACTGAAGTTTTCTATCTCTTTCTCTCTATATATTATCGGCGTATTCTTGTGAGTATTTTAAAACTTTGAGTGTTGCTATCTCGGTTAAAGTTCCTTGACTCTATATCCGATATTTCGATCCAATCTTTGTCTTTTCGAGGTAAGTAAGGATGTTATTTTCTTCTTAAATGATATTATTTTTTCAATATCATTATGCCGAAATATTGGTTTGAACTTTTATCAATTTTGGAACTTTTTATGTGAGGGCACTATTCACGATATCTGACTATTCAGAAAAATTAAATTTTCGTTTTTCGTCAAAAATATCTATTATGGATACTAGCTTTGATTGTATCCATGTTTTGATCATTCTTGAATTTTACTCCACTATGATTCTTTATGAGGTATTTTGGACATGGAATATTTGAAATCTGAACGCTTAATATTTATTCTTTTGTTTCTTCGGATTCGTTTTCTTTAAAATATTTTTCATCATCCTCGATCCTAAATGATGATATTCTTGAATATCTTTGGCATGTAGTGCAAAGATGAATGATTTTTGATGAATATCTTTGACCAGTAGTCTGAAAGATGAGCAGTGTTTAGATGAACATAACTAATTGATGAATATCTTTGGCACTGTAGTGCAAAGATGAATATTTAATTCGGATATATATTGATTGATGTTACGAGGATAAAATATCGACGATAAACTTTTAAATTCATATATAGAAGATAGTAGATTTCATTCTCTACTTAACTCTTCTAATGAATTATTATTTTCACTGCGAATATTGATTTAAAATTGATTGTCTATTGTATTCTATTAGATTTTTCCCTGTTGAAGACTAACAATAATTTGTTCTATGTTATCTTAGTCATAACATTCTTTATTGGGCTAGTTGAGCTCACCCTTTTCCTTTTTGTTCCATTTTTCTTCTCAGGAGGCGAGAATCTAGCGAGTTCTAGTCGGGGTGTGGAATAAAGGTTCTAGAGAGTTGTCTTAGTAGTCCTCACCATTTTTGTAAAATAATGTACCAATAATTGTAATGAGGACTTGTTTGGGTATGGATATTGTCTAGATGGCAATATTTGTATTTAAACTCACAGTTTATATGTTGTATTAATAAAGTTGTAGTTGTTTCTGTACCATGTATTTTGACGACTCAGAATGGGTGTTGTATACCTATTTTGGGGGCGTCACAATTTAGGTATGGGGGTGTGTTTGTATTATTTTATTAGATTTTTTAAGGAAAATATAGTAAAAAATGAAAATTTTTGTTTTGACTTCTTATGAGTTTGATTAATTCTAATAAGTGTTTGTGGAGCAAAACTCATGAATAAGATTAAAAGATTTAGAACTCTTGAACCTTTGATAAAATACGAAATTTTAGTTTGAAATATCGTCTGGAATAAAATTGACTTCAAATGTATTTTTGCACTACACATCTAGACTAACTCTTAGTTGTGGATATAAAATATGATTCGAGCAATTTCAAGAAAAAAAAAATAAATAAATAACTGCTTCAATATCTATTGAACGAAATAATTGGGTATCCAAGCTTCAGGAAGCATCGATATTCACGCTGAAAAGTGTGATGGATAAAAGCAGTTTGACTAGTCTAATTTTGTGGCCTTTGTTACGCGAGTTAATAAGCCTTTAGGGGTGTCTCTACACCTAGTGCCCTAAAGCCAACTGGTTTCGGAGTCATTGGTCCAACGCTCGCTACATGGGTAATTCTAAAAAGCCTAAGAAAATGAGACATTACACAAGTCAAGAAAAAAAGGGGGGAAAAGGAAAAAAAGAAAAAGGAAAATAATTTTGCTTGATTCTGTAACACCCCCTTCCCGAAAAGGGAAGGGAGGTCACGTGCGAAGCACAACGAACCTCAAAATAAGTAAACAGAGCGCTAATAACCTCAAAATATTAATAGTGGTGATCCATTAATAAAGTACTAAATACAATTCTCCAAACAGAGTCAAAATAACCAAAATCAAAAATCGAAACAACCTAAATGGTCAAATACAACTCTCTCATCACACTAGCCCTAATTCACCCTCAGAAATTGTCGGAAGAAAAACACAGCATGAGCCAATTGCCCAGTACGGATACAGATATACAAAAGATATACAACTGATATACGAAAATAACTGAGACAAAATACTGAACCAAGCCTCAAGTGTAAATACTGATGAAAATATATTCTCCAAAGATCTTAATGGAATATATCTGAATTAACAGAATTAACGAAACCAATAGAAGAATAAAGAAATAACGAACTGAAGTAAATAACTCAATGAATTGAACTGAACAGAAACAAATAAAACTAATACAATGAAATAATAGGCTGAATCAAATGGTTGAGTTTTATTTCATACCGAGTGAGCTCAAAAATATACATTGCCACACAGGCAAGTCAAAATAATGCCACACAGGCAAGTGAAAATAATGCCACACATGCAAGTCAAATGATGCCTCACAGGCAACCAAAATAATGCCACACAGGAAAATCACACATTGGACCGCGAATCCAAATGTATGTAAATTAAATAGGTGTATTTGGCACAACATCACAAATCCGCAGAACAGAAAACTAGGGTTAACCCATACGCCTCCCACAACAAAACACCAAATGGCCCACTTCCTCCGAAGCCCAAACGGAGACGCCTTGGACTAATCACACCGCCACGGAAAGTGTCATGTCTCTCGTGCCAAGACGACATGCATGTGGTACCCCCACAGGTGGTTATAGCTCGGATATACCTTACGGTATATTCTAACAAAAATATTATGTCACAACACATGCGACATAATACCAAAAAAAGGGTTCTATATGTACATGTTGAACCAAATCAAATTATAGTCACAAGGTCTGAAAAAGAAGGTAGCAACATGTACGCTCTATAATTATCAAAAATAAATACTAAACATGATATCCTAATTCAAAGAGTACAAATACGAGTCATATGTATCAACTCCAAAATGAAACTAATATATTTATTTCACAGGAAACAATTATGTGAAATCATAACAGAATTCGAAACAAGGAAACAAACGAACAAATCAAATTTAACAAGAGTATCGCTGAAAGAGTACGGAATCCGTACTTGGAAAAACAATGTAATACCCAAAGTATATTCCAAAAACTCATTTGGACTTTTTCCGTTCAATCTAAATAATTTAATAAGATTTTATTACAAACCAATCATTAATAACATAATACTATTAAATTTATTATTAAGAACTTTTATAACTATGTCGGAAAAATTAATTAATATACATAACTATCAATTGATTTACTAATTCTGTATATAAGTTTCATAGCCAAAAGTTTATTAAAATATAACATATATATATATATATATATATATATATTACTTTACAAATGACTTTTCGCATCTTGGGCATAACATTTTTTTTTACAAAACAGTACCTTATAAATACATATAAATATAATAACACTATCAACACAAACTAAACACCTGTTATCTATATATACACGTATATATATAATAATAATAACAATACATCAACTTCCATGCTACTCCTGAAGTACTCCTAATATATATAAAATTTATTTGTATCCTTCTATGCAATGACCATTAAGACTATCAAAATCAGAATACAAACTGATATGTTTTTCTTATCTCATGCAATTCTTTTTATTATTATTGATTTGACCAATTGCCTCTATTTACAATCCATTCACAATGGCAATGAACTAAAAAGCAGTTTACCTGAAAATAATCAGCAACAAAAATATAAGTTGTTCTTCTTTGCGGTTCTCTTTTTGTTCTCTCCCCTCAATCAATTTGTATCAAATGTATATAAGGAAAATTAGGTTTTACTTATTATTTATAGATCCTATTGCTTCTCTTAAGTTTAATAGGATTTTAATATTACACAATTTTAAATTAGGCCCAATTAATATAACCCTTCATTTATTAATATTTATTAACCCACATAAATTAAATGATTAGCATGACCCAAATAAAAGATAAAGTCCAACTAAAATAATTTAAAAACAAACTAATTTTTTTATTATTCAATATTTATTTATTTATTTATGTTACCGGGTATTACAGATTCTCACGGTAAAAATTCCTACTAAGAGTTATAGACTTGTGCAAGCAACCAAGTAGGCATTAAAACGGAGGGCCAAAATGGCTTATTTTTTTTGACAGACCAAAATTTTTGACTTGGATCTGCAAGCAAAGTGGATGAGACAGGACTACCATGGGTGAGACAAATTTTGTGTCTATTTTATGCTATTTTTTAGGTTTAGCCCAAACGGGCGGTCGATCATGAGCCGAGGCCAAATTCAAATTTAAAGGCTTGGGCCCTACCATGAGCTTGGGCCTTGTTTGTCAGGTCTAAAGAGTTACATCATATACACATGCATGCATTACATGAAATTAATTTTTTGAAGGAGGGTGTCTGAAATGAAGATCGAGTATTTTTGATAAGCTAAAAGTGTGATTTTGAATTTAATCTTGCTTATGTATAATATTATCCATAAATATTTAGAAATTTTCTTTCAATTTCATAACTTTTTAAACTTAAAAATATTTTTAAATTTTGTGGGTATATTCAGTGCAAACCCTCACGAGACACAACTCATCCACTTGGGGTAACCTTGGGATTTAAAAGCTTGTTACACATGATAAGTGCAATCGTGTTTTTCACGAAAATGGGGTAGTTCTAGTTTTCTTTTCTTTTATTTTACTTGAGAACGAGCAAAAGTTAGGTATGAGGGTATTTGATAGACACATAATTCATACATTTTATTATCCCTAATTTTATCCTTTTAATTATATTAGTTTACTAAATTAATATATTTTATTTTATTTTGTAGGATTTAATATTTTTTGTAATAAAGTTAAAATCTTGCTGATCAATCAGTATTTAAGGCTCTTATTCATGTAAAAAAATATCCAAGAAAAATCCTAGAACAAGAACGAAAGAGGTGGAACAATGTTGGTGTGCAAGTCAAATCTAACAAGAGAAATGAAAGTCAATCTAGAAGATATCTTTGAGAAGTTAATTGACGCTAGAAAGTTGAAACCTACATGGAAAAGATTCTTAGAAGATTACTATGTAGAGATTGAAGCCAAGAAAGAAATAAGAGGATAAAAGGAACAAAAGAGACAAAAGAGACCAAGTTTAATGAATCTAAATTAGGGCACAAATTTATTTTTCCTATATATAAGTCTCAAGGAGAGTATTTTTGGATGGTATTAGTTTAGGTTAGGAGTATGAGTACTGTGACGCCCCCAAAATTAGGTATACATCACCCATCATGAGTCGTCAGATACATGGTACAAAATTTAAATACAACTTTATTTATACAATTGTTGAACTGTCATATAGAATACGACCACAGTTAACTATGAGTTCTAATACAAATGTATGTAACTCTCATGGTGCCTCGACCACAACCTTAAAATGGTACTTTACATAAAAAGTATAGTCAAAAACTATTTTAGAAATTAAAATCTTTGGGAAGTGCTCAAGGAAACATTCTTATATGGGAGGTCATGCGTCTAGGTTATAATAGATATCATATGTCCACAGAATTATCCTTGGTTGACCCAATAGACCCCAAAGAAAAATGAGAAGATTACTATTATCTTCTTTCCAATGGTGAGTCTTCTCTTGACATATAACTATCTCCACTGTCTCCAAGTAAATATTATATTTCAAATAAACTCCAAGATCATATAGGTAGTGCTCGTAGATATACTCAGCAAGTGGATGCGCACAACCCTGTCTTATGATAACACGAGGTTGTATGTCATTAGACATCTTGTATGATAGTGGCAAAACACCCTTCCAAAGTTGGGTTCACCTCACCCTATTCAGTTCACCAAAATTAAATATCAAATGACGTATACAATACGACACACTTATCTAAAGTTCTCAATAAAATTATTTTCATACTATTTAGGGAGAACTTCAACAGCTATAGACCACCATTCTAAACTTCTTAATACCCCGCTCGACCCAGCTACCCTTTGTGATTTCTAAGAAACTTTCATGTTTTCACATAATAACCAACATAACTCATCATAAAACTTACTAATACCACATATACCCATGATTTTCATTAGTCCAATGCTTTTATTATGACTTTCATCATAATCCACATAAATAGATCATTTTCACAATTTAACAAGGAATGAAATACAAATGATCGTTCACCATGCATGTGGTAATCCACATAGACAGGTTATTTTAACAGAATAATAAAGAATGGAATAACAGAAGGATTCATCATGCATGTGATAGAGACCGCACATACATGTTATTCCCAATGAATAATAAATCTGAAAACGGTCGGCGTAAAACGCATGAACGAGGATATTCAATGAGAATAATAAATAATGGAACCGGTCCAGGCGTAACGCGCAGAGACGGATATAAAGCGAATAATAAATAATGGAACGTGTATGGCGTAAACGCACGCAGACGTGATATTTCGACAGAATAATAAATAATGGAACCAGTCCCGGCAGAAAGCGCGAGACGAGGATATTAAACGAGAATAATAAAGAAACGAAATATTAGAAAAATTTCACCATGTATGCGAGATTGCAGATAAACAAAGTTATTCAAATGAATAATAAGAATGGAATAATGAAGAATTTCACCAAGTATAAGGTATCCAGCGTGATCTGAGTTATTCCAATGTAATAATAAATAATGGAATAATGAAGTTCTCTTCACGAATAAGAAAGAAAGAATACCCCTTACGAGTACAACAAATAATACCCTTACCTTTATAAAGAATAGTACTTTCAAACGGTAGTAAAGGCGAGGATATACTCGAATAAAACTTGCAGACTTATGCTCAAAGCTTTCTTAAACTCTAAAGAAATACGCTCAAGATTATAGAAGAAGAACTCTCTCTATAATTTCTCTCTACAGAGTTTCAAAGTGAATTCGTAAGAAATAATGAAGGAATGAGCTTCTATTTATAGAAGAATGGATCAAGATAGTAACTAATTCATGAACGGTCAGATTGATTTACTTTTAATCGGACGATCCATATTTAAAGCAAAATCTTTTAAATAAAATATAATATATTCTATTTATAATCTAATAAAATGAATAACTTTATAAAAGTATTCTATTTTATATAAAAAGATTTTACTATGCAAAACACTATGCAGAATATCTACGCAACATTATGCATAATAAAATATAACATATTCTATTTATAGAATAACTTTATAAAAGTATTACATTTTATATAAAAAGATTTTCTTATACGCAAAAATACTATGCATGATAGAATATAATATATTTTATTTATAGAATAACTTTATAAAAGTATTCTATTTTATATAAAAAGCTTTTCTGTTTTATTACATTAATAATACTAATAAAACAAAACTGAGTGACTTATCACATAAGCATTAATAACTAACACCGTGTGCTACTATGCAACAACGTCGTATTACTGTATTTTTACTACCGGGTAGTTTAACAGTTTTACGGTAACACTTCCGTCGTTATTTTATAAAAAGATAATTCTGTCGTTTTCTAAATACGACAATACTTTCGTCGTGGGGTCCACCAATGATTGTGCTGTCGTACGGACATTCCCCGACAAAAAAAATATTTTATATCAACTTGTTTACTTTGCATAATTTTTCAAATATTACCCTTAACTTTAAACTTTTATCAATTTAACTATTTACCAAAATAAAAAAAAAATTGAATACTTTTATTTCATAAAATTTGGGGTCTCACAATCACCCCTCCTTATGAAATTTTCGCCTCGAAATTACGTCGTCGTCTTGATATTTGAAAAGATGAGAATACCTTGCTTTCTTTTCGGATTGTACCTTCACGGTTATATCCTCTCGTATCATGATTTTTTCATTCTTTCATCTCTCGTATTTTGAGATATCATTCTAGAATATATCTTCAAAACAAAGGTTAATTGACATATCACAATTTGTTAACTTATCAAGTATCTGATTTCAAACTTAGGTAAGTCACACATTTAATGAAGTATATAACTCGTCTCCTCCCTCCTAGTTATAGACTCTTATCTCCGCCAACGACCATATCCCTAAGCTCGATACCAAATATGGACGCCCCAAAATAAGGTATACATCACTCATCATCATGAGTCGTCGGATACATGGTACAAAATTCAAATCAACTTCATTTATACAATCTGTTGAATCATATCGTATAGAATATGACCACAAAGAATTATGAGTTCTAATACAAATGTATGTAACTCTCATGCATGGTGCCTCGACCACAACCTTACAATGGTACTTTACATAAAAGTACAAATAAAAACTAGCTTTTAGAAATTAAAATCTTTGGGAAGTGCTTCAGAGAAACCTTCGCATACGTGGGAGGCCATTAATATCAGGTTATAATAGATATCATATGTCAAATAAAAATGAGAAGATTACTATTATCTTATTTCCAATGGTGAGTCTTCTCTTGACATATAACTATCTCCACTGTCTCCAAGTAAATATTATATTTCAAATAAACTCCAAGATCATATAGGTAGTGCCCGTAGATATACTCAGCAAGTGGATGCGCACAACCCTGTCTTATGATAACACGAGGTTGTATGTCATTAGACATCTTATATGATAGTGGCAAAACACCCTTCCAAAGTTGGGTTCACCTCACCCTATTCAGTTCACCAAAATTAAATATCAAATGACGTATACAATACGACACACTTATCTAAATTTCTCAATAAAATTATTTTCATACTATTCAGGGAGAACCTCAATAGCTATAGACCACCATTCTAAACCTCTTAATACCACGCTCGACCCAGCTACCCTTTGTGATTTCTAAGAAACTTTCATATTTTCACATATTAACCAACATAACTCATCATAACACTTACTAATACCACATATACCCATGATTTTTATTAGTCCAATGTTTTTATTATGACTTTCATCATAATCACGTAAGCAGATCATTTCCACAATTTAACAAGGAATGAAATACAAATGGCGTTCACCGTGCATGGTAATCCACATAGACAGGTTATTCAACGAATAATAAAGAATGGAATAATGAAGGATTCACCATGCATGCGATAGAGAATACGATGAGTTATTCCCGATAGAATAATAAATACGGAACCGGTCCGTAAAATGCTCTGCAACGAGGATATTCCGGTGAGAATAATAAATAATGGAACGATTTAGGCAGAAGCGCACGCATGTGATATTCATTCCGAATAATAAATAATGGAACGAATTAAAGTCGTAAAGCATACGTACATGGATATTTCGATGAATAATAAATAATGGAACCGGTCAGATGTAAATACGTAATGACGTGATATTCTCGACGAATAATAAAAACGAAATATTAGAAGAATTTCACCATGTATACGCAGATTAGCATAAACAAAGTTATTCCAATGTAATAATAAGAATGGAATAATGAAGAATTTCACCAAGTATAGGGTATCCCATATATAGGTTATTCCAGCGTAATAATAAATAATGGAATAACAAAAGTTCTCTTCACGAATAAGAAAGAAAGAATACCCCTTACGAGTACAACAAATAATACCCCTTACCTTATAAAGAAGAGTACTCACCTAGTAGGCGAGGATATACTCGAATAAAACTTCAGACTATGCTCAAAGCTTTCTTAAACTCTAAAGAAATACACTCAAGATTATAGAAGAAGAACTCTCTATAATTTCTCTCTCTAGAGTTCAATTGAATTCGTAAGAAATAATGAAGGAATGAGCTTCTATTTATAGAAGAATTAATTTGCATAGTAACTAATTCATGAAGCAGTCCAGATTGATTTACTTTTAATCGGATGATCCATATTTAAAGCAAAATCTTTTAAATAAAATATAATATATTCTATTTATAATCTAATAAAACGAATAATTTTATAAAAGTATTCTATTTTATATAAAAAGATTTTACTATGAAAAATACTTATGCAGAACAACATGCAACACTATGCATAATAATAAAATATAATATATTCTATTTATAGAATAACTTTATAAAAGTATTCTGCTTTTTATATAAAAGATTTTACTATACAAAATACTATGCACAATAGAATATAATATAGTTTATTTATAGAATAACTTTATAAAAAGTACATTTTTTATATAAAAAGTTTTTTGTTTTATTACATTAATAATACTAATAAAACAAAAAGCGAGTGACTTATCACATAAGCATTAATAACTAACACAGTATTACTATGTCAACAACGCGTAGACATCGATTTTTTTTTACTACGGGTAGTTCAACAATTTCAAATAACACTTACTAGATTATTTTATAAAAGATAATTACGCTGCGTTTTTTTAAATACGAATGATACTTCAAATCGTAGGGTCCACCAATGATTGTGCCATCGTATCGGACATTTCTAAAACAAAAAGAATATTTTATATCAACTTGTTTACTTTGCATAATTTTTAAATATTACCTTAACTTTAAACTTTTATCAATTTAACTATTTACCAAAATAGAAAAAAAAAATTAAATACTTTTATTTCATAAAATTGGGGTCTCACAAGTACATTACATTACTTTTTCATTGACGCCATGGAGGATCATCAATAAAATAGAGTTTTATTATTATTATTTTTTATCTTTTCTTCTTTTTATTTAGTTTATTTATTTAAATGTCATTTAATTTTTTTTAATTTAGGATGAAGATGAAATTAAATAATTATTTATTATAATATATTTTATCTCTTCTATTATTTATGCTTTTATGTATAAATGAATTTCATGTTTCTTTATTAAAATACCTTCATTTTATAGTTAACATGTGATTTTAAATTAATTAAGAGGTTTGATAGATTATTGTTAAGATATGAGTTTTTTCATAATCCATGTTTGGTCAAAGAAATTTTGATGGGTTATAGTTAATCCTTAAATTTTCATAGTCTATATTTATCCACGTTAATTGCAAAATTACTTATTATGTTTATTATTTAATGGATTCGAATTTCTAGATTACTTTATTATTATTAGTTAGTTTAATTATAGTTAATCAATTCTCAATTTTTATTTCAAATTCACCTATAATAAATATTATGGATGTTTTAAAAAATTGATCTAGTCAGCACTTGCCAAATCTACAATAGACGATGAGCACTTAAAGTACATAATTTTAACTCATCACTAACGCGAGCTATGGAGCACTTTATATATATATGTAATTTAAAATTCAATCATTCTTAGTACTTCCTCTAAAAATGAGTTTCACATGATCCTCTTTCACATTAGCATATAGTAGATCTCACATTCATATAAAAAAACAGCAAAAATGTAAGACCCCAACTTATTATAAATAAAATCGAATTTCCTCTAATTATTATTGTGAATAATAAGGTATTAATTTGATATAATTCTCTGGTTATGGGTGAAATGTGCAAATTTTACAAAATAAACAAGTGGTTATAAAATAATCATTGTTGTCGGGGAATATTCGTTTGGTCGTGGAATATTCTTGTTGTCGGAGAATATTCATACGACAGCGCAATCATTTGTGGGCCCCTATAATGTAATAAGCATGCTCGGATGAAGAAAACGACAAGTTTGAGTTGTTATAAATAACGGCGTAGTTGTTACCGTTAACACTGTTGGAATACCCGGTGGTTAAAATACAGTAATACGCGTGGATGCACAGTATTGATGAATTATTGATCCTTACGTGAAAGGCACTACTCAATAATTATTCACGGTGAGTTCTTGTTTAATATTTTATTTTATTGATTCAATAATTCTTTGCGTTGATATTTTATACTATTATTGTTTTAATAATTGTCATCAGACAAGATTTCCTATTATCGGATCAATAATTCATATTATTTGAATAATATTATTAGATAGCATTATTGGCAATGTCTAGAAAGTTCATCAAGGAGAGGTTTGGTCACCTAATTGCGCGCCAAGAAGAAGAAATTCTTATTGAAAGCCCCTCTCTCAGGGAACTACCGGTCATTCGTAAATGTGATTACGTAATATTATTTGTGAATAATTAATTATTGATTCATATGATAAGGAAATATTTATTTTATATGGATATAAATGTTGGATATATTTATTATGGTTAAAAATGAAAGAGTTAATGTTGAGGTGTTTTATCAGTATTTTTGTCGGAATGAAAGTATTAAAAATTAAACAAGTATTTTTAAGATATATTGCGTGAGTTATAATTTTTAATCCGACCGTTGGATCGTTGTGATTTTTGGATATGTTATACATATATAAGTTGAGTATATGTCTACAAATTTTGAACCGTTAAAAATGAACGTATGATTTGTTATGAATTTTAAGAGGTGACTGATTCGAAAATTAGGTTTATAAATGATTTTGGTAGAAAATTCTAGAATTGAGTGGGCTCCACTTGTGGTTGGTGAAGAAATGTGCTGAATTTTATTTCAAATGTAGTGGGTAAGAATAGTAGCAGGTAAAGCCATCGTCATTTTGAGTTTATCATTTGGCGTCTTTAACATTTTCCAATAAATAGAGGGTTAAGTTAGAATTGAAAATCACACCAGAAACAAGCTTTCTCTCTTTCTCTTTCTATATTATCGAACGTATTTTGTGAGTATTTAGATACTTTGTGAGTTTATATTTTTCAATTACAAGTTTCACAAGACTATATCCAAATTGATAAAAGTACGGTTATTTTGAGGTAAGGGATGTTATTTTCTTCGTAAATGATATTATTTCTTTCGATATCATTACGCCAAAATATTGGTTTGAACTTTTTATCAAATTGTAAATTTTTGTGTCAAGTTCTTATTCACGATCTGACACTATTTATTCACGAATCTAAGACTATTCATAGAAAAATAAAATTTTCTTCTTTTGTCCAAGATGTCTTTTTTATAGTTTCTTATCTTTGATCAGATCCAGTGTTTTGATCTTTATTCTTGAATTTTGCTTCAAAATTGGTTATTATGGAGTATTATTGATCTTGGATAAACCGTTATACGAATCCCTACTATTTGTCATTCATCCGTCTCAATCAGATTTTTCTTTAAAATATTTTTCATCATCCCTCATCCTAAATGATGATATTCTTGAATATCTTTCAGAAGTGCAAATATAAATGATTAACTAATGAATATCTTTGGCCCATAGTAGTGAAGATGAGCAGTGTTGAGATAAACATAACTAATTGGTGATCTAAAATGAATATCTTTGGTCAGTAGTGCAAAGATGAATATTTGATTAAAGATGTATATTGATTGTTACTGAGGATAAAATATTGATGATGGACTTTAAATCTTAGAAGATATTGGAATTCTTTTCTACTGACTCTTACAATGGATTGTTATTTCATTTGCAGGTTGTTGATCTAAAACTTGTTATCTATTATATTTTATCGATTTTTTTCCATTGAAAACTAATGATAATTTGTTGTATATTATCTTAGTCATAATATTCTTTCTTCGAAATTTAGTTGAATTTCACCTTTTTCCTTTTTATTCCATTTTTCTTCTGTGAGGTGAGAACATAGTAAGATCTAATGGGGTATGGAGTGATGGTTTTAGAAAGATGTTTTTAGCGGTCTCACTATTTCATAAAATAGTGTTTGAATAATTATAATGAGGATTTATTTGAGTGTGGATATTGTCAGAAGATAATATTTGTATTTAAACTCGCATTATGATGTGTTGTCAGTATTTTGCACGACAATTGTATTATGAAGTTGTAATTTGCTTTATATACAATGTATTTGGTAACTCGAATGGGTGTTATATATACTATTTTTGAGGCGCCATAAAAAACACTTTTTACCTTTATTGGTTGTAGTGTTTTAAGTAATTAACCAACGTGTCTTTTAAAATATTCAATTAAATTTCACTCATTTTTTAAAATGTTCAATCAACCCATTCCGATTCAATTTTGCGAATTTAACGTCAAAAAAATTGAAAATGATTTTCCTACGTGGCTTTTTGAAAAAATAAATAAAATAAGTTATTTCTACGCAAGCCGCCTTTCAAATTCTTATCTTATAAAGTACTACACTTTTAAAAAAAAAATACAATTGTTCCACTATGGTTTTAAAAATATTTTTATGCTTAATTTTCTTTCTTTTTTCTTTACCTAAATATTTATAATATGAATAATATTAATAAAAATTAATATTATAATATTTATAATATGTATGTTTTATTTTAAAATTAAAAATATTTTATGTTTTAAATACTTATAAATTTTTTAAAAAAAATATTTTTTTTTTATTTTCTTTCTTTTTTTTACCAAAATATTTATAATATGAATAATATTAATAAAATTAATATTATAATATTTATAATATGTATGTTTTATTTTAAAAATAAAAAATAAAATACTTTTATGTTTTAAATACTTATAAAATTTTTTAAAATAAAAATATTTTTATGTTTTATTTTCTTTCTTTTCTTTACCAAAATATTTATAATATGTATAATATTAATAAAAATTAATATTATAATATTTATAATATGTATGTTTTATTTTAAAATAAAAATATAAATACTTTTATGTTTTAAAATACTTATAAAATTTTTAAAATAAAAATATTTTTATGTTTTATTTTCTTTCTTTTCTTTACCTAAATATTTATAATATGTATAATATTAATAAAAATTAATATTATAATATTTATAATATGTATGTTTTATTTTAAAATAAAAATAAAAATACTTTTATGTTTTAAAATAATTATAAAATTAAAATAAATATTTTAATTCATTTTCTTTATTTGTATTCTTTTTCTTTTATCTTTTCCTTTCTTTTAATAATTATTTTTATTTTAAAAATTAATTTCAAATAATACAAATAATATTAAAACTTTTTAATAACTAAACATAAAAATAAAAAACAAAAAAAAAATAAAATAAAAAAGGATAAAAGTTCTGAATAAGGAACAAGAAGAAGTCTTCCGCCATCGACGAGCTCTAGAAGCTTCATCAACCTTACTCTGTTTTTTTTTGTGGCTTTTTCGGCAGCCCAATTAAGAATTTTCCAAACGGCTCCTTTTCCGACCGATTTTAGCCAAGTCTGAGTTTGATGGTTGCTTTTTTCTTCGATTAGCCTAGTAGGGGGAGCTTGCGTGTTTTTGGCATGGTGTTTTGATCTTGTTTGGTCGAAATTGTCTTGCTGGATCTTATGTTGGGTTCCCAACCGATTCTTTATGCTTGTGTTGTTTCTCTTTTATGGAATCAGTTGGGTGTTGCTCTTGTGGTGTCTGATCTGCAGACTTTGTTTCATTGTCTTTCTTTTATCTTTTTAGATTTGGATGTTATTACTGGTCTATGGGTTATTTGCTTATTGATTAGTTTCTGATTTGGTAGTCGGATTATGGATTTGTTTTCAAATTCAGTGGTGCTTTGGTCCGATAGATCCATGTCTTCTCTCGATTGGATTTTTGTTTCATATTTTCGATTTGGGTTGATATTTCCCATTATTTGATTTCCACTGTTCTTGGTTTCAAAATCTTGAGTTGAGATGGGTTTTAATTGATTTAATTTTATCCATGCTGATTCTGAATCGTTGTTGCTGTATTTTTTTAACGAGTCAATTTTGGTGTTTGGGTATGCCAAGTTTATGGTCTGTGTTCCTTGACCTTGTGGCCGGAGACTATGGTGAATACCGACTTTCTGCAAATTTGACCTCAGTTTAAGGGTATGTTCCCCTTCTGATTTCGTATGGTTTCTTTGGGAAGTTCAGATCTTGAAATTGTTCAGAGGTGGAGGAAGCGAGGCTGGATGAAGGAGAGCCACGTAGGATAATACACCTAAAATTTATTTTTTTTCAAAAAGTCACGTAGGATAACCAAACAGATTTGTTAACGTCCGTCTGTAAAATTGGACGGAATGGATTGATTGAATATTTTTAAAAAGTACAGTGGGTTAATTGAATATTTTAAAAAGCGCGTTGTTTAATTCTTAAAAAGCACTACTGTTGGCGATGGTGAAAAATTACTTTCTGCCAAAAAAAAACTATGTAAAAATATTAAAAATACATATAAAAATAGTGTTCCCTAAGTTTATTGGACATAAAAAAAACTTGGATCATAAGTTAAAACATTGATTAAAAAAGGAGGAGCTATTTACTTGCGAGCGATAATATTTATTCTAAAAAAAATTCCCTTTACATAATTTTTAAAATATTATTAACTATTCAAAAGAATTTTTTTCATAATTAACTTCTTGCATAAAACAAGTTCATATCTTTGGAGGAGTGAACCTGACCTCGTTGAATTTTCTTGGGGTATAAGATAAGGGTAGGTTAATCATGTAGGCATTCATAATTACTTCTTTTTTTATGGTCGCTTTTTTATTACTAATTTTGTGGTAAGATGTTTGACAACTCAAATTTAAAATGAGCATCAATTTTTAACTAAATTTTAATTATATAGAATTGCAAATGTGCTTTATTTCTAATTTCAATTCCAAAGTTTGAAATTAAGTAAGCAAATGTAATGAATCCCGTCTACCGTTTGCCTCAGTGATTTAACAGAAAACTCGAGTCCAGTCGTAAACTCGGAAGTGTTAAGTATATAACATATACACAACTTTTGACCAACAAAGAAAAGCAACTGCTTCAGCTCGACTGAGAACCTTTAACCTTTCTCCACCAAATGAGTACTTAATTGGGATAATTAGATGGGACGAGAGAAGCCATGCATGCACTTGCATTCTTTTGGTAGTAACATTGAAAAATGTTCTATAATTGCCTCTAATGATCTGTCGAAAAAGGGTGTAAAAACAGAAAAAATTAATAAGTAAACTTTGGGATCATAAGAATTTTCAAAATAAGGTTAGAGACCATACAAAAATCATTATATAATTTGAATAAATTAGTAATAATGTAGTTTTGTTATTTAAATAACTAGTATGTTAATATGCCAGAAGCTCTAATTATACAATAACTAGCAAAATTATGAAATGCCAACAAGTTTATAAAAGTATTAAAACTTGGATCGAAAGGCATGTAAAGTAGTAACCTGATAAATATGAAGACATAAGGCCATGAATTATGTAAATCTCGTTGAAAACTTTATTTAATACTCCCTCCGTCCTTAGATAAAAGTCCTATTTTGAATAGTCATATATTAAATGTTTACTTTCTTTTAATAACCAAACTTTTACACAATTTTTTCTATTATACCCTTAGCATTAAATATCTTATACTTTCTTATTATAATTCTCTCTCCATATTTAATAAATATAATAAGTCACACTCTCACCTACATTGGAAATGATTAATAAAATATTATTATGGGCAATTTTGTCGTTTTATTTCTCTTTTTAATATGCGTGAAAAGTCCACTAAGACTTTTATCCTGAGACGGAGGGAGTATATAAACGAAACAATAGTTATGACTAAAAAAATTACGTGAGAAAACTTAATTAACCCTTTGGACCAACAATCCCCACAATTAAATCTTCTCTAGTTTCCCTTCATTCGGAAAGAGATTAAAAAATAAGCCTTTCAGCTTTGCGGTTATTTTTGAACTTTACATGCCTCGATCAATTCTTCTTACTTTCTTAAAATGCATAAAAATGGCATTGAGACGGAGCCTTGCATCGACACTAATGTCTAATTTGATTTATAAGTCCAACTACTAGTCCATCACCTATAAAATACTCCATCTGTTCCGACAAACAAATTTACTATCATATTATACGGGAGTGGTTAACATGAAGATAAATTTATGGTACATGTCCAATATAATAGTGTTGTTTTGTCTGCCTTCACTATATTAGACATGAAATTAACTTACCATAAAATTCACTTAATACCACAACGGTTGACCCTCTGCCCGTGCTCAGTATTAGAGAATTAAATACAACGGATTTTATTTATATTTATAAATTCTTGTAATAAGTTGTAATCCCCTAATTATTGCAATTAGTTGTAATATTCTTGTAATTAGTTGCAATCCCCTAAATCTTGCAATTAGATGTAATCCCCTAATTCAATGGAAAAGTTAAGCCATTGTTTTTATTTCTCTCTCTATTCTCTACATGGTATCAAGAGCCTAATTTTCTTGGGTGTATTTTTTTCCCCAGGAAAACCTACAACTACGCTGCCTTTCTCCTCAATGGCGTCCAATGCGACCTCCTCTTTCAATAACGAATCTATCATCATCCAAAACTCGTAAGATCCTCAACATCCCCTCCTTACAATTAATCTCTCCAATATCACCAAATTGTCATCCACCAATTATCTCTCATGGAGCCTTCAAATTCAATCTCTTCTTGAAGGTTATGATCTTCATCACTTCATTGATGGCACTCCTCCTCCATCACCATCCACCGTCACTGCCAATGATGTTGCATACCCAAATTCGACATACATGCACAACTTGGAAGCGTTATGATCGTCTCTCATCTTTAGCGCTCTCCTTGGTGTTATTTTTATTTCCTTGCAACCGTTTATTGCCCGCACCACCACTTCTCTTGAAGCATGTCAAACCTTAGTTAATACCTACACCAAACCGTCCCGTGGTCATATTAAACAATTGAAGGAACAATTAAAGAGGTGTACCAAGGGCTCAAAATCAATTAGTGAATATGTGTTGCGATAAAGACTCGTGCCGATGAACTTGCTCTTATGGGGAAGCCAGTTGATAATGAAGATTTATTGATCGGGTTCTTGAAGGACTTAGTGATGAGTACAAATCAGTCATTAATGCAATTAATGCCTGTGACATGTCATTTTTTTTTGCTGAGCTCCATGAGAAACTTCTCAACAAAGAAGCGTCTCTTCAGACCACTCATCCATCTTATTTACTCGCAATGGCAAAGCCCACAGCCTTCCGGAATCGTCCAAATTGGCGTCCACCAGCCATCAATCCACAACAACCAGGTCCTACCACTGCGTTTTCTCCTAATCAACGCCACCCTAAACCTTATTTGGGTCGTTGTCAAGCATGCGACATTCAAGGACACTGTCAAACGATGTCTGATGTTTCAACTTGTCACTAATCAACAATCCCCGACACCTCGTCCTCAATGCTCTCAGTGATATCGCCCTCTCACACCTTGGCAACCACAAGCCAATCATGCCGTCTTCGGCAACACCACTGCTTCTACTTGGCTGCTGGATAGTGGAGCATCTCACCACGTTACATCTGACTAAAGCAATCTCTCTCTTCATAGCCCGTATCAAGGTTTTGATGATGTCGTTATTGGCGATGGATCAACCATTCACATCACCCATACTTGTTCTACCATCATACCTACTTCCTCTCGCACCTTTACTTTACAAAATGTTCTTTATGTCCCTTCCATGAAAAGGAACTTAATTTCGATTTATCAATTTTGCACTAATAACCATGTTTCTGTTGAATTCTCACCCTTTGCCTTTAAGGTGAAGAATCTAAACACGGGGGCAATCCTTTTTATCGGTGAACCTAAGGATGGCGTATATGAGTGGCCGACTTCGTCCCGGCCCTTCCGTTATCTCTTCACCTTTGCTTGCTTTTTCTAGTGTCAAGACTACTTCGTCCGAGTGGCACTCTAAACTCGGTCATCCATCACTTACAATTATGAAAAATATTATTTTCAAGTTTTCTTTACCATTGGCTAGTCCGTTATCTTCTTCCACACATTGTAATGCTTGTTCATGTAATAAAAGTCATAAAATTCCATTTTCTTCTTCTACCTTAACCTCATCCCATCCGCTTGAGCTTCTCTTTTCTGATGTATGGACCTCTCTTGTTTATTCGGTTGATGGTTTTCAGTACTATGTTATTTTTGTTAATCATTATACACGGTATATTTGGTATTATCCGCTTAAAAGAAAATCCCATGTGTATGATGTCTTTGTATGCTTCAAGGCATTAGTCGAAAACCAATTTAAACACTGTATTGTTACCCTCTATTCAGAAATAATGGTAGTGAATATCAAGCCCTTGATAATTTTCTCTCCACCAATGGTATATCCCATCGTACTACACCACCCTATACACTAGAGCACAATGGTCTTTCTGAACGACATCATCGCCATATTGTTGAAACCGATCTATCTCTTCTTACTCATGCCTCGATGCCTCTAACTTATTGGACTTACGCCTTTGTCACTGCTGTATATCTCATCAACCGTATGCCCATACCCACATTACATCTTTCTTCTCCTTCTAAAAAACTCTTTGAGTCTCAGCCTAACTACACCAAACTTCGGGTGTTTGGTTGTTTATGTTATTTGTGGCTTCGCCCTTATTCTTAACATAAACTTGACTCTCGTTCCACTCCTTGTGTTTTTCTTGGTTACTCTTCAACACAAAGTGCATATATTTGTCTTGATCTGTCCACTTCTAAAACGTATATTTCTCATCATGTCAATTTTCTTGAAAACATGTTCCCTTTTACTAATCACCAATCCCATCTAGCTCGTCCCACCCCAGAGCTCATTTTTAAATGGCTTCCCCCGGTCCAAACTCTACCCATTTCAAGTGGCTCACTCAATACGCCTCCTCAAAAGGATTCCTCGTTTCAACATCCGTCCCAAAATGCCCAACCGGTCGACTTCCCCTCCTCATCAGTTGACCGTTTACCACCAGAACCACACAATTCTAAGAACTCTTCTCCTTCAACCATAGCTCAATCCACCCATCAAAATACTCATCCCATGACCACTAGAGCGAAAAACAACAGTATATCCACAAACCCCTAACCAAGATGAATCTCACTGTTGTCCTTTCTCAATTAGCAGATATTGCGCCTCATACTGCTACCCAAGCCCTAAAAGATCCCAAATGGAGACAAGCTATGAATGATGAATTTGATGCTCTTGTTCGGAATGGAACTTGCGAGCTAGCTTGTTCCATCTACTTCTTTGTCGTATCTTGTTGGATGTAAGTGGGTTTTTTGTATTAAACGGCTTCCTGATGGTTTTATTGACAAGTACAAAGCCAGATTAGTTGCCAAAGGTTTTAATCAATGACCTAGAGTGGATTATCATGACACCTTTAGTTCAGTTGTCAAGCCGACAACAATATTCCTTGTTCTAAGCTTGGCACTCAATAGAGGTTGGCAGTTGCAACAGTTGGATGTTAATAATGCCTTTCTTCAAGGCCATCTTTCTAAAAATGTCTATATGGCTCCAGCCTCCGGTATTTGTTGATAGAGACAATCCAACACATGTATGCAAATTAAAGAAGGCTATATATGGCCTCAAGCAGGCCTCAAGAGCTTGGTACCTTGAACTTTGTTAGTTCCTCATTGAGTCTAGGTTCACAAACTCTCATGCAGACACTTCTCTATTCATTCTTCACTCAGGTAACATTACTATATATCTACTTGTTTATGCGGATGGCATTATTATTACAAGTACCAACACCAATATTATTTAATGATACATTGATCTCCTGGCACAAAGATTTTCAATCAAGGATCTTGGCCTTTTATCTTATTTTCTTGGCATAGAGGTTCTCACCACTCCATTTGGTATGTTGCTTACTCAAAGGCACTACATCAATGATCTTCTTGCCTGGACAAAAATTTCTAGTGCAAAACATGTTGCTACACCACTAGTTATAGATGGAAATCTCACATTTCATTCAGGTACAACTCTGACTGACTACACCGAATATAGAACAATTATTGGCAGTCTACAATATCTTTTCCTCATTCACCCAGAGATATCATATGATGTTAACAAACATTCCCAATTCATGCACCATCCGACGTCTGAACATTGGAATGCTACAAAACGACTGCTTCGATATCTGTGTGGCACATTGACTCATGGATTATTTCTTCCTAAGGCAAATCCACTTTCTCTTCATGCCTTCTCAGATGCAGATTGGTCTGACAACAAAGACGACTATACATCTACGAGTGCCTATATTGTCTATTTTGGTCTTCATCCTATCTCTTGGTCATCCAAGAAATAACGTACTGTTGCTAGGTCATCCACAGAAACTGAGTATCGATCAGTTGTCGCTACTACTTCAAAAATCAATTGGATTTGTTCTTTTCTCACGGAACTTGGTGTCACTGTCTCTACACCTCATGTTATCTATTGTGACAATGTTGGTGCCACATATCTCTGTTCTAATCCAATCTTTCATTCACGTATGAAACATGTGGCAATTGACTATCACTTTATTCGGGATCAAGTTCAATCAGGTGCTCTTCGTGTTAGTCATGTTTCCTCTGCTGATCAACTTGTCGACGCTCTTACCAAACCGCTTCCACGAAGCCGGTTCCAAGAATTAAGGGTCAAGATTGGCGTCTCCTCTAGAGATCCATCTTGAGGGGGCATATTAGAGAATTAAATACAATATATTTTATTTATATTTTTAAATTCTTGTAATTAGTTGTAATCCCCTAATTATTACAATTAGTTGTAATATCCTTATAATTAGTTGTAATCCCCTAAATCTTGCAATTAGATGTAATTCCCTAATTCTAGGATAGTTTCCTATTTATATACTTAGGCAATACTTAATATTGTATATATATTTATTCATTAATTAAACCATTATTTTTGTTTCTCTCTTTATTCTCTACACTCAGAAACCACCAGGCCTTACCATTAGACTATCACATTTTTGTACTGATAAAACTATATACAGAAATTGAATATCCTCTATTGGTTAACATCAAAAGGGACAAAAGCATGGGTCTATTTTATTTTATAATATTTTGAAGTGAAGAAACTTTCCACAAGGCTATAAATAGGAATGGGCAAAAAATGGATAAAATCGAATTACTGAACACAACCGAATTATTTAAACCGAATTATTTTGTTTTTTCCCTAATTTCGGTTATATCCAATTTAATAATCGGTATTCGATTTCGGATACGATTGTAAAAAATAGGTTATTCGGATACCCGAATAACCGAACTTTTAATTAAAAAAATAATAGTTTTATAATTGTATTGTGTCTTGTCTGTATGTATTCGCAATATTTTGCATTATGCTCACTGTCCTAGCCCTAGCCCCTAATTTTCAAATCCCAAATCCTGCCTCTCGCGCCTCTCTAGACTGTCTCTCTCCAACATCCTCTCCGGCTCTTTGCATCTCTGGACTCTGGCTCTCTCCTTGGCCCCTGCGAGTTGTGATCTCTTCCGAGTTCTTCAACCTCGACGGCTCGACGTCTTCCGAGTTCTTCAAGATTGAAGTGCATGTTGTTTAAGATGGAGAACTCGTCTCTTTGACCTTTTTTACTCTGTTTTGCATAAATTTTTACTTTTTCAGTGTCATGATTTCCAGGAGCTGAAGATTTTAAGCCTTATGTAGTTATGTATCATGTATGTATAATGTTTTACCCAAATAAAGTGCCATATTTTAGGCATTGATTGCCGTTGGGATTTCACGGGATTGAAAATCAAATTTTGGAGTTTTTATATTTTCTGGGAATTTGATTTCTGGGCCGGTGGAGATTTCAATTGAGAGGTTTTGGGGATTGATTTCAGAACCCTTCTGCCTGTTGATTGCTGGGCGTATTGGAAAATTGGACAAACTCGGCTAAAATCTTTTTTCTTCTTCCGTGTGACTTGGTTTTTGAGCTGAATTTTGCTAACTCATTTGAAACTGAGAAGTTAGGATCTCTTTGTTTTGCTTCTTTTACTTGCTCCTCAGGTAATAATTGTCTATTGAGCTTGTTACAATTGTAAAAGAGACATTCTTTTGGGTTGAATATTCTTGATTCCTTTTGAGTTTCTGTAAATTTGTCCAACCATTTTAGTTTCAATTATTACTCGAATACCCGAACGTACAATTCGGTAATTCGGTAATTCGTTATTCAGTAATTCGGTTATTACCCAAATTCGGTTAGTTATTCGGATAGTTAAATTATGAAAATTTCGATATTCAATTATAACTGAATAACATATTCAGATCGATTATAACTGAATGATGTGTCCTAACTATAAAGATGGAGGAAGAATAATGCAATACCAACCCAATTTGGGTCTTTCTAGTTTGGAACTTGAGACTTGAGCCTTGAGCCTTGAGCCTTGAGCCTTGAGCCTTGAGCCGTACAGTCCAGTGAGCAGCACCAATTACACTCACTTTTTAGAAATATATATTTGAAGACAAAACTACAACCCTATATATAGTGTCAAACTAACTTCTAATATCGTCTATTATAATGGAAATAATATTACTATCACGTAAAAAAAATCACAGAATGCTCACATATATACACATGTATATTGCGGGTCCCACATGTCAGGCAAAAATCCACAGTATGCATGCGTGTGTATGTGAGGATTATGCAACCCTTTTTATGTGATAGTAATAAGGTTGTAAACGAGCTAACACAGTTCGAAATCGATTCGAATTTCGATTTCGAAAAAATACGAAAACAGACTCATTCGTTAATAATATGATCCAAATCGAAGCATTAAAAATAGTTCGAATAAAAATATGTAGAGATAAAAGCAAGGTTATACTCGACTCGTTTAAGATTCAAACTACTCGAATTTTTAATTGTGATTCGATACATACCTTGCTTATACATATTCGATTAGATGTTTGATACATTCTCTTATAATATATACAAATTTAAATTAAATTAGGATAATTAGTTATTATTTTGTTTTGTTTTTAATTTTAATTGTGATTTTATATTTGTAAAGTGTAATAATAAATATATTTTTTATTTTTAAGTAAAATAACAAATTCAATTTATAATTATATTTATTATAAACTAGTTATTATGTGAAGACTCAATTGAGAATTGAATTTGAAACTTCATGAGTAATTTGAATAAATATTCGAAGTCGAAGTCGGATCGAATTCGAGTAATAAATATTCGAATGAATTTGAATCGAGTAGGATTTTTCAAATATAATTCAATTGAGCCAAATTGAAAGACAAATTTATCATTTCGAAATCGAATTCGAAAGAACTTCTTTCTTCATTTCGACTCACATTCGTTTACACCATTAGATAGTAGCATTGTTGTATAATGGACGATATATTCCACGGAGAAAACATCTTCAATATTACTAACAAACAAATAGCTTTATGTAAAGGATGAAACTTTGAGTGTAAGAAGTTTGATCAAATAAATGCTGTCGGCCTTTAAACTTTTCATCATTTGGTGTCAAAAGTCTGACATATTTTTTGTCGCAACTTATAGAAGAATTCATATCCTAAACAATTCAAAGTCCTTCCGGCGGGCGCTCTGCCGACAACTAGTCATAAATAATGCAAATACTAGTCAAAATGTCGACGTAATTGCTTCCATACCCCATCTTAATGCTGCTCCCCCTGTACCTACTGAAACTTCTTTCCCAGCTGCTAATAGCCTGGCCACAAGTTTTGGCTTATAATGTTACTTGTTCGTTCTGCCGAAATAAATATGCATTTACACATTACTAAAAGCAAAACTGGATCCAAGTTTTTTTTTTTTTTTTAAGAAGTTAATAAGTAAGTAATAGAATCATGTAGAGTCTCAGTATGTCAAGTTTGACTCTCAGTATTGGCCAATCAATCAATTTACTACCAAAAATAAACTTCATGCTAACCACTTTCAGCAAAACTAATATTCTAATATTATCATTAGCCCAAGTTTTCTCATGACTACTGTAGTAATACATGTCCAAACGTCAAAACACTAAGAATTAAAAACATTGTTTCCAATAAACCCCCTCAAATGCAAGCAAAAAACATACCCAATCCCATTCAAATTTCTCCTTGAGAAATCAAAATATAGACAGCAAAATTTTCAGAAAGAATCTATAAAATCCTCATTTAGACAGTCAACTTGAGAGTAAATTTTCAGCAATTTATTTCAATTACAATATTCTTGTCACACCAACCTTGCAAAAGCATTAGCAAGCATATCTACCAAAATTTCAAGTATTAAACCTAATATTTATTTCCCATTTAATGTATTGAACAATCTAGCTGAAGTTGCATGGGAAAGATTCTTTCATATTTCTCCAAGGACATTATTAGGAACACCAATAAGTCAACAACATTGTACATTATTGCCTTCCAAAAGCTTCAAACTTCAGACATTTTATTATAGTCAAAATCTTTCCCTTTGATATATTTTGATTTCATATGGGATGTCTTCTTCAAACACTAGTTCAGAATCAGATATAAACTATTTATACCACATTAAGGTGTACCAACAGCTCAGCACAGATTTTCATACAATTCATGTCTTCTTCAATTACTTGGTATAGACTACCTCCTATTCCACATTAAGGTGCTCACAAATATTCAGACAATCCTAATAGTAGATATTAGAAAATAAAAAACAATAACATGATAAAGAATTATATTTTGGTAAGAACGTTGCAAAATATGATATACTTT
This sequence comes from Panax quinquefolius, assembly GCA_020205615.1. Classification (NCBI taxonomy): domain Eukaryota; kingdom Viridiplantae; phylum Streptophyta; class Magnoliopsida; order Apiales; family Araliaceae; genus Panax; species Panax quinquefolius. The sequence continues at coordinate 26,932,726 of CM035160.1, read as the reverse complement.
GGCTCAAAAATATCAAATACGGCGGCGATCCAAAGCTTTTATTCTCCTATCTAACTTATAACTTATATTGTATAAACATGATAACAACTTTTCTATGATTTACAAATGAAGAACATCCTCTCTTATATATAGCTTTTGAGCCATACAACCCATGACCCAAATCAAATCTAATGAAGTAAAAGACTAGAATTTACTATCTAGAATAAAATATTTAGAATATTTACAAAATATATTTATTACATAAGTCAATCTAGAACACCAAACCCTAATATGTAAAAAATAAGCAAGCATCAATCTAGAACACCTTATTAGAAACCCTAATAGGTAAAAAATAAATTGCTACAAACGAGCAATCTCACGACCAATCAAAAAGTGACATGTGGCAGTTGTATAGATTCATTCTACTAACAAGTTTCTAGACTCCTTGTTTTCTATCTCTCCCTTTTATTCCACCTTTCTCTAACCTCCATTTCTCCATGGTGATAGTGGGACAGTGGTGGTGGGTGGTGGACCTGATGGTGGGCGACGGTGGCGGGCATAGATCTAGGATTGTTGGGTGATAGTAGTGGTGGTGTGGATCGGCAACTACTAGTGGCGGTGTGCATCTGTGGCTGCTAGTGGTGGTATGCTCACTTTGAATATGTGATTAATTAGGAAGAATTGGTGGAAGAAGAGAATGGAGGTGAAAGGAGACTTAAAAGTTTGTTGGGTGATAATGGTGGTGTGGACTGAGGACTGATAGTGGTGGTGTGGATTGACGACTACTAGTGGTGGTGTGAATCTGTGACTGCTATTTCTTCTTCGTATCAAATAAGCGATAACATGAAATAATATTATTAAAAATATGCTTCTTGTTACGCTATGCCTAGAAATAAACTCAACCAGTTTTAATTATATGTTTTAAAAAGTTATTTGTGATTACCGCATTTTGAATAAATGTTTTTGTATTAGTTAAGCAATTCGAAGAAACGTGCCCTTACTGTACTCTAAACCATTAAAAAGTAACATTTTCTGTTCTTCGTACAACCTCAAATCACAATCTAAGCCGCACATAAAGCCAAACAATCTGTTCATATATTAAAACAATTTGTTCATATATTGATTTCAGAATCCGAAGAGCAGTCAGAACAAGGAAACCAGTAATGCAATTACAGTATTGAATACATGTTTCTGACCTCTGTATTTCTTCAAGAAGAAATACACCAAAAAACAATCTCACCTTGCATTATAAATGTTTCTTTGTGGCAACAAAATGGAGAAGTAATATGTCATTATTTCAAGATCCAGAAAATAAATGTCCATGCTGACAAGTTCATTCCTTAAACCAAAACATAATTCATGTGATATTCATAACCATAATTTCCTCAGGCTGGAAACTATGAATTTCCCCCGTTCACTTTAATAAACAAGAAATACTTTAACATAAAACCACAGTTAGCATATGCAACAAATTTCTGGAAAAAATGACTGAATTTAAGCTAACAACAAATTGAGAAACATATAAAATAAACTGCAGAAATTCTAAATTTCAAGTGCATTTTCTTTGTACGTGAGGCTGTGTACCTTCTAAATTCCCAGATAGCCAACTCTAACCGTTAAAAACTCAACCTTTCACCGCTCATCTTCCTCCCCTTCATCTTCCCCTTCTAAAACCTCACACAATACATTGGTTATTAACCAAATTCAATGCCCATTGCGGAGTACATAATGTGGATTCAAGACCCATGTCTCTCGCATCTCATTTCTTTATCAATTTAGCTATTTACAATGAGCAATAACCATGTGTATCTTCCACAAACCCCGGAATGTCTGCCTTTTACATGAACGCAATAATTTAAAATCTCCGACTTCCATTATTAACTTCAAATGCCCAAGCCCTGCGCCTCCGCGAGGTGTTGCTAAATACTGATGTTAAAGAATTACTTCTTCCATTCATCCTGGAATCAGTACTAGAACTAGAAGCAGATGATCTCGACCCGCCAAAACAACCAAACAAGCTCCTTAAAACCCGCCTAAAACCCCCACTTTCCCTATCAACACTCCCTCTTGATGCCCATGAAATCCTCCTTGGAACCCCATTATTATTAAACCCACCATCCATCTCTGTATAAACAACAGGAAGCTCTCTCTCCCCTCCTCTTCTCCCACCGGAAAACCTCCCCACCGCAAACCCACCTCCGGGCAGCCTCCAAATGGTTAACCCAACAGTTTCCTCTTCATTATTTGGCGTTAAAGATTGCTCATTTTGTATTCTATTCGAGTCATTTGGCTCATGATTATTGTCTGTTGGTAATTCATGGCGACAAACTGGGCAAGAATTACGAAGTGAAAGCCAAGGAAGAATACAATCCGAATGGTATATATGCTTACAAGGCATTTCGCGAGCTTCTGTTCCGAATTCAAAAGCTTCTTTGCAAACAGCACAGTGTAATTCAGTAGCCACATGGTCACCGTCAATCTCAATAGTCGGCATTGACTCAATTGCAGCTTTTGACGCTGGCGGATGATCGATTCGCCCAAGTCCGTTCGCTTCAATTTGAGATAATTGATCTAAAAGGCGGTCAAAACCCGACCCTAACAAAAACTCCGACATAGTCGCCGGTAACGGTCTCAAACCCGACCCAGCTCCATCATCATAATACAGCTCAAACCCTCCTCCGTCCTCTCCGGTGGCGGCGGCCTGTTCAGAAGCACCGTTGTCGGTGGTTCCACGGAGAACGATGACCGGATTGAAAGGCGACCGATCCCCACCACTCCTACGGCTACGGCGGATCGCAGGACTCGACCCCTGATCCGAATCTCGCCCATTTCCGACCATGTACATCGCGGCCGCCGGAAAACGCCGCCGCCGGGAATCCGAGAGTGGGGGTCGCGTCGGAGTTTCGATCGACTCGATGAATCCTCCGTTGCAATCGGGACAAGAGAGCGAGTCTTCCTGCCTCAAAACCCTAACGAATCGACTGCATCTGTAGCACCAATACGAAGAAGACATCTATCTGTGAAAATATCTACGAAATACAAAATCTACAATTCCCTTTTATCTTGCAGATCTGAGAAAAACCCAAAAAATCGAACCTTTTCTTCAATAACCAGTTCGATTTATGAAGAATTACGTAGATTAAAGGAGGAACTGTAGGTCGCCGGGAAGAATATTCCGGCGAAGTGAGTGATGAGAGAGAGGGGCTGTGGGGGAAACGATGAGGGGAAGAAAGGAGGATATGATAAAATTATAAGGAAGGAAGGGAATTTTAAGACTTTTTAAGGGGTAAAAAGGGAAAGCCGCGTTTGCTGTAAGAAAAATGGAAAGTCTAGTATAAGCGTGTTATCAACGCTTTAGATATTTTGGGGACACGTGGTGCGATCTTAATGGAAAGAGTTAAAACGGCAGTCGGTCAAGCGCTGCTGGCGCTGGGCTGTGAATTGTACTTAATTGAGAGCGTTTAAAATTAAGCCGCTACTAAGAAATCGGAGCTGCTGGCGCGCCGTTGGGCCGTCATCAGCATATTTGGCGGAACAATATTTTTAAATAAATTATTTCTTTTTAATTTAGTAATTTTTAAAAATATTTTTAAGAAATAAATAGTTTAGTTAAAAGAAACTCTGTGGAATTAAAAAATAATTTATGAATATATCTTTAAATTGTTAAATAAAATTTATAAGCTTATAGAACAAATTATCACGAAATTTAGTTTTTTTATTGTTTAAAAACATTTTTATACCTAAATACTAAGAAATTATATTAATATTTTGTCAAAAAAAAAAAGAAGAAATTTCCGCTTAGTAAAGAGTAAGAGTATCTCCAACAACATCTTCAATCACTTTCGAATACTCAAATAGATTAATGGCATTAAAAAATTATTTCTAAGATCCTTAAACTTAAGGTGCGACGCCCCCAAAATTAAAGGTAGATACATCACCCATCTTGGGCCGCCAAATACGTGATGATGTAATTCAAATACAACTTATTAATACAACTGCCGCAGTATAATACGACAAAACATAAACTGTGAGTTTGAATACAAATATTATCTATTGTAGATTATCAAACTCAAAAGCGAAGTTCTCATTACAATTATTATCACACTATTTCACGTGAATAGTGAGGACTACTTAATGCTATCCCTTCGGACCATCACTCCGTTCCCCGACTCGTCTCAGAATTTATATTCTCATTTCCTAAAGAGAATAATGAAAGGAAGGAATTGAGCTCAACTAGCCGATAAAGTATTATACGACCAAGATAACGGAATAAATTATCATTAGTCTCCAACAACGTTAAACCGATAAAATATAATGACATCAAGTTTAACTGCGGTGAATGAATAAGCAATCCATTAAAAAAGTCAGAGAAAATAAAATCTACTATCTTTTATGATTAAAAAGGTTTTTTCATCATTTATTATTATCGCCGGAGACTCAACTTAATAAATATTTCACATCATCGAATCACCCCCGCACTACTACGGTAGGATATTTCTTTAATATTACGATCATAATTATCCATGCATCACGGCCAAGAATATTTGTGTATTTATTAATGGTCGTGATCATGCCAACAACTATCCATCAACGCACTACACGCCAACGATAATGAACTTTTACCACATCATTTTGTAACATTACTGGCCATGATTACATAATCGAATAATCTCAGTATTATAATCATACCAAGTCCATCTACGCACTTACTTCTGCCACGAGATGACTTTCAACATAATATAAACATGGGGATGATGACAATGATATAAGAATTCAATTAAACAAGTTCAAGAATTAATTTGTCCAGAATCGATAACGCCCAAATTGTCAACACGACATCGCTTTTAGAAGAGTAAAATTCAAGAATGCTCGGAAGAATATTTTTGAAAAGAATCTTTGGATGAAGCTTGAAATATCGAGGATATTCTACTAATTTCATGGAAGATAGAAGTCAAAACTTTAACTAACCGAGTATAATAAAGAATGGAATAAAAAAAGAAATCACCACGCATGCGATATTTGATGAGCAGAAAGTTATTCCAATGTAATAATAAAATGTAACTGTGTCGCATAAAATTTGCACCAAATGGATGTTCCAGCAGAATAATAATAAGATTTTTAACTGTAGGTGCAAAACACATGCATGTGATATTCTAACAGATCGAATAATGAAGGATGTCACCAAGTATAGGGTAGATCAGCGTATACAGGTTATTCCAATGTAATAATAAGAAATGGAATAACAACGGTTTTCTTCTTAATAATAAGAAAGAATAACACCCCTCGCCAGAAAAAAACCGAATATAAAAGTAGTTAAGTAAGAATACTTTTCTTTTATCTCTATAGTCTCTCGATAGGTTCTCTCTACAGAGTTAGGTGAATTCGTAAGAAAATAATGAAGGAATGAATTTTTATTTACAGAAAATGGAATGCGTAAGAACTAATCCATTTAACTATCCATATTGATTTACTTTAATCGTGATTATCCATATTTAAAGCAAAAATCTTTAAATAAAATATAATATATTCTATTTATAATCTAATAAAAAGCGAATAAACTTTATAAAAGATTTTTCTTTCGCGAAATCTTATAGAACATTTATGCAAACACTATCATAATAATAAAATATAATATATTCTAATTATCATCTAATAAAATAGATAAATTTTATAAAAGTATTCATTTTATATAAAAAATTTTACTTACGCAAAATACTACGCAGACATTACGCACACTTTATCGTAATAGTAATATAATATATTCTATTTATGTAATAACTTTATAAAAGTATTCATTTTATATAAAAAGATTTTCGTATTATTACATTAATAATACCAACAAAACCGGAGTGACTTATCACGTAGCGAAGATAATAATAATTGGTACCTTCTACTACTATAACCACGCCAGACATCGTCATTCTTAACAGGGTGTTTCAACAGTTCACTCCATAATATTCAAAAATAATATTTATAGAAAATTCATCTTTATTCAAAAAATTGGGGTTTTACATAAGGGGTGTTTGTTTAGAAATTTGAATTGGTTGAATCATTCGGTCGATTTGTTTTAGTGCGAATGAATGAATCGGTAAGATAAACGAGCTGAATGGATAAGTCAGATTTTTTGAGCTGAATGAAGTAAAAAAAATTAAAAAATTAAAAAAAATATTAACTATTATATTAAGTAATATTCAATAAATTTACAACAATTTTGAATTTTTTTAGAGGGGTAAAATAATTAAGTTTTGTCATTCAGATGTTTCAGACATTTCAATTATCAAACAATTTTTTTCATTCAAATTCAACTCATTCAGATTCATATTCAACTCATTCAGATTCAGATTTATTCATTTTTTATCAAACATCCCCTCTTTCCCTTTCTTCAAATCTGCAAATCTACAACTTCATTCCCTCTCTTCAAATCTACAACCTCATTCTCTCTTTTTGGAATATTTATGAAATGCTAAAAATATTTATTTTATTTGATAAATTTATTGTACAGCTCATTGAATTGAAAAGATTAATAAGACACAAAATATAAAAATAATAAATTTTTTTTAATTTTTTTTAACTATTATTGTTAGAGATGCTTTAAAGGATATGGGGGTCTGACCGTGACAGTTTAGGAATCTCGTGCAACCTATGACAGGGTTTATTAAGTAAAATGCCAGGTGACATAACTTTTGGCTTTTTTTGTTCTTTTCTTTTTATTTATTTATTACTTCTTTTGGATAATTATTTTCTTTTACTTACTTACCAACCAAGGAAAGAAACAAAGAAAAGACAGCAAATTGAACTTTAAAAAAAAAAATCTTTTAAAAAAGCATTTAAGTTTCAGAAAAAGAGGTAATAACTCTTAATCATATTTTCTCGTATAAAAATGAGACTTATTGAGTGAGTATCATATAAAAATATCAAAAATACATATATAAATATTAGCTTTTTAACTCTTATTGAGTACTTTATGTCAGTGAATTTTACATTTAAATTCATTTAATTCCAATTTTACCTGGGGTAAAAAAGTAGGAAGAAAAATAATCTAGTTTTTTTTTCTCGTAAAAACCAGAAAGCAGTATATAATGAATTGAAAATTTAAATTTTTCTCCATTTCAAAACTTAAAAACACATAATGTCACTACCTCTGTTTACAACAAAATAAAAATGAGAAAAAGAAATACTTTCACTATAATTTTGTGTGAATGAATCTTGTTAAATTAAAGAATAGACTATAAATTTTTATTTTTTTTTACAATTAACTTGAGTATAATTTTAGTGGACTCATACAACTGCAACACAATTATATGTCATGGTGGATGAGATCTTAATTTAATGGTTAAAATTAAAATACTGTGATATTTAGATTTCAGGTTTGATTTTTATTTAAGTGAGTTCTTTTTTTATATGAAATGTATTTTTTCTCAGATATGATGATTATAAAATCATATTGTACTCTTAAAAAAGTAGGACTTGAAAAAAAGTACTATATGGTATTACATTATTTAATCACATTCGAAATTTGATGTTAATAATAATTACAATAAGTCTAGAGGATATTATTTTAGTGACATTCTAGTGATCTTCTTTCTTCTTTTTTTTTGGTTTTTGTTCTTTTATGTTACCTCCCAAAAAATATATAGTATTTATTCAAATTAAAATTTTTATAAAAAAATAAAGTGTTTTAGTAATCGTATGCACTAGTGTTTTCAGATGTATCCAAATTACACCTAAAACACTATTTTTTTAATAAAAATTTCAATTGAAATAAATACTATACTTTTTTGGGAGGAACTACAAAAGAAAAAAAAACCAAAAAAAAAAGGTGTGACGCCCCCAAAATTAGGTATACATCACTCATCTTGAGTCGCCACTTACATAGTACATGTAATTTAAATACAACTTATTAACATAACTGCAGTGGTAATAATACGATATAAAGCGTGAGTTTAAATACAAATATCGTCTACTAGATATTATACAAACTCAAACAAAAAGTCCTCATTACAGAGTTATTATCACACTATTTTACAGAATAGTGAGGACTACTAATCTTATCTTCGGGACCATCACTGCGTTTCCGACTCGTCCGTCCAAATATATTATCATTTCAAGAGAACACGTTGAAAGAAAGGGTGAGCTCAACTAGCCCAAGAAGAAATATTATGACTAAGATAATGCAGAATAAATTATCAATAGTCTTCAATAATGTTAAACCGATAAAATCTGATAGACAACCGGCTTTAACTGCAATGAATATGCAATCCATTAAAAGAGTCAAGTAGAAAATAAAGTCTACTATCTTTTAGGTTTTAAAAGGTTTTTCATCATGTTATATATTTTGAGACTCAAACTTTAATAAATATTCCACATCATCGAATCACCCCCGCACTACGGCCAAGGATATTCTTTTAGTATCACGACCACAATTATTCACGCACTACGGGCCAAGAATATTTGTGTATTCATTAATGGTCATGATCATGCCAACAATCGTCCATCAATGCACTACTACCATCGAGGATTTTTTATCACATCATTTGTAACATTACGGCCATGATTACAACCGAATAGCCTCTCAGTCATAATCATACCAAGTCCATCTATGCACTTATGCCACGGATGACTTTCAAAAAAATATAAATATGAGGATGATGACAATGATATAAGAATTCAATAAAACAAGTTCAAGAATTATTTTATCCAGAATTATTAACGCCCAAATTGTCAATACGACATGATCTTTTTTGAAAGTAAAATTCAAGAATGATCGGAAGAATATTTCCATGAAAAGATATCTTTGGATGAAACGAAATATCAAGGATATTCTACTAATTTCATGGAGTATAGAAGTCAAAGTTTTAACTAATTTGGGTATAATAAAGAATGGAATAACAAAAGAAATCACCATGTAAATGCGATAATCGCATGCAGACGAGGTTATTCCAATGTAATAATAAATAACGGAAGGTGTCGTGAAATTCACACCCGATGGGATGTTCAAAGAATAATAAAGATGGAACAGATCCCGGGTAAAAACACACGATAGGATATTCAACAGAATAATAAAGACGGAACCAGTAGCAAAAAAACACACGCCGTGATGTTCCAACAGTAATAATAAAGAGCGGAACCAGTCAGGTGTAAAACACACGACATGAGGATGTTCCAATGAGAATAATAGAAGAATGTCACCAAGTATAGGGTAAATCGCGTATACAAGGTTATTCCAATGAATAAATAAAAGCAATGGAATAACAATGCAGTTCTCTTCACGTGAATAAGAAAGAATAACACCCTTACTTTTGGTAGGAGATTGAATCTGCTGGCGGTGTAGTAATAAAATACTCTTCTTCTTTCTCTCTTATTCTTTCTATACTTTCTCTCTATAGCTTGAATGAATTCGTGAAAATAATGAAGCCTCAGGCCTCTATTTATAGAAGATTTCTAGCTTAAGCACTTTTCTTAGTGTGAAAAGGCAAGTGGCTCGACGATTTGGTTTGGCGCTCAGTAATGTGAAGCGACAAGTGGTTCGGCGCTTTGTAATGTGAAGCGACAAGTGGTTCGGACGTCGGTAAAGGTAATTACTATTAACGAAGGTAAATACTATTGTGAAGGTAAATACTATTCACAAGGGTAATTACTATCGACGAAGGTAAATCTACTATTCACAAGGGTATTACTATCGACGTAAGGTAAATACTATTTGAGGGTAATTACTATTGGCGAAGGTAAATACTATTCACAAGGGTAATTACTTATTGATGAAGAGACTCTTAGATGATGACATATGAGCCCCCCCCCCCATAAAATAATCAAACTTACCACAAATCATAACACATATTTAATCTTTCAATAATTATTAATCATTTATAACTTGTCGTCTCAATTATTGATTTAATACTATAACATATTATACAGATGATACTGTGACAATAATTGAATCAATAATATAAGAGATATGATGCATTAATTATCGATAGTAATAATCGAGCATAAGCGAGTGACTTCTCACGTGAAGCATCAATAATCAATACCGTGTGCTACTATGCAACCACGCGTATTACAGACATCGCAGTACTTTTACCACCGGGTAGTTCAACAGTTTTAACGGTAACACCTCCGCCGTTATTTTTATAAAATATTTTTGTCGTTTTCTCAATCTGACAATAATTCTGTTGTGGGGTCCACCAATGATTGAGCCATTGTACGAATATTCCCTAACAAAAAGAATATTCCCCGACCAAACGAATATTTTATAACAACTTGCATACTTTGTAAAATTTATAAATATTACCACAACTATAACATTATATCAAATTTATTCCATAATATTCAAAAATAATATTTATAGAAAAATTCATCTTTATTTATAAAAGTTGGGTCTTACAACCTCCCTTCTTATGAAATTTCGCCCTCGAAATTAGGAGTGTACGATACTGGTATGTCGAAGAGGTAAGGATACCTTGATTTCATTTTGATTCTAACTCCCAAGTCATTTCCTCAACATCGTGGTTCCTCCATAAAACTTTGACTTGAGGTATAACCTTGGAGCGTAGAATATGTTCTTTCTTATCCAAAATTTGAGCAGAACCTCTTCATACGTCAAATCTTCCGCTATTTCGTCCGGGTTCTAACTTCAATAATATGGTTCGGGTCTTTCACATATTTACGTAACATAGATATGTGAAAAGCGTTATGAACACGAGACATATTTGGCGGAAAAGCAGTCTATAGAGCACGATTCCTACTCGATCGAGGATTAAAATGGACCGATGAATCGAGGATTAAGTTTTCCTCTCCTTCCAAATCTTGTAACTCCTTTCCATGGAAGCAACTCTTAACAACACATGATCTCCTATATCGAATTCCACGTCCTTTCGATGAAGATCAAAGATAACTCTTTTGTCGATTTTGTGAGGTTTTTATACGTTGTCGGATCATTTGAATCTTTTCCGTGTCAGTCATACGTATCAACTCCCGGTCCCAACAACGTTGCTTCACCCACCTCATCCCAAAGATATCGGAGAAGCGACACTTTCTTCCATACAATGCTTTGAATGGAGCCATGCCAATACTTCTTGCTTGATAAGCTGTTGTTGTAGGAAAACTCCACCAATGGTAAGAACTTGTCCCAACTCCTTGAAATCAAGGACACAGAGTCTTAATAGATCTTCAAGAGTTTGAATAGTCCTCTCTCCATCGTCCGTCAAATCGAGGATGATATGCCGAGCTAAATCGTGAAATCTGTGCCCATAGCTTTTTGCAAACTAACCCAAAATCGTGAAGTGAATCTTGGGTCTCGATCGGAAACTATGGATCTGCCGCATACCATGCGATCTTACAATCTCGTTTATGTATATACGAGCAAGACGTTCAAGTGTATAAGTTTCTCGTGTCGGTAAGAAATGAGCGGACTTGGTCAATCTATCAACAATGACCCAAATCGCATCAATGCCTTGAGAAACCTTAGGAAGGCCGTAGAACTTGAAATCCATGGTAATGTGCTCCCACTTCCATTCGGAATTTCAAGTGGTTGCAATGGACCTTTTGGTACTTGATGCTCCGCTTTAACTCGTTGACAAGTTAGACACCTTGAGATAAACGGCGCTATCTCTCTCTTCGTATTGCTCCACCAAAATGTATGGCCGAATATCATGATACATTTTGGTACTCCAGATGGATTGCAAATGGTGTGTGTTGTGCGCCTCCATCATGATATTATACTTTAAATCGAGGGTCGTTAGGAACACAAAGTCCGGAGTTGACTTCAAGTATTCCTTCTTCATCGATTCTTGCTTCCTAAGATAGCACCTTCTTGCACTTTCTTCCTCATACGCATCGGCTCGACTCAGTGCGTAGCTTGAGCGACTTTAACTTTATCAATTAAAGTCGGTTCTACTCGTATACTCGTTGTCATCACATGCGTCCCTGGAGTCTTTAATTCTATCTCCATCCTTTGCAAGTCACACAAAATGGGCCTTTGCGTTGACAATATCACACTTGTACTTGCATATGATTTCTACCAATCGATCGCCTACTACGTTTGCTTTTCCGGGATGGTATTGGATGGTATGATCATAATCTTTCAGCATTTCAAGCCAACGTCGTTGTCGCATGTTGAGTTCCTTTTGAGTGAAGAAATATTTGAGGCTTTTATGATCCGTAAAGATCTCCACTTTCTCCCCATACAAGTAATGCCTCCACATTTTAAGTCTGAAACAGCGGTATTTGACTCTAGATCATGAGTAGGATAATTCCTCTCATATTCTTTGAGTTATGTCGCGAGGCATAGGCTATAACTTTTCCATATTGCATAAGAACACATCCCAACCTTTTGCGAAGCATCGTTTGTAGATGACAAATCCTCAAGAGCGGATGGTATTGCCGAGCAGTCTTTGAAATAAGTCTCCTCTTGAGTTCTTGAAAACTCTTCTCACATTCTTCGCTCCAATAGAACTTTGTATCTTTTTTACGAGTAAATTTGAGTCGATGGAATAGCGATTGAGAAAATCCTTCCACGAATCTCCGATAATAACCATTAAATAAAGAGAAAGCTACGTCTTGATCCATTGATTTAGGTTGTTCAGACTTTGAATAGCTTGATCTTTCTTTGGGTCAGCAGATATTCCGTGACTTGATACCACGTGCCCGAGGAATGCTACTTCTTCAAGACCCGAACTCGCATTTCTTCAACTTGGCATAAAGCTTATATTCACGAAGCTTTTGGAGTGTCGACCTCAAAGTGTTGCTCATGATCTTCACGACTTTTGGAATAAATAAGGATGTCATCAATAAAGGCGACCACAAAGTGATCTAAATATTCCTTGAATACTCGGTTCATCATATCCATGAAAGCGGCGGGAGCATTAGTCGATCCAAAGGACATGACTAAGAATTCATAATGCCGTCTGGAGTTCTTAAAGCCGTCTTTGGAATGTCGGTGGTTCTAATCTTCAATTGGTGATATCGAAGCGAAGATCGATCTTTGAAAAGAATTTGGCTCCTTACTGTTGGTCAAACAGGTCATCAATACGTGGCAATGGATACCTATTTTTGATGGTGACATGATTGACTCCAGATAATCAATACAAAAGTCGCATACTCCCATCTTTCTTCTTCACGAATAGAGCGGAGCACCCGAGGAGAAGTCTTAGGGACGAATAAAGCCGATGTCTAACAATTCCTGCGGTTGGGTCTTTAACTCACGAAGTTCAATAGGAGCCATTCGATATGGGGCTTTGGAAATAGGTTTTGTCACCGGGTTCAAGGTCGATACAAAATTGATTTCACGCTACAGGGGGTAGGCGGGAAGTTCTTGAGAATCGTCGGAAATTTATTAACAATAGAAATATCGTTTAAAAGCGGCGTATTTTTATTTAAATCGTGACATGAGCTAAGAAAGCTTGACATCCGATTTTTCAATAAGCGAATAGCTTTATGGCTTGAGATGACAAGTGATTGATTTTAATGGTTTGGTCGTTTGAATTAAGCATAATAGGTTGGTTAGGAATATGAAAGCTAACAACCTTACGAAAACAATCAATTTTTGCATGATAAGTAGTTAACCAATCAATCCACAGAATCACGTCAAATGCAAGTATTTTTAATGAAATAAGATCGGCAGGTAATGTGAGGGTACTGGAATTTAGACCAAACAAGACTTATAAGCGGTGGATGTAATAAAGGTTTCTCCCAACGGAGTTTCCACGAGATAAGTCGAAAGTCTAATTTCTCCGGAGTCAAATTTAATCGATGAGCGCAAGTAGGAGAAATAAAAGAATGGGTAGAAACCGGTATCAAATAAAGTATAGACTTCATTAGAGTTTATGATAAGCTTACCGTGATGACCTCATTCGGATTCCTTGCTCTTTGGGGAGGTCACTGACAAATGCTCTCCCCACTTGAACTCTAGGTTTTGAATTTTACGGGATGGCCTTTGGTGCTTCCATCTAATTGAATTTGTCTTGATAAATGACAAAATCGAGCTAAGTGTTGTGGCGACCCCAAAATAGGTCCATTCCATCCAACCCATTACGAGTCGCCAAATCGTAGATGCGAAACAACTACAACTTTATTATCACAACAATAAAGCGTGAGTTTAAATACAAATATTATCTTACAGACAATATTTATACTCAAATAAATCCTCATCACATTTATTGATACATTATTTTACAATAATGGTGAGGACTACTAAACAACTCTCTCTAGAACCTTCATTCCATACCCAGAAGCTAGTACCATTTACATTCTGCGCCTCACGAGAAGAAAAATGGAACAACGAGGAAAAGGGTGAGCTCGACTAGCCCGATAAAGAATGTTATGACTAAGATAATATACTGACAAATTATCGTTAGTCTCAGCGAGGAAAAATCGATAGAATCTGATAGGCACAAGTTTTGGATCAATATTACATGGCGTGAAATAATAATTCATAGAAGAGTTACGTAGAGAATGAAATCTACTATAATCTATGAATTTAACGGTCCATCATCGATATTTTATCCACCTGTAACATCAATCGATATTCATCTCGAATCAAATATTCATCTTTTACCTTCTGAGGCGAAGATATTCATCAATCGGTCGTATTATTCAACACTGTTCATCTCTTTTGCACTAAAGGCCAAAGATATTCATCGATCGGTCGTATTCATTTAAACACTGTTCATCATTTGCACTAAAGGCCAAAGATATTCATCGATCGGTCGTATTCATTTAAACACCATTCATCTTTGCACTTCGGGCCAAAGATATTCTTGAAATCATTCATCTTTATCATTCATCTGGGCGAAGATATTCAATAATATCATCATTTAAGGTGAGGATGATGAAAATCATTTTTAAAGGATGATGAAAATATTTTTAAAAACGAAAATGAAGCAAAATTAAGGATTAAGGATTAAGTACTGGTTTTATCCGAGTTCAAAAATACCTCAAAAATAATCGTAGTGGTGTAAAATTTGAGAATGATCAAAACATGGATCTGATCAAAGCTAGTATCCGAATAGATATTTTAGGCGAAAAGAAAAATTTTCATTTTTAGGATTGAATAGTCTGCGAGTATCGTGAATAGTCTTAGTATCGTGAATAGTCTTAGTATCGTGAATAGTAACTCAGACACCAAAAGATAGAAATTCCACAAAAAAAACATCTTCACGCTTCATGAATAGTACTCGTGAATAGTAACTTCGTGAATAGTAACTTCATGAATAGTAACTTCGTGAATAGTAACTCATGAATAGTAACCCAGAGCATGAAAAAGTTCCAAATTTGATAAAAGTACCGGATCGATATTTGACGTAATGATATTGAAGAAATAATATCATTTGAGAAGAAAATAACATCCACTTACCGAAAGAATCGATTACCGGAAGGAAAGGTAGGAAGTGATCTTTGAATGAAACTTATCTTGAGCAATGACAACTCTCAAAGTATCTAAATACTCACAAAATCGCTCGATAATATAGAGAGAAGAGAAAACTTTGTTTACGGTGTGATTTTCAATTCTAACAGCCCTCTATTTATAGGAAAATGTTAGCCGTAGAAAGCGAGACTTGACTTTCTTTACTGATGGCTTTTACACCTACTATTGCCACCCACCACATTTGAAATAAAATTCAGCACATTTTTTCACCAACCACAAGTGGGGCCCCTCAATTCTAAATTTTCCACCAAAATCAATTATAAACCTAATTTAGAATCAAGCACCTCTTAAAATTCACAACAAATCATTCGTGCATTTTTAGCGGTTCAAAATTTGTGGACATATACTCAACTTATGTATGTATAACATACCCAAAAATTACCACAATCCAGCGGTCGGATTAAAAATTATAACCCATGATATATCTAAAACCCACGATTTGATTTTAATACCTCGATCAGATAAAATCTTGATAAAACACCTCAACATTAATTCCTTCATTAATAACCACATAAATAAATCCATCATTTATATTCATATAAAATAAATATTTCCTTATCATATGAATCGATAATTAATTATTCACAAATAATATTCTGAGAATCACATTTATAATGACGGTAGTTTCCGGGAAGAGGGGCTTTCGATAAGGATCTCTCCTTCTTGGGCCTTGATTAGGTGACCAAACCTCTCCTTAAGCGAGAACTTTCTAGACATTGCCAATAATGTTATCTAATAATATTATTCAAATAATATGAATTATTGATGCGATAATGGGAAATCTTGTGCGGTGACAATTATTGAAGCAATGATAATATAAAATATCAATATGACAATTATTGAATCGATAAAATAAAATATTGAGCGATAACTCTTTGTAAAAATTATTGAGTAGTGCCTTCTTACGTAAGGATCGATAATTGACAATCTTTTGTGCGATACTGGTGTCTTCTTTGTGCGACCCACAGCGTATTACGTATTTTAACCATAAGGGTATTCAAGCGGTCTTACTTGGTAACAACTTCTGGCAGTTATTTATAACCACTTAACTTTGTCGTTTTCCTCATCGATCGCTTTAGTTATGGGGCCCACACATGGCTGTTTGCGTAAATGCGAATATTCACAAGCGATACGAATATTATTCGACCAAACGAATAGACGACGAATATTCCACGACCAAACGAATATTCCAAACAAAATGAATATTTTATAACCACTTGCTTATTTTGAAATATTTGCGTATTTAACCCTTAACTATCCACATTAATCAAATCAACCCTTACTATTTCAAAATAATAAATAAAGGAAATTCCTTTTATTTAAAAAATTTTTGAGGTCTTCTGACCTCCCTCCTTATGAAATTTTCGTCCTCGAAATTGGCGTCACGATACACAGTGTTTGAAAAGGTAAAGATACCTCGCTTTCATTTTCGTTTCCAACTCCCGGTCATTTCCTCAATAGCATGGTTTCTCCACAAAACTTTAACTTATGGTATAACCTCGATGCATAGGTCGTATTCTTTCTCTCAAAATCTTGGCGGTACCTCCTCGTCGTTAAGTCTTGACTATCTCGTCGGTTCTAACTTCGATAGCGTGTTTGAATTCGTCCACATATTTCGTAACATCGATCGTGAAAAGCGTTATGAAACGCGTCGTACTTGGTGGTAAAAGCGAGTCATAGGCCACGGTTCTATTCGATCGAGAATTTCAAATGGATTAATAAATCGAAGGTTTGAGCTTTCCTCACCTCTGGATTCTCGCTTTTAAAATATATGACTTCTTGCCTCCTTCTTCAAATTCATCGGCTCGGTGTGTAGCTTGAGCGACTTTAACTTTATCGATTAAAGTCGATTTATACTCGTATATCATCACGTACTCGTATATCATCACGTGGGTACCTAGAGTTTTCATCTCCATCTCTATTATTTGTATATTATCTGAAATGAGTCTTTGTGATATCGTACTTTCGTACTTGTATCGATCTTACTACTCAACACGTCGGCTACCACGTTAAACTTTTCGGGATGGCATGGTGAACACATGTCTTTGAAATGAGTCTCTCTTGAGTTCTTGAAGCTCTTCCCACATTCCTTGCTCCATTCGAATTTTGTATCTCTCTGAGTTAATTACGTTAATGGAATAGCGATTCGAGAATATCCTTGACGAATCTCGATAATAACCAACTAAGCCTGAAAGCTACGTATTTAGATTCTGAGCTTAGGTTGTTCTCATTGTGACTCGTATCCAACCTTGGATATGCGTCTGATGACACCTATCGATTTCTTATCGCTTGCGAATATGGCGTCCCCTACGGAGAGTGCGGCAGGTGAATTCCTGAAAGGAAGTCACAAGATAAAGGCTCGTGTACCAAATTCTATAGTTGAATTTTTAACTCACGAAGTTGATAGGAGCCATTCGATATGAGATTTTAGAAATGAGTTTTGTCTGGGGTTCAAAGTCGATACAAAATTTAATATCGATCTTTGGGAGTAAGCGATAAATTCTTGAAATCGTCGGGAAAAATCAATAACAACAAGAATATTATTCAAATCGGCGTGTCTTTATTCAAATCCATAACATGGACTAAGAAAACTTGACATCCGTAATAAGCGAATGACTTCATGGCTTGATATGAAAATGTTTGACTACTGATGGTTTGATTGCTTGAGTTGAATAACGGGTTGCTTAGGAATATGAAAACTATGACCTTACAAAAGCAATCAATTTTGGCGTGATGAGTAGTTAACCTTAAAATCACATCCCCAAAAGCAAATATCTTTAAAGAGATAAGGTTAACGGGTAATGTAATGGTACTTGACTTGAATCAAACAAGATTTTTAAACAACGGATGTAATGAAAGTTTCTCTAGGAGTCTCCATAAATAGGTCGAAATCTAATTTCTCGTAGTCGAGTTCAAGCGTTGGTATAAGCAAAGAGATAAAGAATGGGTAGAGGCAGGTATCTAGTAAGGTATAAACTTATGAGAAATTTATAATTAACTAACGTGCTAACCGTTCGGGTTCCTCGTATTTTTTTTGAAGGTCACGACAAAGCGCTCTTCGAGGAATCGTTGACTTTGACTTTTACGGGACATCCTTTTGAGTCACCGCCCCATTGCACTGGGTTTCGATATCGTCTGATCTCGGCGATATGTCCTTCTTTTCCACAATTATAGCATACCTTAAAGCTGTTTGTGGGCGGTTTGGTGATATATCCCTCTTTCCGCATTTTAACTAACATCTGACCAGATGGTCTTTCTCTCCCCTTGGAACCCGGTTGCCCTTTGGTGGCAGCGTCTTCACATAGTGGTTGTTGAATCTCCTCTTTTAAAATCTCCTCTGGCTTCGCTTCTTCTATTTTCATGGCCACGATTACCACGGAGTGGTTCAGCCTTTAATAAGTATTCTTCTTTCTCCTTTGGTTATCGTTATTACGATGGTGCTTATCTTTGGTATGATCCTGGTTATGGTCCCTCGGTTGAGCGTACTCGTTATCTCGCTCTAACAATTTGAGCCACATTTTACAACATCTGAATAGAGAAAATTTATGAGAAATGAGATCTTGGCGTATCTTGGGGTTTCAAACCTCTCGAAACATCCGCGTCATCGTTCCTCATTCTCCACCGAATGAGGTGCTGAACACTGGATAACTCATGAACTTCGCCTCGTCTTTGGGACACGTCGTCGTGTTATTACTGCTCGATCTAATAAACTCCACTTCCGCCCGTATAGCCGAATACTTTCGGGGAAGTACTTGTCATTGAGCTATTTCTGAAAGCGTCTCCGTGACATCTTTGAGTGCGGTGAATGGAGTGCGCTTCCTGATTCCACCGATGTCTGCTCGCCACGGAACATAAAAGTAGCGAATGGAACTTTACGTTCCTTCGTGCATCGAGACATCGAATATCTTGGTAATTTGCTTGACCCGTGTTTCGCCGTGATCGGATCGCTTTCCCAGAAGTGCGGTGGTCCCGACTCTTTGAAGCGCTTGCATTTGTGACCACGAAGTAATTGCTTATCATCTCCTCACTGTATTTTGAACACGAGTCTCCACAAATGCGATTTTGCATGAGCTGCAAAAAGCTTCTAAACATCCCTCGTTCATCATACGCTTTCGATTGGTGTTATTCACGGGAGGTACATTGCCCGACTGTTGCGTTCTCCTCGTTGTTAAATCTGAGGCATCTCCACGGTCTCATTTACACCACTATTAATATTCTCGGTCGACATTCTCAATTCTTTGTCGTAAAACAAGGGTTAATTAAGGAAATCGATCACATAATATCCACATATCTTGACCCAGTAACAAATAAGCTTAGGTAGGACACCTTAGCGAAGGATTTACTCGTCTCTCCCCTCTAGTTCTATTCCAGATCTCGCTTGGAGATCGTATCCCTAGCTACGATACCAAGTGTGGCGACCCCAAAATAGGTCCATTCCATCAACCCGTTACGAGTGCGCCAAATCATGATGCAAGAAGCAACTACTGACTTTATTATGAATGACAATAAAGCTGTGAGTTTAAATACAAATATTATCTTCTAGACAATATTTATACTCAAATAAATCCTCATCACATTTATTGATACATTATTTTACAATAATGGTGAGGACTACTAAACGACTCTCTCTAGAACCTTCATTCCATTACCCCAGAGCTAGTACTCATTACATTCTAGCCTCACGAGAAGAAAAATGGAACAACGAGGAAAAGGGTGAGCTCACTAGCCCGAGTAAAGAATGTTATGACTAAGATAATATCTGACAAATTATCGTTAGTCTCAACGAGGAAAAATCGATAGAATCTGATGAATGACAAGTTTCGGATCAATATTCGCGGTGAAATAATAATTCATAGAAGAGTTCGTAGAGAATGAAATCTACTATAATCTATGAATTTAACGGTCCATCATCAATATTTTATCCTGTAACATCAATCGATATTCATCTCGAATCAAATATTCATCTTTTGCACTTCACGGGCGAAGATATTCATCAATCGGTCGTATTAAATCTCAACACTGTTCATCTTTGCACTAAAGGCAAAGATATTCATCGATCGGTCGTATTCATTTAAACACTGTTCATCTTTGCTAAAGGCCAAAGATATTCATCGATCGGTCGTATTCATTTAAACACATTTCATCTTCAGATATTCTTTCATCTTTACTCTGGGCGAAAGATATTCTTGAAATCATTCATCTTTACTCTGAGGGCCAAAGATATTCTTGATAATATCATCATTTCATCATTTAAGGCGAGGATGATGAAAAATATTTTTAAAAAGCGAATCCGGTGAAACAAAATGATGAGGATTAAGGATGGATACGTACGTACTTTGTTTTATCAAAGTTCAAAAATACCTCAAAAATAATCGTAGTGGTGTAAAATTGAGAATGATCAAAACATGGATACAATCAAAGCTAGTATCGAATAGATATTTTAGGCGAAAAGAAAAATTTTCATTTTTGATTGAATAGTCTTAGTATTATCGTGAATATAGTCTTGAGTATCGTGAATAGTCTTAGTATATCGTGAATAGTAACTCAAACACCAAAAGATAGAAATTCCACAAAAAAAACATCTTCACGCTTCATGAATAGTACTCGTGAATAGTAACTCGTGAATAGTAACTCATGAATAGTAACTTCGTGAATAGTAACTCATGAATAGTAACTTGAGCATGAAAAAGTTCAAATTTGATAAAAGTCGGACCCGATATTTCGACGTAATGATATTGAAGAAATAATATCATTTGAGAAGAAAATAACATCCCTTACCTCGAAAGAATCGATGCCGGAAGGAAAGGTCGGAAGTGATCTTTGAATGAAACTTATCTTGACAACAACTCTCAAAGTATCTAAATACTCACAAAATCATTTCGATAATATAGAGAAAGAAAACTTTGTTTACGGTGTGATTTTCAATTCTAACAGCCCTCTATTTATAGGAAAATGTTAGCCGTAGAAAGCGGACTTGACTTTCTTTACACGATGGCTTTACTGCTACTATTGCCACCCACCACATTTGAAATAAAATTCAGCACATTTTTTCACCAACCACAAGTGGGGCCCACTCAATTCTAAATTTTCCACCAAAATCAATTATAAACCTAATTTAGAATCAGGCACCTCTTAAAATTCACAACAAATCATTCGTGCATTTTTAACGGTTCAAAATTTGTGGACATATACTCGACTTATGTATGTATAACATACCCAAAAATTACCACAATCAGCGGTCGGATTAAAAATTATAACCCATGATATATCTCAAAACCCACGATTTGATTTTAATACCTCGATCAGATAAAATCTTGATAAAACACCTCAACATTAATTCCTTCATTAATAACCACATAAATAAATCCATCATTTATATTCATATAAAATAAATATTTCCTTATCATATGAATCGATAATTAATTATTCACAAATAATATTACGAGAATCACATTTTATAATGACGAAAGTGTTTCGAGGAAAGAGGGCTTTCGATAAGGATCTCTCCTTCTTGGCCTATGATTAGGTGACCAAACCTCTCCTTAGGCGAGAACTTTCTAGACATTGCCAATAATGTTATCTAATAATATTATTCAAATAATATGAATTATTGATCGATAATGGGAAATCTTGTGCGATGACAATTATTGAACAATGATAATATAAAATATCACCAATGACAATTATTGAATCGATAAAATAAAATATTGAGCGGTAACTCTTGTGAAAATTATTGAGTAGTGCCTTCTTACGTAAGGATCGATAATTGACAATCTTGTGCAATACTGGGTGTCTTCTTTTGTGCGACCGCAGCGTATTCTTGTATTTTAACGGCGGGTATTCAAGCGATCTTACTTGGTAACAACTTCTGGCAGTTATTTATAACCACTTAAACTTTGTCGTTTTCCTCATCGATCGCTTTTAGTTATGGGGCCCCACATGGTTGCATTAACTTGTGTCGTAAATACGAATATTCACAAGCGATGCGAATATTCTGCGAATATTCCGAACGAACGAATCACAAGCAAAAATGAATATTTTATAACCACTTGCTTATTTTGAAATATTTGCGTATTTAACCTTAACTATCCACATTAATCAAATCAACCCTTACTATTTCAAAATAATAAATAAAGGAAATTCCTTTTTATTTAATAATGCGAGAATAAATTATCAATAGTCTTGATAATGTTAAAGCGATAAAATACAATGAACAACCGGTTTAAGCTGCGGTGAATATCTGATCCATTAAAAAAGTTGAGTAGAAAATAAAAGTCTACTATCTTTTAGGTTTTAAAGGTTTTTCATCAATTTTTATATATTTGAGACTCGACTTTAATAAATATTCCACATCATCGAATCACCCACACTACGGCCGAGGATATTCTTTAGTATCACGACCACAATTATTCATATACTACGGGCGAGAATATTTGTGTATTCATTAATGGTCATGATCATGCCAACAATTTATCCATCAATGCACTTCTGACCTTTGAGGATTTTTATCACATCATTTGTAACATTACGGTCGTGATTACAAAGAATAGTCTACAGTCGTAATCATACCAAGTCCATCATGCCTTCGTGAGCTGAAGATGACTTTCAAAAAAATATAAACATGAGGATGATGACAATGATATAAGAATTGATAAAACAAGTTCAAGAATTATTTTATCCGAGAATTATTAACGTCAAATTGTCGACATGAATCTTTGTTTTGTAGAGTAAAATTCAAGAATGATCGGAAGAATATTTCCATGAAAAGATCTTTGGATGAAGCGCAAATATCGAGGATATTCTACTAATTTCATGGAGTATAGAAGTCAAAGTTTTAACCATTTGGGTATAATAAAGAATGGAATAACAAAAGAAATCACCGTAAATGCGATGACATCGCGAGACATGAGTTATTCAAACGAATAATAAAATAACGGAACGGTCGGTGAAATTACACCTGCAAACGAGGATGTTCAACAGAATAATAAAGATGGAACCGGATCCGGTGTAAAACACACTGCAGATAGGATATTCCAGCAGAATAATAAAAAAGCGGAACCGGTCCGGTGTAAACACACGAGCAGGATGTTCAGCAAGAATAATAATAAAAAAGCGGAACCAGTCCGGTGTAAAACACATGCATGACGGATGTTCCAATGAGAATAATAGAAGAATGTCACCAAGTATAGGGTAAACCGGCATATACTGAGTTATTCCAATGAGAATAAATAAGCAATGGAATAACAACAGTTCTCTTCATGAATAAGAAAGAATAACACACCCCTTACTTTTGGTAGGAGATTGAATCTTTGCTTGACGGTGTAGTAACAAAATACTCTTCTTCTTTTCTCTCTTATTCTTTCTATACTTTTTCTCTCTATAGCTTGAATGAATTAAGTGAAAAATAATGAAGCCCTAGGCCTCTATTTATAGAAGATTTCTAGCTTAGCACTTTTCTTAGTGTGAAAAGGCAAGTGGCTTAATTCGATTTAATTGGTTTCGACGCCTGTAATGTGAAGCGACAAGTGGTTCGGCGCTGTAATGTAATGAAACGACAAGTGGTTCGACGTCTCGGTAAAGGTAATTACTATTAACGAAGGTAAATACTATTGGCGAAGGTAAATACTATTCACGAGGGTAATTACTATTGATTAAGGTAAATCTATTTACAAGGGTAATTACTATTGACGAAGGTAAATACTATTCACAAAGGGTAATTACTATCGATGAAGAGACTCTTAGATGATGACATATGAGCCCCCCATAAAATAATCAAACTTACCACAAATCATAACACATATTTAATCTTTCAATAATTATTAATCATTTATAACTAAATCTCAATTATTGATTTAATCTTATAACATATTATCTGACTGGATGATCTTTGTGACAATAATTGAATCAATAATATAAGAGATATGATCGCAAAGAATTCTTTGTAGCAATAATTGAGCATAAGCGAGTGACTTCTCACGTAAGCATCAATAATCAATACCGTGTCTACTTATGCAACCTGGCTGCAGATATTCTTTACTTTTACCACCGGGTAGTTCAGCAGTTTTAACAGTAACACCTCCGCATAGTTATTTTTATAAAAATATTTTTGTCGTTTTCTCAATCCGACAATAATGTTGTATAGGGTCCACCAATGATTGAGCCATTATGCGAATATTCCCTAACAAAAAGAATATTCCCGACCAAACGAATATTTTATAACAACTTGCATACTTTGCAAAATTTATAAATATTACCCACAACTATAACATTATATCAAATTTATTCCATAATATTCAAAAATAATATTTATAGAAAAATTCATCTTTATTTATAAAAGCTGGGGTCTTACAAAAGGTCACTAGAATGTCACTAAAATAAGAAAGTGGTTAGCATGAAGTTCATTTTTGAGTAAGTTGGTCAATTGACAATAAAGTCCCCCTAGAAGGACTCTAATAATTAAGTGGGGAACACTTTTTTTATTGGAACTATTCTTTGGGGGACAGAAGTAGTAAGTACCGGGAGTGGTTAACATAAAGTTAATTTTAGTTAATTGATGAATACAGTATCGATACGCAGGTGAGAATTGATTTCTTTGTGCATATTAGCACTGTATTGGTCAATTATTCAACTTATCATGAAGTTAACTTCATAATAATCGGATCCGTAAGCACCCAACTCAAAAAAATCAATTAAATTGATTGACTTGGTGATTTTTTTTATCTGTGTTGTCAAGTCCAGTCTACTATATAAGTAATTAATTAATTAATTGTTTCATATATTTTTCAAAGTTTGGTATTGTGGTAGTGAAGTAACAAGGAACCAATTCAATCATTATCATAACCAAATTTATAATTACACTATAAGCTTTAAAATAATTATCATCCTCTTATGCATGTCCTACAAATTATAATGTGACTAGAAAGAATTTGAAAATGACCGAAAAAAAGGAGTAATTACAATTAATTAACCTTTAAAAAGGTGTTATGAATGTGACCCCCAAAAGAGGGGAAACAAAATACTTGTATTCATATGTTTAAAACATATGAATTGATGTGTCTTTTGGATTTATATATCCCTTTAGGTTACTCTCTCTATTTTAAAATTAAAATACATATTAAATTTAATAATCTATTCTAGAATCATTTATAAATTTAAATTTTAAATTAATGGCACGCCTGATATTTATAATGTCATTAATTTAAATTTAAATTTTAAATTAAATGGCACGCATGTGATGTTTGTAATATGTCATTAATTATTTAAAATATATAAATAAATTTTGGAGATCGTGTCATGTGATAATTTTATTATTATCTTTATATGTAAAATCCCAACTTTTTGAATAAAGATGAATTTTTTATAAATATTATTTTTGAATATTATGGAGTGAAATTGATATAATGTTATAGTTGTGGGTAATATTTATAAATTTTGCAAAAGACGCAAGTTGTTATATAATATTCGATTGGTAGGGAATATTCGTTTTAACGGGGAATATTAAATGCATAACCAAGACAATCATTGGTGGACCCCACAATGTAATTATTGTCGGATTGAGAAAAGCGATAAAAATACTTTATGAAAATAACGGCGGAAGTTTTACCAGTTAAGCGTTGAAACACCGGTGTTAAAAGTACGATGTCTGGCGTGGTTGCGTAGTAGACACGGTATTGATTATTGATGCTTACGTGATAAGTCACTCGGTTTTGTTGGTATTATTAATGTAATAATCTGAGAAAATCTTTTTATAAAAAGCAGAATACTTTTATAAAGTTATTCTATAAATAGAATATATTATATTCTATTACGATAGTGTTCGTAGTGTTTTGCAAAGTAAAATCTTTTTATATAAAAGCAGAATACTTTTATGAAGCTATCTGTTTTGTTAGACAATAATTAGAATATATTATATTTTATTATGCATAGTGTTTGCATAGTGCCTGCATAGTATTTGCATAGTAAAATCTTTTATAAAGTTATTCGTTTTATTAGATTATAAATAGAATATATTATATTTTATTTAAAAGATTTTGCTTTAAATATGGACCGTCAGATTAAAGTAAATCAATCTGGACCGTTCATGAGTTAGTTACCATGCAGTCCATTTTTTATAAATAAAACTCATTCCTTCATTATTTTTCTTACGAATTCTTTGAACTCTAGAGATAAAACTATAGAGAAAGAAGAAGAAAGTATTCTCGCTACTTCACTACTTATATATCCAAGACTCTTTTCTTCTTAAGGTAGGGAATATTATTTGTTGTATTAAGTAAAGAGTGTTATTCTTTCTAATTCATGAAGAGAACTGTTGTTATTCCATCGCTTATTATTCATTGGAATAACTCGTATACGCTGATGATCTACCCTATACTTGGTGACATTCTTCAATTATTACATTAGAACATCCTGCATCATGTGTTTTACATCGGACTGGTTAAAATCTTATTATTATTACGTTGGAACATCACATGCATGTGTTTTACACCTTGGACCTAGTTAAAATCTTTATTATTCTGTTGGAACATCACCGCCGGTGCAAATTTTTGCGACACGGTTCTTATTATTATATACATTGGAATAACTTTATACATCTCAGCACCGCATTTACGTGGTGATTTCTTTTGTTATTCCATTCTTTATTATACTCGGTTGGTTAAAGTTTTGACTTCTATACTCTATGAAATTAGTAGAATATCCTTGATATTTGCCCTTCATCCAAAGATCTTTTCATGGAAATATTCTTACGATCATTCTTGAATTTTACTCTACAAAATAGTGATCATGTTGACAATTTGGGACGTTAATAATTCTGGATAAAATAATTCTTGAACTTGTTTTATTGAATTCTTATATCATTGTCATCATTCTCATGTTTATATTTTGTTGAAAGTCATCTGTGGCACCTTGTAGTGCATAGATGGACTTGGTATGATTATGACTGAGGATTATTGATTGTAATCGACCGTAATGTTACAAATGATGTGGTAAAAGTTCTAATTGGCCCGTAGTGCATTGATGGAAAGTTGTTGGCATGATCATGACCATTAATGAATATACAAATATTCTTAGCCCGTAGTGCATGGATAATTGTGGTCGTGATACTAAAGAATATCCTCGTCAGTAAATGTCATGGGTGATTCGATGATGTGGAATATTTATTAAGTTGAGTCTCCGATAATACGATGATGAAAAACCTTTTAATCATAAAAGATAGTAGATTTTATTTTCTACTTGACTCTTTTAATGGATTGCTTGTTCAATTGCAGATTAAACTTGATGTCTATTATATTTTATCGGTTTAACATTGTTGGAGACTAATGATAATTTATTCTGCATTATCTTAGTCATAATATTTCTTCTTGGGCTAGTTGAGCTCACCCTTTCTTTTCACTTTGTTCTCTTGAGGAAATGAGAATATATTTGGGACGAGTCGAGGGAGCGGAGTGATGGTCCGAGAGGATAACATTAGTAGTCCTCACTATTCATAATGAAATAGTGTGATAATAATTATAATGAGGACTCCTTTTGAGTTTGTATAATCTCTAAGTAGATAATATTTGTATTCAAACTCACAGATTTATGTTTTGTCATATTATACACGACGGTTGTATTAGTAAGTTGTATTTGAATTACATGCACTACGTATGTCTGGCGACCTAAGATGGGTGATGTATACCTAATTTTGGGGGCGTCACATTATATAATAAATAAAAATATTCAATCAAAATAAAATGGAAATTGCTATAATTTTTTTCCACCCAATTACTGTTTCCATAATTAAAAAAAATTCTTACTTCCTTCCAATAATAACCTTCACAATAATGAAAAAAAATTTGAATTAAATAACAATAATATTGTAGGTTTTTATCTATGCGAGAAAACTTGATATAGATATTATTTTAACCTATTAAATCAACTAAAATACATTCAATTGATAAAATTATATAATTTTAATGAGAAACAAAATGAAAAATTCAAAATTGAGAATTATAATGCGAAATACAAATATGTGAAATTATAAAATACTCATATCCACATAGAATTTTTTTTTATTTATTATATAAAATTAATATTAAAATTGTTACATGACACAATCTCCTTGTTGGGATAGGAGATAAGATATATAGTCGAAGCGGATTAAGTTCTTAATGAAATTAACTTCACGATGTTGATAAGTTGGTCGATTAGCCGTCTGAGACTGACACGCAAAATTAATTTCATGCTAACCATTGTCGTCTAGAACAGGTGATCCGAATTCGAGGATCAATCATCAAAGGTAACAAGCTTGACGGAAACGGAAGTGGTTAGTATGAAGTTTAATTTTGGATAAGTTGGTCAATTAGCTAATAGAGTGCTGACACGCATTCGAAACTCTATATGTGTCAATATTCTATCGGTTAATTTTGTATTGACCAATTTACTAAAAAATAAACTTCATAATAACCGGATCCAACTGAAAGGGAGAGAAACGTTGAATTAAAACTTCTCTTTCTCTGCTGCTAAGCTTATACATTTTCCAGTAATAGCTAGCCTAGCCTAGCCTAGGTCGGACATTTCTATCGTGTTTTTGCTCTCTTGAATGTTCACAAAGTTTGTATATATATCGAGTCCATCAATTTAAACGTAGCAAGTTGTTGAAATAATTGAATTTTAAAATTTTAATTCAAATTAAAAATGTTTTTTATCAAAAAAAATTCTTTAAAAGTCGTATCTTTTTGTAATCCAAACGCGAGTAATTATTTATATTTTTTTTTCAGAAATCCCGTTATTACAAAGTTAGTTTAGCGATAAGTTAATCGATTATTATCTGATCGACACGTTGAAGAAGAGATTACCTCCCTACCACTGCGTGTTATTAATTATATTGATCAATTGACCAAAATTAATGAAAATCACTCCCTTTTTTTAGTAACAAATTATGGTGATTAAAAACAAAAGTATATTCTTAAACATGAATATCTTTTACAACAAGAGGGATAATAAAGTGATGAACATATTCTAATCAATAAATAAGAAAAATAGCATCGAATGGTTGAGCCAATGCAACAAGATCATGGACAACGAATATGAGCAAAATTACGTTTGAGATTCAGGCAATTTTCAATTAAAATATTTAAATATGAATGGTCATTCTAAATATTTAAATTTTTTTCCAATCACTTTCAAAATAATCTTGAAAAATGAATTAATTGAATCACATAGTTTAAACTATACTTTATGCTAATTAATTTTGAAAATTAAAATGAGAATTTTTTTTTATGAAACATAGATAGTGCATTAAATTAATTATGACCAAAATTAGACAAATAAATTTTAAATTGGTGTTATAGACATTTATTCTTCAAAAAAAAATTGCAAAGCTAAAAGAATGATATTCGAGGTGGGCATGAAATCTGTGCATCCACATGAATATCATTCATTCCTTTTTCTTCTGCTTTTCGACTTTCATGCATTACCAAAATATATGCTTTAAATATTTATCAATTGATTAAGTTGTGGTCACTACATGCATGGTATCCAATGGCTAAGACCCCCCCCCCCACCCCGACCCCCGACCCCCGACCCCCGACCTAGGTAGCTTCTTCCATAATTATTCTCCATTTTTTGTGCTATGAACCAACCAACCAACTTTCCCATCATCATTGTAAATTTGATTAAATTTTTACCCTTTTTCTTTTGTCCCGTTAATTTCATTCAACATTGGAGAGGAAGTGACATACCGTCCGGCCTATGTCTTTCTGATAATTTTTATCCTTGAACTTAAAAGCATATAATACAAATGGTTAGATTTAAGATTGAATATCGTAAATGTTAATGCCTGATTTTGTACGCATGATGAAATCATTCAAAAAGACAGATCAAAATAGCGCCAACGATTGATAGAGTAATTGTTGTGAAATCAAACTCACAAAATACACTCACATAAACATAAATAAAAAAATATAAAGTATGAACACAAGAATTTACGTGAAAACTCAATTGGGAAAAAATCACGGAGAGAGAGTAATCCACTATAATAATATTGGGAGTACAAGTTGTATATTTGTGTTGTATCTCTTGTGCCCTATCATATTGTCTTTTATTATGTTCCTCCCTCTAACCCTAGCTTGTAGCCGTATATATAGAAGTAACCTCCACCTGCATCCCACTAGGAGAAGGATTCCTTATCTCTCCAAATAAGAAAATGCAATCATATCTTAATAAAGACTCTCTCCTTGTCAAAATAAATATATTATGGGTCAACACCAAATTTAGCCCATTAAATAAATTGGGTTACACCTTTGCTAGACCCAAATAATCACACTCCAACATTTCCCCCCAGTCTCTTATTTATAAGAACTTATAAATGAGAGAGTATACAAATTTATCCCAACAAAACGACCATATATGCCTCAGACAAAATATCACACCTGAACTCTATGTGCCGAACTAAAATTGTTGGCTCCCAATATCGTTGCCCCACTCCTCTTGTTCACTCATAAGATAGATAAACAATTTCCCTTATTACTACCGAAGATAGAACCAACCTTATACCAACCGAACCAACCTTATCACTATCGAAGATATAAAGAACCAACCTTATCACAACCGAAGATATAAAGAACTAACCTTATCACAACCGAATATATAGAGAACCAACCTTATAACAACTGAACCAACCTTATCACTACCGAATATATAAAGAACCAATCTTATCACAATCGAATATATAAAGAACTAACCTTATCACAACCGAATATATAGAGAACCAACCTTATAACAACCGAACCAACCTTATCACTACCGAAGATATAAAGAATCAACCTTTTCACAACCGAATATATAGAAGTAATCTCCACCTGCATCCAACTAGGAGAAGGTTTCCTTATCCCTCCAAATAAGGAAATACAATACTATTTTAATAAGGACTCTTCCACTGTTATAATAAATACATATGGGCCAACACCAGATCCGGACCATTAAATAGATTGGGATGTAGCCCAAATAATCACACTCCAACATTGGCCCCTATTTTTATTCTCGGGATTTTTATCCTCGGGATTTTTAATTATTCGTGGGATTTTTATCCTCGGAATTTTTATTCTCGGAATTTTTATCCTCGTGATTTATATCCTCTGAATTTATATCCTCCGAATTTATATCCTCTGAATTTCCTTCAGTCTGTGGTTGATGATGAAACTGAAGCCGCCTTTAAAGCACTTCAATGATATAAAAGCTTCAACTTTTATCTTTTGCGCTTAATTACGAATTAAATTCTTGGTGGTGACTCAAAGCACCAATTTATCATCACCTGGACCAAAGTGTTAATGTTTAGATTTTACATGCATCATGTGAATACTACCACTGCTTGCATAATATAAGTTAGAGAATGTGTAAAGTTGTATCAATAGTCAATTACGATCATGATTTAATTGCTATTAATATAATACATATATACACACGTACAAGTATATATTTATTTTAATAAAAAAGAATCACTTATCTCCTTCGGTGAATCGGTGATTTTAAATCGACACTAAAACAAGTGTCTTGTTCCCATAGACGGCGCCAATGTTAACGCCTGATTTTGTACGCCTAACGAAATCACCCAAAAGGACAGGCCAAAATAGCGCCAACGGTTGATGGAGTAATTGTTGTGAAATCAAACTCACGAAATACACTCACATAAACATAAATAAAGAAATATAAAGTATGAACACAAGAATTTACGCGAAAACCCAATTAGAAAAAAACCACGGAGAGAGAGTAATCCACTATATAATATATTCTATTTATAATCTAATAAAACGAATAATTTTATAAAAGATTTTACTATGCAACACTATGCATAATATAATATAATATATTCTATTTATAGAATAACTTTATAAAAGTATTCTGTTTTATATAAAAAGATTTTATGTTTTATTACATTAATAATACCAATAAAACAAAACCGAGTGACTTATCACATAAGCATCAATAATCAATACCATGTGCTACTTATGCAACCACACGTATTCTCATCGCTTTTACTAATGAAAGTAGTTCAACATTATTAATTCAGTAAAACTTCCACCGTTATTTTTAATAAAATATTTTTGTCGTTTTCTCAATCCGGCTAATAATTACATTCTGTGAGGTCCACCAATGATTGTGTCGTTGCATCGAATATTCCCGATAAAACAAATATTCCCAGACCAATCGAATATAATATGACAACTTGCATACTTTGCAAAATTTATAAATACTACCCACAACTATAACATTATATCAAATCCACACCATAATATTCAAAAAAATTATTTCGAGAAAATTAAATATTTATTTATAAAATTTGGGGTCTCACAATCTCCCTCCTTATGGAATTTCAGCCTCGAAATTTTACGTACGCATACACAGTATCCAAGAAGAGGTGAGGATCTCTTGACTTCATTTCAGATTCTAATTCTTGAGGTATAACCTTTGAGTGTTGATTTTAGTGTTTGCATAGTAAAATCTTTTATAAAGTTATTCGTTTTATTAGATTATAAATAGAATATATTATATTTTATTTAAAAGATTTTGCTTTAAATATGGACCATCGATTAAAGTAAATCAATGCGAATTACATTCATGAGTTAAGTTCTTATACGCGATCCATTTTTCTATAAATAGAAGCTCATTCATTCATTATTTCTTATGAATTCACTTTGAAACTCTCAGAGAGAAACTATAGAGAGAAAGAAGAAAGGTGTTACGCTACTTCACTACTTTTATATCCAAAGACTCTTCTTTCTAAGGTAGGGAATATTATTTGTTGTACTCGTAAAGGGTACTCTTTCTTTCTTATTTATGAAGAGAACTTACATTATTCCATTCTTTATTATTCATTGGAATAACTTTGTATCACGCAAGCTACTCTATACTTGGTGAAATTCTTTTGTTATTCTATTCTTTATTATTATGTTGGAATAACTCACTCATCATGAAATCTTCGCATACATGGTGAAATTCTTCTAATATTCCATTCTTTATTATTACATTGGAATATCCCGTCTCATGCGTTTTACGTTTGGGACCGGTTCCGTTATTTATTATTACATTTGAATATCTGCCTATCCAAAGGCACCGCATGCGTAGTGATTTCTTTTGTTATTCCATTCTTTATTATACTCGGTTGGTTAAAGTTTTAACTTCTATACTCCATGAAATTAGTGGAATATCCTTGATATTTGCATTTCATCCAAGATTCTTTTCATGGAAATATTCTTCCGAGCATTCTTGAATTTTCTCTACAAAGCGATTGTCGTGTTGACAATTTGGACGTTATCGGTTCCTAGATAAATTAATTCTTGAACTTGTTTTATTGAATTCTTATATCATTGTCATCATCCTCATGTTTATATTATGTTGAAAGTCATCTACATGGCTGTAGTGCATACATGGACTTGGTATGATTATGAATGAGGAATATTCGGTATAATCATGTAGTAATGTTACAAATGATGTGAAAAAAGTCCTCATTGGCCAAGTTCATTGATGGATGCTTTTTTGGTATGATTATGGCTATGGATTCTCTTTGGTCGTAGTCAAAGATGAATTGTTTTATGGCATGATCGGGACCGTTGATGAAAAACATGATTATCTTAAGTCAGTAGTGCATGGATAATTCGTGGTAGTGATACTAAAGAATATCCTCGTCAGAAAGTGCGGGGTGATTCTATGATGTGGATTATTTATTGTCGAGTCCCGCCGATAAATGTGATGAAAAACCTTTTAAATCATAGAAGATAGTAGATTTTATTCCCTACTTGACTCTTCTAATGGATTGCTTGTTCTGCTACAGTTAAACTTGATGTTAATTATATTTTATAAGTTTAACACTGTTGAAGGCTAACGATAAATTATTCTGCATTATCTTAATCATAATATTTCTTCTTTGGGCTAGTTGAGCTCACCCTTTCTTTCTTTGTTTATTCTCTTCAGGGAAATGAGACCGTAGTTTGGGACTAGTCGGGGAAGCAGTGATGGTCCTAGATGGTGCATTAGTAGTTCTCACTATTCTGTGAAATAGTGTGATAATAATTGTAATGAGGACTCCTTTTGAGTTTGTATACTCTCTAGTAGACAATATTTGAATTCAAACTCACAGTTTATGTTTTGTCGTATTGTACGTGACAGTTGTATTATTAAGTTGTATTTGAATTCTGTACCATGTATCTGGCGACTCAAGATGAGTGATGTATACCTAATTTTGGGGGCGTCACAATATTGTCTTCTATTATGTTCCTCCCTCTAACCCTAGCTTGTAGCCGCATATATAGAAGTAACCTCCACCTATATCCCACTAGGAGAAGGATTCCTTATCCCTCCAAATAAGAAAATACAATCCTATCTTAATAAGGACTCTCTCCTTATCAAAATAAATATATTATGGGTCAACACCAAATTTAGCCCATTAAATAAATTGGGTTACACCTTTGCTAGACCCAAATAATCACACTCCAACAGTAAACAATCTCATAGAAATTAAATAAGAACGAAAAGTAAACGACACACGATATATTTATGTTTATTAAATTGTGATTACTTATATTAATTTGTCTGATGTATTAATATATGTGCGTCCACATACTCTACAATAATCTACACGTACACCAAACAATGTTTATATTGTAATTAAAAAGTCCTAATTGCTATAACATAAACTCAAAATTCATGAGACCCAAAACATTAATCAAACCCAAGATTGAGATTCTAAAAAATTCCCAAGTCCAAATACACATGACAATGGGCTTCTGGGAGGCGCTGTCGTAGCCGTCATTGGTCGGACCTATTGAAATATGAGTTAACCTCAAAATAAATCATAAAAATAAATAACAACATAAATATAAAAACACATAAATAAGACTCCTTTTGTGGCGTGGAGGGAGTGATCCATATATAACAAATTTACTATTATCACTACAAATAAAAATAGAGTTTTGTGCCAAATTGAAACCGTCTTTAAAACTGAAAAGCCGTCATAAATAGTATACGCGACAATTTCAGCGACAGTTTCTGTAAGACCCCGACTTTTATTAAATAAAACTTATTTTTTCTTATAATTATTATTCTAAACTGTAAGGTGTTAAATTGATAAAATGTTATAGTTAAAGGTGATATGTGCAAATTATAAGATAAAAGTTATGTCGGGAAATATTCGTTATATCGATAAATATTAGGCAAAGTACGACGGTGCCGAAATAACCAATCATTGCTGGATTCCACAACGATATAATTGTCGGATGTTGAAAATGACATACATAACCTTTTTAATAAAAATTATCAACAAACATATCACTTTCAACTGTTAAAATACCCCGTATGAAGGAACAGTCGTAGTAACACACGTTATTCCACAGTGATAGATGGTATTGCATAGCATTTTATGTTATTGACTCAATAACTGTTACATCATCAACTACATAGTATTGCATATCATTGAATTAATAATTGAAATAATATAACCAGTTAGCATTATTGTCAATTTCTAGAAGTTCTGTCTAGGAAATGAGTTGTTTGATTACACGCCCCTCTTTCTTGGGAACGATCTGTTTGTCAATATTATGAGTTGAATGGAATCAGCTAGGTTATTTTTAACTTTAGTCTAAACACCAGTATTATAATGATGTATTTATAATCTTTGCCTTTGCTCTAATTACAGTGTGCATACTTTATTTTATATTGTCATCTTTGACGCTTTAAACAACCAAAATTGGAATGGAATCTTGAATTATACATTTATTTATTGATTAAAGATGTTTCATGTGCACATGTTCAAAGAATCTCAGATTAATCATCTTCCCATTTTGTAAAATAAAAGTACCATGAGAGCATATTAGAATAGTAGTTTGTATTTTTTCCTTCCACGAGACCCACAATTTTCTTTAACAAACAAATTTTGTTAAACCATGGGTAAGTGGGCTTATTTTCTTTCATGGGACCCACAACTTTATTTAACAAAAATTTTGTTAATCCGTGTGAAAGTTGCCTTATTTTCTTCCATGGGACTCATAACTTTATTTAACAAGCAAAAATTTTTTAAACCGTGTGTGCCTATCCAACAAACTTTGTGTATCATTGATGAGTGGGTTGAAAACCTATGAATTGGGTACTTTTAACTTGAAATATTGTGAATTTTTGGGATTTGTTCGTGTTATTCTCTTGTGTTTGCTGTTACTTTGCAGGAAAAGGGGAATGAATGGGCTATAGAGATGAAAAAGGAAGGAAACCAAGAAAAAGTGGAAAACTAACAGAGCGGCGCGGGGAGCATTGCAAGAAGGATATACACGGCGTGGTCCACGCCAGGTTGGGTTAGACATACTGCATGGTTAGGGTGGGGCGCACCAGTAAACAAAGAGAAGCGGCGTGGGACTCGTCACTGAAAAATGCTGCACATTTTGTTTCCTTTTTGGCTTGAAGTTGATTCGTATGAGGACTTTAACTTCCCTTATGTAATAAGATTTTGTTAGGACTATAAAGACTAGTTTTTAATAAGGTTGAAAAGAACTTTTGACTGCAATTCATTGAGAGTCACTTCTATTGGAGACTTAGAGATTGCTTTGGAGAACACACAAGACGATGATTGAAGCTTGAAGACTGGAGATTTCTCGACAGTGTAAGACCCCGAATTTAATGAAATAAAAGTATTTAATTTTTCTTATAATTACTATTCAGTAAATGGTTAAATTTATAAAAGTTAAATTTAAGGGTGATATATGAATTTTTTTTCAAATATGCAAGTGGTTATAAAATACTCATTCCTATCGGGGAATATTCGTTTGGTCGTGGAATATGTGGAATATTAAATGATTGACAAGCAGACCATTAGTGGGCCCATAATGAATAACCGCATTCGGATGAAGAAAGCGACAAAAAGGAGTTTTTTATAAATAACTGGCGTAGTTGTTACCAATTAACTTTGTTGGAATACCCGGTGGTTAAAATACAATAATACGCGTTGTTGACAAAGAAGACACTGCAGTATTGCACCAATTATTGATTCTTACGTAGAAGACCTTTACTCAATAATTGTTACAATAATTAATTATTCAAGTATTTTATTGATTCAATAATTCTGCGTTGATATTTTATATTCTTGTTGTTTTAATAATTGTCTTTCTGAGTATTTTCCATTATCGAAGCAATAATTCATATTATCTGAATAATATTATTAGATAACATTATTGGCAATGTCTAAAAAGTTCTATCTAAGGAGAGGTTTGGTCACCTAATTGCGCCATGGTAAGGAGAAATCCTTATTGGAAAGCCCCTCTTTCCAGAGAACATTTGGTTGTCATTATTGCGATTCTGTAATATTATTTGTGTTAATTATTGATTTATATGATAAGGAAAATATTTATTTTATGTGGATATAGATGGAGAATTTTTTTTAAAGTGACAATTGCTGAAAATTGATATTTTATCTTTTATGATAAAATAATTTATTATTATATTTTAATAATATAATAATTGTGATATTTTTACAATGAATGTGGTATATATGAGTATATGAGGAGGAAGAGTATTTTTGTTGCAAAAGTTGTTTAAAACATGTTAAACATGTCGGTAGACCCCATTTCTTGACTAAAATTTAATTATAGCATGTAAAATCGTCCGTATATGGATTTCGGTCAATTTCTGTTTGGATTTTGGAAAAACTCTCTTCTGCAAAGTTGTAGAGAATTGAATTTCCTATAAAAATTCGCGAGATTCGAATTTTCTGATAAAGGGCTATTTATTATGAATTATTTGAGTAGATGGCTGATGTTGGATTCAATGAGTGTGCGTAGGAAGTTGTTGAATAATAATAATATTATTATATTAAATTTTTTGCTTTGGTGTTCTAAGCATTTTTCTATAAATAGGGTGCTTAGGTTAGAATTGAAAATCACACCGTAAACTAAAGATTTACGTGGCCCCCAAAATAGGTATACATCACCCATTACGAGTTGTCGATACGTAGATGTATGTAAACAACTACAACTTTATTATTACAATAAAGAAAACTGTGAGTTTAAATACAAATATTATCTTCTAGACAATATTTATACTCACATAAATCCTCATCACATTTATTGATACATTATTTTACAAAAATGGTGAGGACTACTAAACAATCCTTTCTAAAACCTTCATTCCATACCCCACTCGACTAGACTCGCTTATATTCTCGCCTCCCGAGAAGAATGGAAGAAAAAGGAAAAGGGTGAGCTCAACTAGCTCAGTAAAGAATATTATGACTAAGATAATATACAACAAATTATCGTTAGTCTTCAACAGGAAAAATTTAATAGAATACAATAGGCAACAAATTTTCAATCAATATTCGCAATGTGAAATAATAATTCATTAGAAGAGTTAAGTAGAGAATGAAAACTACTATCTTACATGTATGAATTTAAAAGTTCATCGTCTATCTTTTATCCCCTCAGAACAACAATCGATATACATACGGAATCAATTATTCATCTTTGCACTATGGCCAAAGATATTCATCGAGTTTGGTCATGTTCATTTAAACACTGTTCATCTTTTGCACTTCTGAGCCAAAGATATTCTTCAGAAATCATTCATCTCTGCAGCACTACTGTGCCAAAGATATTCAATAATATCATCATTTAAGGCGAGGATGATGAAAAATATTTTAAAGAACGAATCCAATTGAAACAAAATGACAAGGATTAAGGATTAAGGATTCGTACTTTGTTTTTATCCATGTCCAACAATACCCCAAAATAATCGCGGTGGTGTAAAATTCAAGAATGATCAAAACATGGATACAATCAAAGCTAGTATCCAAAATAGATGTTTTGGACAAAAAGAAGAAATTTTATTTTTTTGGTGAATAGTGCAGTATCACGTGAATAGTCTTGATATCGTGAATAGTCTTCAGATACGTGAATAAGAGTATACATGAATAGTAAATCCGACACCAAAAGATAGAAATTCCACAAAAACATCTTCACGCTTCATGAATAGTACTGCGTGAATAGTAACTCGTGAATAGTAACTCATGAATAGTAACTCGTGAATAAGTAACTCATGAATAGTAACCCAGAGCATGAAAAAGTTCCAAATTTGATAAAACTTGGATCAACATTTCAAAGATAATGATATTGAAGAAATAATATCATTCTGAAAAAAAAATAATATCCCTTACCTCAAAGAATCAAGACTTACGAAGGAAAGGTCGGAAGTGATCTTTGAATGAAACTTATCTTGATCAATGAACTCTCAAAGTATCTAAATACTCACAAAATACGCCAATAATATATAGAGAGAAAGAGAAAACTTTGTTTACGGTGTGATTTTCAATTCTAACTTAGCCCCTCTATTTATAGGAAAATGTTAGCCCGTAGAAGCGAGACTTGACCGCTTAGCTACGATGGCTTTACACGCTACTATTGCCACCCACCACATTTGAAATAAAATTCAGCACATTTCTTCACCAACCACAAGTGGGGCCCACTCAATTCTAGAATTTTCCACCAAAATCAATTATAAACCTAATTTCCGAATCCGACACCTCTTAAAATTCACAACAAATCATTCGTGCATTTTTAACGGTTCAAAATTTGTTGACATATACTCAACTTATGTATGTATAACATACCCAAAAATTACCACAATCCAATGGTCGGATTAAAAATTATAACCCCAGAATATATCTCAAAACCCCGATTTGATTTTAATACCTCCAATCAGATAAAATCTTTCGATAAAACACCTCAACAATAATTTCTTCATTTATAACCCATAAATAAATCCATCATTTATATCCACATAAAATAAATATTTTTTTATCATATGAATCAATAATTAATTATTCACAAATAATATTACGAATCACAATTATGACAACCGTGTCGTTCCGGAAGAGGGGCTTTCGATAAGGATTTCTCCTTCTTTGCGCCATGATTAGGTGACCAAACCTCTCCTTGATGTAACTTTCTAGACATTGCCAATAATGCTATCTAATAATATTATTCAAATAATATGAATTATTGATCGATAATGGAGATAATAATGCGGTGACAATTATTGAACAACAATAATATAAAATATCAACGCAAGCAATTATTGAATCAATAAAATAAAATATTGAGCGATAGCTACCGTAAAAATTATTGAGTAGTGCCTTCTTACGTAAGGATCAATAATTCAACAATCTGCAATGCGTCTGGTAGTGTCTTCTTTGTGCGACCCAGACATCGTGTATTTTAACCAGGGTATTCAAGCAGTCTTAGCCTTAATAACTACGTAGATTATTTTTAACCAACTTATATTTGTCGTTTTTTTCATCCATCGATCGCTTTACATTATGGGGAATTTATGGTCGCTATGGTCATCACGAATATTCCAGAAGCGATTTAATATTCCACGACCAAAACGAATATTCCCAGACAAAATGAATATTTTATAACCACTGCTTATTTTGAAATATTTGCGTATTTAACCCTTAACTATCCACATTAATCAAATCAACCCTTACTATTTCAAAATAATAAATAAAGGAAATTCCTTTTATTTAAAAAAAATTTTGGGGTCTTACAACCTCCCTCCTTATGAAATTTCGTCCTCGAAATTGACGTGACGTCATACTGGTGTTTGAAAAGGTGAGGATACCTCGCTTTCATTTCCGTTTCCAATTCCCGGTCATTTCTCTATAGCATGATTCCTCCACAAAACTTTAACTTGTGGTATGACCTTTCTTAGCGTGGGACACGCTCCTTCCTATCCAAGATCTTGGCAGGTACCTCCTCATACGTTAAGTCTTGGCTATCTCATCTGGTTCTAACTTCAATAACGTGGTTCGGGTCTTTCACATATTCTGAAATACAGATATGTGAAACACATTATGAACACGAGACATACTCGGAGGTAATGAGTACATAGGCTACATTTCCTACTTTCGGTCGAGAATTTGAAATGGACCGATAAATCGTGGATTGAGCTTTCCTCTTTTCCCAAATCTTGTAACTCCCTTCCGTGGAGCGACTCATGACAATACATGATCCCCTACATTAAATTCCACGCCCTTTCGATGAAGATCCGCATAACTCTTTTGTCGATCTTGGTAGTTTGTATCGTTGTCGAATTATTTGGATCTTTTCGGTGAGTCATACGTTACTAACTTCGGGTCCCAACAATGTTGCTTCACCCACCTCATCCCAACATATTGGAGAACGACATTTTTGTCCATATAATGCTTGAATGGAACCATACTATATTTGTTTAATAACTATTGTTGTATGAGAATTCCACCAATGGCAAGTACTTATCCCAACTTCCTTTGAAATCTAGGACACGAGTTTTAATATATCTTCAAGAGTTTGAGTAGTCCTTTTCGATTGCCCATCCGGTTTGAGGATGGTATGCCAAGCCAATAAATAAATTCGTGCCCATAGCTTTCTAACCCAAAATCATGAAGTGAATCTTGGGGTCACTATCAAAACTATGGATACAAGCATGCCGTACTGAACCTCACAATCTCATTCACGCATATATCTGTGCCAAGACGTTCAAGGAATAAGTCTCCGTATCGGCAAGAAATAAGCGTAGACTTGGTTAATCTATCAACAATAACCCAAATAGCATTGATGCCTTGAGAAGCCGTAGGAAGACCCAGTAACGAAATACATGGTAATGTGTTCCACTTCCATTTCGGAATCTCAAGTGGTTGCAAGCGGACCCTTAGGTACTAGATGTTCGCCTTTACACGTTGACAAGTTAAACACATTGAGATAAACTTTGCAATCTCTCTTCATATTATTCCACCAAAATGTATGTCGAAGATCACGATACATTTTAGTACTTCGAGGATGGATTGCAAATGGTGTATTGTGTGCCTCCATCATAATCTTGTACTTCAAATCGTAGTCGTTAGGAACACAAAGTCTAGAGTGGACTCAAGTATTCCTTTTCATCAATTCTCGCTTGGAATAGCTCCTTCTTGTACTTTCTTCTTCGTATGCATCATCAATTTCAATTGATTGGCTTGAAAGCGACTTTAACTAAAGTCGATTATACTCAGTATATCATCACGTGGGTACTAGAGTTTTCATCTCCATCTCTATTATTTGTAAATTATCTGAAATTAGTCTTTGACAATATCGCATTTTCGTCTTGTATCACGATCTTCTACTCAACACGTCACCTACCACGTCTTTTCCAGGATGGTATGGGTCGAACATGTCTTTGAAATGAGTCTCCTCTTGAGTTCTTGAAGCTCTTCCCACATTCCTTGCTCCATTCGAATTTTGTATCTCTACGAGTTATTTGCGATAATGGAATAGCGATTCGAGAATATCCTTCAACGAATCTCGATAATAACCAACTAAGCCTTGAAAGCTACGTATTTCGATTCTCGACTTAGGTTGCTCTCAACCGTGACTCATATCCCAACCTTGGATGAAACGTCCACAATGACACTA
Organism: Panax quinquefolius; assembly: GCA_020205615.1. Classification (NCBI taxonomy): domain Eukaryota; kingdom Viridiplantae; phylum Streptophyta; class Magnoliopsida; order Apiales; family Araliaceae; genus Panax; species Panax quinquefolius. Next base: position 26,889,883 of record CM035160.1, on the reverse strand, counting down.
TCGCTTTATTTATCGCACGAATATGGCGTCCCTACGGAGAGTGCGCTTAGGTGAATTCCACAAAGGAAGTCACGAAGATAAAGGCTCGGTACCAAATTTATAGTTGAATTTTAACTCCACGAAGTTCGATAGGAGCCATTCGACATGAGATTTTAGAAATGAGTTTTTCTACCGGGTTCAAATTCGATACAAAATTTAATATCGAAGCTTTGGGAGTAAGCCAAGAAATTCTTGAAATACATCGGGAAAATCAATAACAACAGAATATTATTCAAATCGGCGTGTCTTTATTCAAATCCATAACATGGACTAAGAAAACTTGACATCCGTAATAAACGAATGACTTCATGGCTTGATATGAAAATGTTTGATTACAATGGTTTGATTGCTTGAATTGAATATAAAGGTTGCAATCAATTTGGCATGATGAGTAGTTAACCTTAAAATCACATCAAAAGCAAATATCTCTATGAAATAAGGTTAACGGTAATGTGATAGTGCCAACTGAATCAAACAAGATTTCTAAACAACAGATGTAATGAAAGTTTCTCTAACAGATTCTCCATAAATAAAGTCAAAAGTCTAATTTCTCCGTAGTCAAGTTCAAGCGTTGGTATAAGCAAAGAGATAAAAGAATGGGTAGAACCCAGATCTCAGTAAGGTATAAACTTCGCAAGAATTTATAATTAACTAACCGTGCTAACCGTTCGGGTTCCTCGATATTTTATTGGAAGTCACGACAAACGCTCTTCGAAGAACCGTTGACTTTGACTTTTACGGGACATCCTTTTGAGTCACCATTCACATTTGAATGGGTTTCGATATCGCATCTGATCTCGAAAGCGATATGTCCTTCTTTTCCACAATTATAGCATACCTTGGAAGGCTTTGAGCAGTTTGACCTTATATGTCCTCCTCTCCACATCATCATGTAGCATCTAAGCGGCGATCGTTCTCTTCCCCTAGAATTTGTTGATGGTTTGATGTTTCTTCAACGCGTCTTCTCGTCATCGTTAAATCTTCTCTTTTAGATTGGACATCTCTTTCCATAATATCAACGCGTCGATGCGACTTTTACCCATGCATCACTCATTCTCACTCGTTCGGTTATTTCTTCTTTCATTTCGATTCCGACTTTATCATCTTATACTCTTGAAAGAGTGCTGTACATTCAAGCATCACGTGTCGGGTAACCACAAGCTTGAATCGTTGCATCCTTTTGCTCCACATTTGCCTGCAATTCTTTAGCTTTGCTCTTCTAACTCATGAATATGATTTTGCAATTCTATATTTGATCATAAAATACCTCTAATAAACTCTCTTGGTACCTCTTCTTCTCTTCTTCCTCACTCTCATTTGTTACCTCTGCGATTATCTCGGGTGCAACTATCAATTCTTCACTCACCATGGATATCTCTAATTCCTTCTTCTTTGACATCACATTATCACAGGTTGGCGATTAGAGGTGTCTCCACGATCTCATTCACTCCATTGTTAACGTTCTCGTGACCATTCAAAAAAAACTATCATAAAACAAGGGTTAATTGAATAAATTAACAAATCACATAATACCCCCTATAATATGACCAACCAACAAATAAGCTTAGGTAGGACACCTTAGCGAAGGATTTACTCGTCTCTCCCCTCCTAGTTCTATTCCCGATCTCCATGGAGATCATATCCCTAAGCTACGATACCAACTGTGGCGCCCCAAAATAGGTATACATCACCCATTACGAGGTTGTCAATACGTGATGCGTAAAGCAACTACAACTTTATTATTACAACAAGAAAGCGTGAGTTTAAATACAAATATTATCTTAGACAATATTTATACTCACATAAATCCTCATCACATTTATTGATACATTATTTTACAAAATGGTGAGGACTACTAATGATCCTTTCTAAAACCTTCATTCCATACCCGGCTCGTACTCATTATATTCTCGCCTCACGAGAAGAATGGAAGAAAAAGGAAAAGGGTGAGCTCAACTAGCTCGATAAAAGAATATTATGACTAAGATAATATACAACAAATTATCGTTAGTCTTCAACGAGGAAAAATTTAATAGAATACTGATAGACAACAAATTTTCAATCGATATTCGCAATGAAATAATAATTCATTAGAAGAGTTAAGTAGAGAATGCAAACTACTATCTTACATGTATGAATTTAAAAGTTCATAAATCATCTTTTATCCACATAATAACAATCAATATACATCTGGAATCAATTATTCATCTTTACTTCTGAGGCCAAAGATATTCATCGATTAAGTCATATTCATTTAAACACATTCATCTTTGCACTATGGCCAAAGATATTCTTCGAAATCATTCATCTTTGCACTACGGGCCAAAGATATTCAATAATATCATCATTTAAGGCGAGGATGATGAAAAATATTTTTAAGAACGAATCCGATTGAAACAAAATGACAAGGATTAAGGATTAAGGATTAGTACTTTGTTTTATCCATGTCCAACAATACCCCAAAAATAATCACGGTGGTGTAAAATTCAAGAATGATCAAAACATGGATACAATCAAAGCTAGTATCCAAAATAGATGTTTTGGACAAAAGAAGAAATTTTATTTTTTTGGTGAATAGTCTGAGTATCGTGAATAGTGTAGTATCGTGAATAGTCAGATATCGTGAATAATCTGCAGTATACATGAATAGTAAATCCGACACCAAAAGATAGAAATTCCACAAAAACATCTTCACGCTTACATGAATAAGTACTGCGTGAATAGTAACTCGTGAATAGTAACTCATGAATAGTAACTCGTGAATAGTAACTCTCATGAATAGTAACCCAGACATGAAAAGTTCCAAATTTGATAAAAACTTCGGATCAACATTTCAAAGATAATGATATTGAAGAAATAATATCATTACGAAAAAAAATAATATCCCTTACCTCAAAGAATCGACTTACGAAGGAAAAGGTCGGAAGTGATCTTTGAATGAAACTTGTCTTGATCGATCAAGAACTCAAAGTATCTAAATACTCACAAAATACGCTCGATAATATAGAGAGAAAAGAGAAAACTTTGCTTTTACGGTGTGATTTTCAATTCTAACAGCCCTCATTTATAGGAAAATGTTAGCCGTAGCAAAGCGAGACTTGACTCGCTGCTGATGGCTTTACTCGCTACTATTGCCACACCACATTTGAAATAAAATTCAGCACATTTCTTCACCAACCACAAGTGGGGCCCACTCAATTCTAGAATTTTCCACCAAAATCAATTATAAACCTAATTTAGAATCCGACACCTCTTAAAATTCACAACAAATCATTCGTGCATTTTTAACGGTTCAAAATTTGTTGACATATACTCAACTTATGTATGTATAACATACCCAAAAATTACCACAATCCAAGCGGTGGGATTAAAAATTATAACCCCATAATATATCTCAAACCCACGATTTGATTTTAATACCTCCAATCAGATAAAATCTTGATAAAACACCTCAACAATAATTTCTTCATTTATAACCACATAAATAAATCCATCATTTATATCCACATAAAATAAATATTTTTTATCATATGAATCAATAATTAATTATTCACAAATAATATTCTGGAATCTGATTATAATGAACCGGTAGTTCTCAGGAAAGAGGGCTTTCAGATAAGGATTTCTCCTTCTGGCCGCAATTAGGTGACCAAACCTCTCCTTGTGAGAACTTTCTAGACATTGCCAATAATGCTATCTAATAATATTATTCAAATAATATGAATTATTGATCGATAATGGAGATAATGTGCGGTGACAATTATTGAACAACAATAATATAAAATATCAACGCTTGACGAATTATTGAATCAATAAAATAAAATATTGAGCGATAGCTCTTTGTAAAAATTATTGAGTAGTGCCTTCACGTAAGGATCGATAATTCAACAATCTCATGCCAAATACCGTAGTGTCTTCTTTGTGCGAACCACGCGTATTCTTGTATTTTAACCAGGCCGGGTATTCCAGCGGTCTTACTTGAATAACTACTATGGTTATTTTTAACCAACTTATATTTGTCGTTTTTCTTCATACAATCGCTTTCCGTTATGGGGCCCCACGCAATATTACGGTCAGGTCAAATACGAATATTCCGAAGCGATTTAATATTCCACGACCAAAACGAATATTCCCCAACAAAATGAATATTTTATAACCACTTGCTTATTTTGAAATATTTGCGTATTTAACCCTTAACTATCCACATTAATCAAATCAACCCTTACTATTTCAAAATAATAAATAAAGGAAATTCCTTTTATTTAAAAAATTTAGGGGTCTTCTGATTCTCTCTCTTTTCTCTCTATATATCGGCGTATTTTTTGTGAGTATTTTAGTACTTGAGTATTGCTTATACGATGCAAGTTCTTTTAGCACTATATCTAGTATTCCGATCGGAAATACTATTCTTTACGAGGTAAGGGAGATTATTTTCTTCATAAATGATATTATTTCTTCAATATCATTATGCCGAAATATTGGTTTGAATTTTTATCAAATTTGGAATTTTTTCATGTCGGGGTTACTATTCATGAGTTACTATTCACGAGTACTATTCATGAGGCATGATGATGTTTTTTTGTGAAATTTCTATCTTTTGGTGTCGGAGTTACTATTCACGATACAGTCTTATTCACGTATCGACCTTATTCACAAATCGACATTATTCACAAAAAATTAAGTTTTCTTCTCTATGTCCAAGATTGTCTGTTATGATTCCTATCTTTGATTGGATCTATGTTTTGATCATTCTTGAATTTTACTCCACTATGATTATTTATGAGATATTTTCGGACATGGAATAGCTGAAGTACGAATCCTTAATATTTATTATTTTGTTTCACTAGATTCGTTTTCTTTAAAATATTTTTCATCATCCTCAGTCCTAAATGATGATATAACTGAATATCTTTGGCCTGTAGTGCAAAGATGAATGATTTCTGATGAATATCTTTGGGCGATAGTCTGAATGAGCAGTGTTTAGATGAACATGACCAATCGATGATTATCTTTGGCTGTAGTGCAAAAGATGACATGTTGTTGAATATCTTTGGCGATGAGTGCAAAGATGAAGCTGTTGATGAATATCTTTGGCCGTAATGTCTGAAGATGAATTTATCGGTATGATTATGAGCAGAGGCGTGATTTGGTATAACCATGATCTTTGATGTTTCGGTGATGAAAATTAACTTTGTCTGGATGAGGAAAGGAATTTAGAACTACAATTACGATTATGAGTTATACACGTGATTGTGGATAGGAATTGTTGATTAATGTTACAGGGATAAAAAATTGTTGATGGACTTTTAACATGGAGAAGATAATAGATTTTATGGTCTATTTAACTCTTCTAATGGATTGCTCGTTCCGCTGCAACTATGGTTGAAAAGTTTGATCATCTACCATATGTTCTAAATCTCTTATTTATTATTGATGAAAGCTATTGCTAATTTAATTATCTTTAGTCATGATACTCTTTACTGGGCTAGTTGTGCTCACTCTTTCTGTTTCACAATTCCTTTCAGGTAATAAAAGAGTAAATTTGGTCGAGAAGCGAGGTAATGAGGGAATAGAGCGGTGGTCATCATTTAGTAGTTATATTTGGTGAATCAACTAGGGTGAGGCGAACCCAACGTTGGAAGGGTGTTTTGCCACTATCATACAAGATGTCTAATGAAATACAACCTCGTGTCATCATAAGACAAAGTTGTGCTCATCCACTTCTTTGAGTATATTTACAAGCACTACTATATAATCTTGGTGTTTGTTTGGAGTATAATACCCAATTAGAGGCAAGTGGAGATAATGATATGTCAAGAGAAGACTCGCCATTGGAAAGAATATGATAGTAATCTTCTCGTTTTCTTTAGGGTCTATTGAGTCAACGAGGATAATTACGTGGCCATATGATATCTATCATAACCCAGACGTTTATGCCTCCCCCGTATACGAAGGTTTCTTGAGCACTTCCCAAAGATTTTAATTTCTAAAACAATTTTCGACTATACCTTTATGTAAGGTGTCATTATGAGGTCTTTGTCCACGATTGGGACATGAGTCGCGCGATTGGTATATATTTGTATTTAAACTCACAGTTTAAGTGTTGTCGTATCTTGCACGACAATCGTATTAATAAAGTTGTAATTGTTTTCTGTACCATGTATTTGGCGACTCAGAATGGGTTGGATGGAATGGACCTATTTTAGGGTTGTCACAGACAGAGTTTTTCTTCTTCTCTTTATTTTATTATTTGTATTTATTTAATTTTAATCTTCTACTTTTTATTGTGATGATGAACTAATTTCCCAATTAGGGGTACAATGGAACCTTTTGCAATTCAATAATTTAATTACCATTATTTCTCTTTATTGATCCTATTGAGTTGATTATTATATTTTGTGCTTAATTAAATAATTGTTTGGCCAAAAAATAATATGATATCTTTGATAGAATTGAAAGAGGAAATCTTATATTAGATATGAATATAATAACACATGAATTTATTGATTCTTGTTAAAGATATCATAATAGTGTATGAGACGAAAATACTTGTATGTCATGCGTAACTTTATTAGGAGTTTGTGCTTAATGAATCTATTTTAAGTGTCTTGCATGAAAATAGCAAAATAACTGAAATATTTTTTTTTTATTATTTATTGAAAAATGTTAATAAATTGACAAACAATCCTAGTTGACACCTTATTGGATTAATTAAAAGGAAATATAGCAAGAAGATTATTGCAAAATAATTGGGGGAATTGTACTTCTATGTTTTAATTATCTGATGATCAATCTTTATTAGTTTTTTTTGTTTTACAAAATTTCACAAATCAATTAGAGTGACTGTTTAAGTGGGTTAAATTGGTAAAAAAAACTTGGTAATTAAAGTAATTGTTATTATTTGTTCCCTGTGAGTTCGACATCCTTTTTTACTTTTATATTACTTGATTGACCGTGTGCACTTGCGCGTATTGTTAGTATATAAAACGAACAACAATCATCATTTTACTATAAAAAGGTTGCTCAGTTGAAAGCGAGAGAGACAAAAAAACACAGCAATAATTGTCGAGAGATAAAAACTCCAACTTGAGCATTAGTAAGGTAGAGAGGTAAAGAGGTAGAGAGAAAATATCAGTAAGAGTGTAAGAATTGTTCAGGTTGATCTCCTACATAGCAAGCAATATCTAGTCTCGTACTAAGGTAAGAGATATCAGTCTCTTTCATACTTCTAAATTTATATATGGTGAGAAACTATTATTTGTTTCTACAACCTTATTATTAAATAATGATTTTTTTTTGAAATAATTAGAATATCCTTAATAGTTTGTTTTTCATCTAATATATTTTCACCTAAATATTCCTATAGAATTTTAATCGTTATATTTGAACTGTGAACTTTATATATTATTCTTGAACATGAATTAATATTTTGGATGTCATGTTGACAATTTGGACATTATTAGACTTTGGATAAATTAAATTGATAATCTCTAATGTTTATTATTTATCTTATTATTCTGATTATTTCTTCTAATCATTCATATCATTGTTATTGGTACTAATCATCAAGACTAAAGGGGTGTTTGATAAAAACTGAATGAATCTGAATCTAAATCTAAACGAGCTGAATCTGAATCTGAATGAGTTGAATTTGAATCTGAATGAAAAAAGGTGTTTGCTAATTGACATGTCAGATGTGACGCCCCCAAAATTAGGTATACATCACCCATTTTAAGTCGCCAGATACATAGTACAAAATTCAGATACAACTTCATTCATACAATGTTGAAACGTCAGTATAGAATACGACCACGATTATCTTGTGAGTTTTAATACAAATGTATGTAACTCTTATGGTGTCTCAACCACAACCTTACAATGGTACTTTTACATAAAAGTATAGTAAGACCATTTTAGAAATTAAAATCTTTGGGAAGTGCTCAAGAAACCTTCCGTATACATGGGAGGCCATAAATACAGGTTATAATAGATATCATATGGCCAAAGAATTATCCTTGGTTGTCCCAATAGACCCCAAAGAAAAATGAGAAGATTACTATCATCTGCTTTCCAATTGTGAGTCTTTTCTTAACATATAACTATCTCCACTGTCTCCAAGTGAATATTATATTTCAAATAAACTCCAAGATCATATAGGTAGTGCCCGTAGATATACTCAGCAAGTGGATGCACACAACCCTGTCTTATGATAACACGAGGTTGTATGTCATTAGACATCTTGTGTGATAGTGGCAAAACACCCTTCCAAAGTTGGGTTCGCCTCACCCTATTTGATTCACCAAATATAACTATTAAATGATGTATAGAATACAACACACTTTTCTATACTGTTTAGGGAGAACCTCCACAGCTAGAGACCACTGTTCTATTCCCCTGTTATCCCCGCTCGACCCGGCAACACTCTTATTACCTGAAAGGAATTGTGAAACAGAAAGGGTGAGCACAACTAGCCTAGTAAAGAATATCATGACTAAAGATAATTAAATTATCAATAGCTTTCATCAATAATAAATAAGAGATTTAGAACATATGGTAGATGATAAAACTTTTCAACCATAGTTAACGTGAACGAAGCGATCCATTAGAAGAGTCGAATGGACCATCGTGTCTATTATCTTTCCATGTTAAAAGTCCACCAATAATGTTTTATCCCGTAACATCAATCAACAATTCATGTCCACAATCATATGATTAACTCATAATCATAATTGAGATTACGAATTCCTTTTCAAGCACCGGGGCGAAGATGATTCTCATCACCTATCTTCACGAAATATCACAAATCATGGTTATACCAAATCACAATTCACCTGCATAATCATATCTTAATAAATTCATCTTTGCACTCTGAGCCAAAGATATATAGCTGTAAAACCAATAATCTTTGAGACTCGACAACAAATAATCCACATCATCGAATCACCCCTGCACTACGGCTAAGGATATTCGTTAATATCACATCCATGAATTATCCATGCACTACGACCAAGGATATTCATTATTATCACATCCATGAATTAATATTTCATTGCTGAGACTCAACTCAATAATTAATCCACATCATCAAATCATCCCTGCACTATAGGCCAAAGATATTCTTTAGTATCACGACTACGAATTATCCATGCATTACGGGCCAAAGATAATCGTGTTTTCATCAACGGTCCTGATCATGCCATAAAACAATTCATCTTTGCACCCTTGGCGAAGAGAATCCATAGCCATAATCATACTCAGCGTCATCCATCAATGCACTACGGGCGATGAGGACTTTTTTAATTAGTATCACAACCACAAATTATCCATGCATTACGGGCCAAAGATAATCGTGTTTTTATCAACGATTTTGATCATGCTATAAAACAATTCATCTTTTCACCCTTGGCCGAAGAGAATCCATAGCCATAATCATACAAAAAAATGTCCATCAATGTACTACAGGCCAATGAGGACTTTTACCACGTCATTTGTAGACATTACGGTCATGATTATCTAAGAATAATCCTCGGTCATAATCATACCAAGTCTATCTATGCACTATGTGCCACGGATGACTTTCAACAAAATATAAATATAAGGATGATGACAATGATATAAGAATTCAATAAAACAAGTTCAAGAATTAATTTAACCAAGAACTAATAACGTCTCATTTACTCGTAACTAGATTATTTTCATAAAAAAATACCAAATCAGTCCCAAAAATTATTCTATTCTGGGATTAAGCATAATATAGTCCCATATTGAACATATATTTTTCTCAAAATTTTAAAAATTCATTTACTATTTTTCAAAAATCAATTTCTAATTAATTCTTTAAGAAATTGGCTACCTTAAGTTTAACTCCAGAAATTCCCAAATCTTAGCAGGATCTTACACATGTTAACGTGAGCTTCCAGTTTAAATTTCATGGTCATCGGAGTTATAGAACTCCGGTTATAGCGTTTTTCGTCGAAAAAACCTAAATATTGAAATGATCATAACTTGCTCATTTTAAGTCGGAATGAGCTCAGTTTTGGACAGGAGGTACTTCACACCATATACTTTCATGTCCCAAAAGGCCAGAATTTTTCTCACAAATTAAGTGGCCGAAACAACCCTTTTAAATTTCTGGGCAGTAGTATTTTTCTCTTTTGCAGCTTTTGACTCCTTTGCTAAAGTCGGTCCACGAAAATCTACAACACCTTTTCTGGTGATTCCACTTGGATAATTTACAAAACTCATAGATCTAACTCTAGAACTTGACCTCACTCAAAAATTCAAAATATAATAGGAGATATGGTCAATTGAATTTTATGTTCCGTTTTCACCAAAATCTGATTTTCAACTCTTTGTGATTTCTAAGAAACTTTCATGTTTTCACATAATAACCAACATAACTCATCATAACACTTACTAATACTCAAAACATATGAGGACATCATGTATACAGATCATTTCCATAATTTAATAAGGAATGAATACACAGAATCATTCACCATGCATGTGATAATCCACATAGACAGGTTATTCCAACAGAATAATAAAGAATGGAATAACAGGAGGATTCACCATGCGTGCGATAGACTGCACAGACAGGTTATTCTCAACAGAATAATAAATAATGGAACCGGTCAAGTATACGTAAACGCACGCATGGATATTCCGAGAGAATAGTAAAAAGCGGAACGGAGTTGGCGGTAAAACGCATGAGACGAGGATATTCAATGAGAATAATAAAAAATGGAATAATAGAAGAATAAAAAATGGATATTCCAAAAGTATAGGGTAGCCCACTTATACAGGTTATTCCAAAAGAATAATAGAATGGAACAGAAGTTCTATTAATGGATAAGAAAGAAATAATACTCCCTACCTTGGAAAAACTGGATACTGGAATAGTGAGGTAGCAGACTTCTCTTCTTATTTCTCTCTATAATTTCTCTTTATAATAACCGCTCTAAAGCTTTTGTGAATTGGTGAGAAATGAAGGAAGAATGAGCTTCTATTTATAGAAAAATATAGTTTCGATAATTGCACATTTTGGGGCTAAAAAAATTACAGTACAATACCTCTAACTTTTCTTTCATTTTTAATTTAGTCCTGCAAGTATTATCAAACTTGCACCACCTACCCTAATAGTAAATAATGTGAATCAATAGTTCAATCATGTGAATCAATAGTATAATCATGTAAAAAATACGAATTACAGTATAGTACCTCCATCTATACCTCCATTTTTAACTTAGTCATGCAAGTATTATCAATCTTGCACCAACTCCCCTAATAGTACATGAATGTGATTCAATAGTATACACATGTGAACAAATAGTTATATAAGCATGTGAATTAGTAGCAATTAATTGTTCATTTATCCGATAAATTACCCGATTTATCAATATAACCCCTAGACATCAATTATCATCGAAATAGATGTCGATTTCCACTAACACTAATAATCCCAACACAATGGAACTATTAAAATTCATTTTTAATCAACACAACTTATTCATCATTAATATTATAACTCACAATATTTAACAACCAGATCGTTTATAGGAAAGAGGGGGCTTTCCGATAAGAATTTCTCCTTATTGGTAGTATGATTAGGTGACCAAACCTCTCCTCGACAAAGACTTACAGACATTGTCGATATTGCAAATAATAATATGAATAACTTTGTGCGTCTCAATTATTGATTTAATAATATAATATATTATGCAAATGATCTTTGTGATGATAATTGAATCAATAATATGAGAGATATGATGCAACAATTCTTTCATGAGCAATAATTGAGTATAAGAAAGTGACTTCTCACGTAAGCATCAATAATCAATACTGGTGTGTCTACTTATCGCCACCAGCGTAGACATCGTACTTTTACTAATGAAGTTGTTCAACAGTATTAACGGTAAAACTTCCGCCATCATTTTCATAAAATATTTTTGTCGTTTTCTCATTCCGACAATAATTCCGTTGCGGGGTCCACCATTGATTGTGCCATTGCACGAATATTCCCTGATAAAACAAATATTCCCCGACTAATCGAATATAATATGACAACTTGCATACTTTGCAAAATTTATAAATACTACCCACAACTATAACATTATATCAAATCCACACCATAATATTCAAAAAAATGTTTCGAGAAAATTAAATATTTATTCATAAAATCTGGGGTCTCACATCAGAAACATCTGAATGACAAAACTTTATTATTTTACCTCTCTGAAAAAATTCAAAATTGTTGTAAGTATATTTAATATTACTTAATATAATAGTTACTATATATTTTTAATTTTAATTTTTTTTTACTTCATTTAATGCTTCATTCGGTCGTCAAATTTAAAAAATCGACTTAGCCATTCAATTTCGTCCATCTTACCGATTGACCATTCGAGACCAAAATAAACATGACCGACCGAATCAAAATCGACCATTCAGATTCAGCTTCATTCAGCTCTAAACAAACACTCCCTAAGTTGTTGTGAATTTTTTTGGACTGTGTGCAAGAACAATATGATTATTGAGTGTCTTAGCATGTGTGACAAATACACGTGGTGAAAGTTCTCTTTGGCCTAGGTGCAAGGAGAAACTGTTGATTGACATACTTATGACCAGAAACTGTTGATAGTGAAATTTTTAATTGGAGAAGATAGTAGACTTTATGATCTATATGACTCTTCTAATGGATTACTCATAATTCCTTTCAAGAAATAAGAATTTGGGTCTAACGATAAGAGTATGGGAATGGAGTGATGGCTCGAATTAGTAATAGTAGTAGTCAATACATTGAAAAATAGCACGACAATAATTGTATTGGGAACTTAAAGTATGTGTGATGTCGTATTTTCATGAAATTGTAATAATTGATTTTGACGCCTCAAATTAGGTGGTGTAGGCCTGAATTTGGGGACGTCACATTTTCATGTTATCACTTTTGGAGACGTCTTATTTATTTTTTGTGACGGTTAAAAAATGTCACTAAAACTATACCCGACGCTTTCATTGCTGAAACCGTTGCTTTTGTTTGGTCTTACATACCTTGACTATTCGAAATAGTTTGATACTGTCACTAATCTTATACTTCCTCCGTTCCAGGATAAAAATTCTGGTGAATTTTTTACGCATATTAAGAAGAGGAATAAAATGACAAAATTACCCATAATAATATGTCATTAAATACGGAGAGAGAATTAGAATAAGAAAAATATGAGATATTTAATGCCGCGGGCATAATAGGAAAAAATGTGTAAAAATTTAGTTATTAAAGAAAAATAGACATTTAACATGGGACTACTCAAAATAGTAATAAGAACTTTTATCCTGAGATGGAGGGAGTAACTGTCACAAAAATTTAAAAATGGCACCATATTCTTTTCTGTCGACGACTCTATCCATCACATACACTAATTTTAATGCATTCGAATGCAATAAAAAATACCCCACATTTTTTTATATTTTTTATATTATTATTATTTCAGGCTCAAAAGTTTGAGTAATTAGCTTAACGTGTAGATAAAATTAGAGACATTTTGGGGGTTGGTCAGACCAAATGTTGTCACGACAGACAAGTGCAATACGTGAGATTAAAATGCATGCGTCCAAAGTGACATACTATAATTTGAGGACAACCTTATTGCAAACCTAAGCACAATATGGTCCAACCAAACCACGGTATCTATTCTAGCGTGCAATAATGGACAACATTATTAATGGATATAAACTTCTTCTTTTTTGAAAAATAAATAAAAATTGAATAGGATATTAATAAATAAAATTAATATATCAATGTATAAAACTATATCAGCTAAACACAATAATACATTAGTTAGGTTTGATTAATCGTTTGATATCTTTCCTATATATCATATTTGAGAAGAAAGAAATGATAAAATTAGGAGGCTTAAATTAAAATTATTATTACGATAGGTTACACATAGTTTTATATCTATCCTCTTGTCATATTTTATATCATAGTAAAAATAATATATGTTGCCAAAATAAATTATTTTAGCAACGCTTAAAATTGTAAACGACACTTATTACTCTGATAATAATATTTTTATTCTAACAATATCAACAGAAATTTCACGAATCTGGTAGGGGGAGGTCGATCATACTGGCCCTCCGATCGAGGGGCCCCTAATATATATATATATATATATATATATATATATATATATATAGGATTTGAACATTTTATTAAAGATTTTGGGCTACAAGAATCTTTAGAAGAAGTATCTTTTAATTAATGTATTCTCATATATTTTGTTGTAGTCGAACTTCACATATATTTTGTTATAGTCGAAGTTATCATATATTTTATAATATGTTTTAAGTTCCGAAAGTGTATTTTTTTAGATACAACTTATATTTTTTATTTATTTATTTTTACCTTTATTTTTTGGTGCTGCCAATATTTTAAAAAGAGTCATTTTTATTTTTTACTCTTACTCTGGGCCACCAAAATCTGAGGAACGCGTCTAAATATCAAAATATTGAGCCTCAAGAAAGGTGAGTCGTCATAGGTTTAACAAAGCAAAAAATGTCAAAGATTGGTCATCCACAACTTGCAATGAAAATGAAACTTCAACAACTTACTTGAGTTCTAGCCTACAAGTCTTATCTATATTCACACAAATATACATTACATTATTATCTTACAAAAGAATTAAGTTAATTACTATTTATTCAATAAACAAAAGAATTTGTCCCACTTACTTTTTGTTATGCACCTTAGGGTCCCTAATAAACTCTTGGAGATTAAAAAAAAATTGTTACTAAGAAAAAAAAATGGTTGAAACCGATTATGCTTGCACTGTTTTGGTACACGTTAAAGAATAAATTCTCATTTCAAGACTAGAAGAGTATAATATTGCAGAAATATTTTTCCATCAGGAAATAAAATCTTCAAAAATGTATTGAGGGAGAGAGACTATATATATATATATTAAAGGACCAAAAATAAAATAATTGTCATGATCAAGGCCTGATAATTCTGTGGGCCAGAAAGTTATGGTAATATAATGCCAAAGCCTATTTGACCAAAATGAAATCACTTTCCTTCAACTCAACCTATTTAATTTTGGGTTCTTTACAGAAAAATACAACAATTAGAAAGTAATTACACCATTAGTGCATGTACAACATAATTACAAAAAGAGTGTAATTAGGACCCATATTACAAAAATAATACAATTCACATTAATAATAAAACCTAAAATCAAGGAGAAATAACTGCCATAATTAATAATTCAAATTCAAATATTTGAGATCTAACAACAAAAACAAATTCAAAATAAAATGAGGAAAAACAAAAAATATCTTCTTCATCTTAATCTCCATCTCCCTCACCGCTCATTATCTTCATCACCGCCTCATCTCTCTTCCCCTTCATCATCCTCCTCCGCCGCGAATCTCCAGAAGTCCTTGGTTGCGTCGCCGTTACATCGCCCTCTCTTCCCCTTCATCATCCTCCTCTTCCGCCGCAAATCTCCGGAAATACCTGAGTTACTGTTCTGAATTTTTTTTTAACGATTTGGTTACTCACAAAAACTAAAATGGTTACCTTTGTATGAAGGTTTGGCTACCAACTCCATTACATTCAAAATAAATTTGTAACCTAATAAAACTGAATTGATTACCTTTGTCTGAAGGTTTGACAACCAACTGCATGAAGGTTTGACTACCAACTGTGTCACATTCAAAATAAAATTGGTAACCTAATAAAACTGAATAGGTTACCTTGGTATGAAAGTTTGGCTACCAACTGCATTACATTCAAAATAAATTGGCAACCTAATAAAACTGAATAGGTTACCTCGATATGTAGGTTTGACTACCAACTGCACTATGGAAAAACAACTTTCAGGAGACGGTTAATGGAGGCGGAGGTGGTGGAGGCGGAGGAGGAGGCGATCATAATGGAAGTGACAGAGGAGGAGGGTTGGCGGCACGGCAGAGGTGGAGGCGACACGGTAGGGGTGGAGGCGGCAGAGGAGGAAGGTTGGCGGCACTGCAACGGACGGCGGATGAGGAGGGTTGGCGGCACGGCAAAGGAAAATGGTTGGCGGCACGGCAGAGGTGGAGGCGGCAGAGGAGGAGGGTTGGTGGCACGGCAGCGGACGACGGATGAGGGATGAAGGATGAGAGAGCGCGGGAAGAGTTTGTGCAACAATGGAGACTGAGTTTGTAATTTTAGAGAGAGAAATGAAGAGGAAGAGGAGTTTACTTATTAATTACTTAATTTAATAAGTAAATCAATATTAATTTCCTAAATTAAGGAATCCTAATTGCATACTAATTTCCTAAATTAAGGAATCCTAATTGCACTAATATTTTAAATAAAGACGAAATTGTATTAACTGTGTAAATATTTTATGAATACACTATTGTTGTAATTATTTTTGAAAATGTAATAGAATATGTAATTCATCCTTTAATTTTTGGGCTCTTTACACTACTATACAACAATTAGAAAATAACTATAGAATTAATACATTCATAAAATAATTACAAAAAGAGTACAACAAAATAATGCTCCTTCAAACTTGGCGAAACATCGTCATCAGAACTAGGCTCCACGGCTAACTCGCTTCGCATGGTTGCTCCAACATTACTACCGGCGAGGGTGATAATTCACTGGTACAAAAATAACTTTTGGATACAGTTTTAAACCAAGACTACAAGCTTTTAGATACGGGTTTTCGTTTTACATGTTGTGTGTCTTTAGACTGCGTGACAAATTTTGGTCACGATGATTCCACCGTTTCAATTTCATTCCCGTGACTAAAATGATGTCCGGTAGAAAATATATGTAGGCATTGGACACGATGGTAATCATAACACTGTGACCAATATTTACATTTATAATTGGTTTGTCACGCGAATATTATAAAACTCGTATATAAAAAAAATTGTTGTAGGCTTGTGGTCACGGTTTAGAAGTTCAAACCGAGACCAATATTAATATACGAATTTTTTTTCGTCACGTGAGATTTATAAAACCATATCTAAATTACAAAAATGGTCACGACAATAAATTAAAATGAGTGTCGAATGGTTGGTAACCAATTTTTAACTGCGACAAAACAAACATTGGTTTCGGTTTTTTACCGTGTCTAAAATGTTCTATTTTTTTATAAAAAATTATTTTTTATGGAATAATGCCAATCGTCAATAACAACCTACAAATGAACATAAATCCAAAAGCGAATATATATAAACCTGAAGACACCTTAACCCAAATCTTTCATACATTAAACCATTCATACCATTAACTCATTCATTCATATTTATTAAAGTATTTGTATATAACATCTCTAATCAAAAGTCAAAACTCATTAATATATATATATATATATATATATATATATACACACACACACACACAATACCCTTCAGAAGCGGATTAATACAACGGATTAGCAATGGACCAAAGTAAAAAAAGGGGCTCGGGTCACAAAGCAAAAGCGGGGAGGGGGAGGGGGGGGAGGGGGGGACGCGGTGTCACAAAAGACCCAGGACAAAAACCATTATGCAATCACAAAACTTTCACTTTCAGCAAGCAAAACCCCTTTCAAAGCCCCTTTCCCAGAACCCCTTTCCCTGATTCTCACTATTTCGCCCCTTTCCCCGATTCTCATTCAAGCCTTGAAAATTTTAGACCCCAACTTATTATTAATGAAATTTAATTTTCTCTATTTATTATTTTGAAATAGTAAGGGTTGATGTGATTAATGTGGATAGTTAGGGGTAAAATCATGAAATATTTCAAAATAAGCAAGTGGTTATAAAATATTCATTGTTGTGGGGAATATTAGTTTGGTCGTGGAATATTACGTCTTTGTCGGGGATATATTAAATGCGGCAGTAGCGACCATGTGTGGGCCCCATAATGAAAGCGATTGGATGAAGAAAGCGACAAATATAAGTTGGTTAAAAATAAGCGGTGGCGTAGTTATTACCATTAATCTTTGTTAAAATACTAAATTGGTTAAAACACGGTGGCATTGCGGTATTGCACCAATTATTGATTCTTACGTGAAGGCCTTTACTCGATAATGGTTCTGATAATTCTTATTCGATATTTTATTGATTGATTGATAATTCTTTGCGTTGATATTTTATATTCTTTGTTGTTTGATAATTGTCATTACACTGATATTTTTCATTATCGAAGCAATAATTCATATTATCTGAATAATATTATTAGATAACATTATTGGCGATGTCTAGAAAGTTACATCTACAGGAGAGGTTTGGTCACTAATTGCGGCGCGTAGATGAGGAGAAATTCTTATTGGAAAGCCCCCTGCTTTCAGGGCTGCACTGGTTGTCGATATTGTGATTACGTAATATTATTTGTGAATAATTAATTATTGATTCATATGATGAGAAAATATTGATTTTATGTGGATATAGATGGAGAAAAATTTTAATGTGACAATTGTTGAAAATTGAAATTTTATCTTTTTTACGATAAGATAATGTATTATTATATTTTAATAATATAATAATGGTGATATTTTACAACGAATGTGGGATATATGAGTATCTGAGGAGGAAGAGTATTTTTGTTGCAATAAATGTTTAAAACATGTTAAACATGTCGGTGGACCCCATTTATTGGTGAAATTTGATTATAGCTTTTGTAAAATCGCTTGGTTTGTGGATTTGGTCAATTTACATTTGGAATTTGGAAAAACTTTCTTACGCAAAGTTGTAGAGAATTGAATTTCCTATAAAAATTTGCGAGATTTGAATTTTTCGATAAAAGGGCTATTTATTATGAATTATTGATGTTACGAAATTCTGAAAATTGATTTTGGAAGTTTTAATTATTTTAAATAATAAAAACGTTTTTGATTTATTTAGTAGACTTATTTGTTGTCAAGCATGGCTGAATTCAGATCATAGATTGTGTGCGTAGGAATTTATATATAATATATTAATATTATATTAAATTTTACTGCTTTAGTGTTCTAGCGATTTCTATAAATAGGGTCTTGGGTTAGAATTGAAAATCGCTTTGAAATTGAAGTTTTCTCTCTCTATATTATCGGCGTATTCTTGTGAGTATTTTGAGTATAATTTGAGTATATTTTATTGGTGCAAGTTCAAGTCATGCTTTATATCAGGTGTTTAATTTAGAAATCTTGATCTTTCGAGGTAAGGGATATTTTTTTTTTCGTAATGATATTATTTCTTCAATATCATTATGTTGAAATATATTGATGATCTGAAGTTTTTATCAAATTTGGAACTTTTGGTGTCTGAGATTCTTATTCACGTATCGGCCTTTATTCACGTATCGACCTTTATTCACGAAATCGGCCTTTTTATTCATGAAAAATGAAAATTTTTCTTTTCGTCAAAATATCTAATACGGATACTAGCTTTGATTGTATCCATGTTTTGATCATTCTTGAATTTTACACCACTGCGATTATTTTTGAGGTATTTTTGGGCGTGAATAAAAGCAAAATACGAATCCTTAATCCTTAATCCTTGTCATTTTGTTTCCTTTGGATTCGTTTCTTTAAAAATTTTTCATCATCTTGATCTTAAATGATGATATTATGGAATATCTTGGCTTTTGTAGTGCTGAAGATGAATGATTCTGAAGAATATCTTTGGCACAGTGTAGTGCGAAGATGAGCAGTGTTTAGATGAACATGACCCGGTGATGAATATCTTTGGCTTTATGTAGTGCAAAGATGAATATGTGATTCGGATATATATTGATTGATGTTACGGGGATAAAAGATGAGCGATGAACTTTTAAATTCATACATGGAAGATAGTAGTTTGCATTCTCTACTTAACTCTTCTAATGAATTATTATTTTTCATTTGCGAATATTGATTTAAAATTTGTTATCTATTGTATTACTATTAGATTTTTTCCTGTTGAAGACTAACGGTAATTTGTTGTATATTATCTTAGTCATAATATTCTTTCTTGAGCTAGTTGAGCTCACCCTTTTCCTTTTGTTCCATTTTTTCTCGGGAGGCGAGAATATAGCGAGTGCAGTCGGGGTATGGAATGAAGGTTAGAGAGAGTTGTTTAGTAGTCCTCACCATTTTTTGTAAAATAATGTATCGATAAATGTGATGAGGATTTATTTGAGTATAGATATTATCAGAAGATAATATTTGTATTTAAACTCACAGTTTTCTTGTTGTAATAATAAAGTTGTAGTTGTTTACGTGCCGTGTATTGTGATTTCGGAATGGGTGATGTATACTATTTTGGGGGCGTCGCGGTTGGTATCGAGCTTAGGGATATGATCTCTGGCGGAGATCGGGGAATAGAACTACTAGAGGGGAGGCAGAGTAAATCCTTCGCTAGTGTGTCTACTAAGCTTATTTGTTAGTTAGTCGGTATATAGGGATATTATGTGATATATTGATTTCCTTAATTAACCCTTGTTTTATGGCGGTATTTGAGAATGTCGTGAGAATATTAACAATGGAAATGAGGCCAGTGGGAGCCTTTGTACTCACCAGCGAGGAGAGCGTCTGCAGCAATGGTGGCAATGTTCCTCCATGAACAACACCATTGAGCGAGATGATGAGCGAGGGGATGTTTAGAAGTTTTTTGCGATTCATACAAAATCGAGACGAGGAGACTTCGTGTTCAAAATCTGAGGAGAAATGATAGCAATTCACGGGTTGTCTGACAAAGCGATTCAAAGAGTTGGGACCACGAATTTAAGGAAAGCGGATCCGATCGTAGGCGGAAACATGGGTCAAACAAATTACCAAGATATTCGATGTCTTGGGATGCGGAGAACGAAGGTTCCATTCGCCCACCTTTATGTTAGTGGTGGAAGCGGACTCTTGGTGGGAGATGCGTGAAGCGTACCCATCAGTACTTTTCGGCATGTCTTGGGAGGCGTTTGAAGCTATTTAATGACAAATACTTTCACGAAAGTGTTCGTCGTATGAAGGAAGTGGAGTTCATTGATTGGAACAAAACAACATGGCGGTGTCTCGATGCGAGGCAAAGTTTGCGAGTTATCGAGTTTGCACCTCATTTGGTGGAGAATGAGGAGCGTATGGCGGATGTTTACGAGAGGTTTGAAAACGGCGTCGACGATATCTCATTTCTCATAAATTTTCTCTCTATTAGGATGTTGTTAACGAGGGCTCGATTGTTAGGCGAGATACTTGAGTATATTGACGAGGACCATAACCGAGGATCGTGCGAGAGATAGCGATCAGCGAGAATAATGATAACTTGTGAGGAGAAAAGCAGACGGACAAAAATGGTAACCACTACGGTGGTAATCATAGCCGTGAAAATAGAAAAAGCGGCAAGTCGGGAGGAGATTTTAAAAAAGGAGATTTAACAACGACCGTATGAAGGCAGCGGTCTTGGCGTGAAATGGTTCTAAGGAGAGAAAGCGACCACCGGTCGTATATCTACAAATCACGGAAAAGAGGGACATATCGGTCAAGCGCCCAATGATTCAAGGTATGCTATAATTGTGGAAAGGAAGGACATATCGCTCGAGATTATGCTGATGGCGAAACCTAGTTCATGAGGGGACGGTGACTCGAAAGTATCCCGAGAAAAGTCGAAAGTCAGCGATTAGGGAAGGCGTTTTGTTGTGGTGGTCAAAATCGAGAAACCAAACGAGGTGATCACGGGTAAGCTATTTATAAATTCTTGCGAAGTTTATACCTTACTTGATCTGGGGTGCTACCCATTCATTTATCTCTCTCTGCATGTGCTCAGCGTTTAAACTTGACTCAGGAGAAATTAGACTTTGACTATCTGTGGAAACTCAGTTAGGAGAAACTTTCATCACATCCCACATTTATAAATCTTGTTTGATTCAAGTTGGCACCATCACCTTACACATTGACCTTATCTCTTTAAAGATACTTGCTTTTGATGTGATTTTAGGGATTGATTGGTTAACTACTCATCATGCCAAAATTGATTGTTTTTCGTAAGGTTGTTAGTTTTCATATTCTAACTTGACTTTGTTATGCAATTCAAACAACTAAACCATTAAAATCAATCACTATCATATCTAATCATAAAAGCTATTCGTTTATTGAAAAAGCGGATGTCAAGCTTTCTTAGCCCATGTTATGGATTTGAATAAAGACACGTCAAATTTGAATAATATTCTGTTGTTATTGACTTTCTGGCGTATTTCTGAAGAACTTCCGGTCTACCCCAGGAGCGTGAAGTTGAATTCTTTATTGATCTTGAACACTGGTACAAAGCCCATTTCTAAAACCCATATCGAATGGCTCTATTGAACTTGAGGAGTTAAAGGTCCAACTACGAGGAATTGTTGGACATCGGTTTCATTAAAATCTAGTACATCTCCTTGGGGTGCTCTGTTTTATTAAGTAAAGAAGAAAAGGCGGGAGTATCGCGACTTTGTATTGACTATCGGGGAATTGAACCATGTCACCATCGAGAATAGGTATCCTCTACCTCGTATTGATGACTTGTTTGACCCGATTCTGAGGCGCTGATTCTTTTCAAAAATCGATCTTAGATTACGGATATCATCAATTTGAAGATTAGGCGAGGATATTCAAAAGGCGCCTTGAGAACTTCGGTATGGGCATTATGAATTCTTAGTCATGTCTTTCGGACTAACTAATGCTCCTATGACTTTCATGGATATGATGAGCCAAGTATTTGAGGAATATTTGGATCGATTCGTTGTTGTCTTTATTGATGACATCCTCATATATTCAAAAAATAGTGAAGATCATGAGCACCATTTGAAATTTGGTACTCCAAAGGCCCGTGAAAACCAACTATATGCCAAATTGAAGAAATCGAGTTACGGCTTGAGGAAGTAGCATTTCTTGGGCGCGTCAGTGTCAAAACATGGAGTATCTGTTGATCGAAGCGAAGATTGAAGCAATCAAAGTTAGAAGCAACCAAAGTCGGTGTTGAAGTCGTAGTTTTTGGGCTTAATTTGGTTATTATCGGAGATTCGTGGAAGGGTTTTCTCGAATCGCTACTCCATTAACTTGACTAACTCGGAAGGATACAAAATTCGTTTGGAGTGAAGAATGCGAGAAGAGTTTCAAGAGCTTAAGAGGAGACTTATTTGACACTGTTCTAACAATACCATCTGGTTCGGATGGATTTGTTATCTCTGATGATGCTTGAGCAAAGGGTTAGGATGTGTTCTCATGCGGCGTGGGAAAGTCATAGCCTATGCCTCATGCGACAACTTAAAAAGTATGAGGAATTATCCTACTCATGATCTAGAGTTAGCGGCATTGATCGTTTGTATTAAAGATATGGAGGCACTTATCTATATGGGGAGAAAGTGGAGATATATTAGGACCATAAAAGCCTTAAATATTTCTTCACTCTCAAAAAGAACTCGACATCTTGCGGTGACGTTGGCTCGAGCTATTGAAAGACTACGACCACACTATTGATACCATCACGGAAAAGCGAGCGTGGTAGGCGGCGTTGAGTAGAAGATCATATCTTGCGAGGAGCGAGTGCGATGATGTCGAGTATCGCGTAGAACCCGACTTTAATAGAAAAAGTTAAGGTTGCTCGAGCCCATGGGCCAGGTGGCGTCGATCGTATGAAGAAGAAAGTCTACAAGAAGGAGCTATTAGGAAGCGAGAATTGATGAAGAAGGAATACTTGAGTCCACTCTAGACTTTGTGTTTCTAACGACTACGATTTGAAGTACAAGATTATGATGGAGCACACTGATACACCATTTGCGATCCATCTTGGAAGTACTAAAATGTATCGTGATCTTGACATACATTTTGGTGGAACAATATGAAGAGAGAGATTGCAAAGTTTATCTCGATGTGTTTAACTTACCCAGCGTGTAAAAGCGGAGCATCTAGTACCCTAAGGGTCGTTGCAACCACTTGAGATTTCGAAATGGAAGTGGGAACACATTACCATGGATTTCGATTACGGGTCTTCCTACGGTTTCTCAAGGCATCAATCTTTATTTGGGTTATTGTTGATAGATTAACCAAGTCTGCTCATTTCTTGCCGTCGGAGACTTATTCCTTGAGCGTCTTGCTAGTATATGCGTGAATGAAATTGTGAGGTTGCATGGCATACTGTATCCATAGTTTTGGATCGTGACCAAGATTCACTTCAAGATTTTGGGTTAGCTTGCAAAAAGCTATGAGCGCATTTTGCGATTTAGTTGGCATACCATCCCCAAGCAGACGGATGATCGAGAGGACTATTCAAACTCTTGAAGATTTATTAAGACTCTGTGTCCTAGACTTCAGAAGGCGGTTGGGATAAGTATTTACCATTGGTGGAATTCTCCTACAACAACGATTATCGAGGCAAGTATAGGTGTGGCTCCATTTGAAGCATTATATGGGCCGAAAATGTGGATTTCTCGATATGTTGGGATGAGGTGGGTGAAAGCAACATTGTTGGGACCGAGTTTAATGCGTATGACTCAAAGAAAAGATTCAAATGATTCGACAAGCGTATACAAAGCGGCACAAGATCGACAAAAGAGTTTATGCGGATCTTCATCGAAAGGGCGTGGAATTTAGTGTAGGGGATCGTGTATTGTTGCGAGTTGCTCCGTGGAAGGAGTTCTGAGATTTGGGAGAGAGGAAAGCTCGATCCACGATTTATTGGTCCATTTCAAATTCTTGGTAGGAGTAGGAAATGTAGCCTATAGACTTGCGTTACCTCAGTATGTCTCGTGTTCATAATGTGTTTCACATGCTCGTGCCGTAAATATGTGAAAGACCGAACCACGTTATAGAATTAGAAGCAGGACGAAATAATAGAAGACTTAGCGTATGAGGAGGTACTGTCAAGATCTTGGATAGGAAGGAGCATGTCCTACTGTATGAAAGGTCGTACCCACAAGTTAAAGTTTTGTGGAGGAATAAATTTATAGAGGAAATGACACAGGAATTGGAAGCGGAAATGAAAGCGAGGTATCCTCACCTTTTGAAACACACAGTCGTCGTCGATTTCGAGGGCCGAAATTTCATAAGGAGGGAGGTTGTAAGACCCCAACTTATTATTAATGAAATTTAATTTTCTCTATTTATTATTTTGAAATAGTAAGGGTTGATGTGATTAATGTGGATAGTTAGGGGTAAAATCGCAAATATTTCAAAATAAGCAGTGGTTATAAAATATTCATTGTTTTGGGGAATATTCGTTTGGTAAGTGGAATATTAAATCTTTGTCGGGGAATATTAAATGCTGACGTAGTATGACCATATGTGGGCCCCATGTGAAAGCGATTGGATGAAGAAAGCGCACAAATATAAGTTGGTTAAAAATAGCGGCGTAGTTATTTACCATTAATCTTGTTAAAATACTCGGTGGTTAAAACACGGTGCTTTGCGGTATTGCACGATTATTGATTCTTACGTAAAAGGCTTTACTCGATAATGGTTACGATAATTCTTTATTCGATATTTTATTGATTTTGATAATTCTTTGCGTTGATATTTTATATTCTTTGTTGTTTGATAATTGTCATTACTGATATTTTTCATTATCGAAGCGATAATTCATATTATCTGAATAATATTATTAGATAACATTATTGGCAATGTCTAGAAAGTTACATACAGGAGAGGTTTGGTCACTAATTGCTGCTTGCCGATAAGGAGAAATTCTTATTGGAAAGCCCCCTCTTTCACAGGAGCGCACTGGTTGTCGATATTGTGATTACGTAATATTATTTGTGAATAATTAATTATTGATTCATATGATGAGGAAAATATTGATTTTATGTGGATATAGATGGAGAAAAATTTTAATGTGACAATTGTTGAAAATTGAAATTTTATCTTTTTACGATAAGATAATGTATTATTATATTTTAATAATATAATAATGGTGATATTTTACAATGAATGTGGGATATATGAGTATCTGAGGAGGAAGAGTATTTTTGTTGCAATAAATGTTTAAAACATGTTAAACATGTCGGTGGACCCCATTTATTGGTGAAATTTGATTATAGCTTTGTAAAATCGCTTGGTTTGTGGATTTTTGGTCAATTTACATTTGGAATTTGGAAAAACTTTCTTACTGCAAAGTTGTAGAGAATTGAATTTCCTATAAAAACTCATGAGATTCAATTTTTGATAAAAAGGGCTATTTATTATGAATTATTGATGTTACGAAATTCTGAATAATTGATTTTGGAAGTTTTAATTATTTTAAATAATAAAAACGTTTTTTTGATTTGTTTGGTAGACTTATTTGTTGTCAAGCATGGCTGAATTCAGATCATAGATTGTGTGCGTAGGAATTTATATATAATATATTAATATTATATTAAATTTTCTAACTTTAATTGTTCTAGCGATTTCTATAAATAGGGTCTTGGGTTAGAATTGAAAATCACACGAAGCTGAAGTTTTCTCTCTCTATATTATCGGCGTATTCTTGTGAGTATTTTGAGTATAATTTGAGTATTGCTTTATTGGGTGCAAGTTCAAGTCATGCTTTATATCAGGTGTTTAATTTAGAAATCTTGATCTTTCGAGGTAAGGGATATTTTTTTTTTCGTAATGATATTATTTCTTGATATCATTATGTTGAAATATTGATCTGAAGTTTTATCAAATTTGGAACTTTTGGTGTCGGAGTTTCTTATTCACGTATCTGGCCTTTATTCACGTATCGACCTTTTATTCACGAATCTGACCTATTATTCATGAAAAATGAAAATTTTTCTTTTAAGTCAAAATATCTAATACGGATACTAGCTTTGATTGTATCCATGTTTTGATCATTCTTGAATTTTACACCACTGCGATTATTTTTGAGGTATTTTTTGGGCGTGAATAAAACAAAATCTGAATCCTTAATCCTTAATCCTTGTCATTTTGTTTCCTTTGGATTCGTTTCTTTAAAAATATTTTTCATCATCTTGGTCTTAAATGATGATATTATGGAATATCTTTGGCTTTGTAGTGCAAAGATGAATGATTCTGAAGAATATCTTTGGCTTTTGTAGTCTGAAGATGAGCAGTGTTTAGATGAACATGACGGTGATGAATATCTTTGGCTTTTGTAGTGCAAAGATGAATATGTGATTCGGATATATATTGATTGATGTTACGAGGATAAAAGATGAGCGATGAACTTTTAAATTCATACATGGAAGATAGTAGTTTGCATTCTCTACTTAACTCTTTAATGAATTATTATTTCATTGCGAATATTGATTTAAAATTTGTTGTCTATTGTATTCTATTAGATTTTTCCTGTTGAAGACTAACGGTAATTTGTTGTATATTATCTTAGTCATAATAATATTCTTTCTTGAGCTAGTTGAGCTCACCCTTTTCCTTTTGTTCCATTTTTTTCTCGGGAGGCGAGAATATAAGCGATGCAGTCGGGGGTATGGAATGAAGGTTTAGAGAGAGTTGTTTAGTAGTCCTCACCATTTTGTAAAATAATGTATCGATAAATGTGATGAGGATTTATTTGAGTATAGATATTATGCAGAAGATAATATTTGTATTTAAACTCACGAGTTTCTTTGTTGTAATAATAAAGTTGTAGTTGTTTACATACCATGTATTGATTGTTTCGGAATGGGTGATGTATACCTATTTTGGTACACGGTGAAGAATTATGTTATTCTTTCTTCTTGATTGAGCGAGAACACATTATTCCATTCTTTATCATTACATTGGAATAACTTCTTGTAAAAATGGCATACCATTATACACAACTTGTATCATGACGTACCTATACTTGGTGAAATCCTTATGTTATTCCATTTGCTTATTATATATTGGAATAACACATATCTGTGATTTACCCTATACTTGGTGACATTCTTATTATTCTGTTGGAACATCACATGCATGTGTTTTACGGACACAGTTCCGTTCTATTATTACATTGGAACATCACATGCATGTGTTTTACAGGACTGGTTAAAATCTTTATTATTACATTGGAATATCACATATGTGTGTTTTACTGGGAAATGGTTATCATTCTTTATTGGAATATCTGTTATCGGAATTTTACACGGATCCATTTCATCTTTATTATTCATTGGAACATCACGTCTGGGAATTTCACGAGAGTTATTATTATTATTTGTTGGAATAACTTTATCATGTCGCAATCTGTCGCGTGCGTGGTGATTTCTTTTGTTATTCCATTCTTTATTATACCCGGTTGGTTAAAACTTTGACTTCTATACTCCATGAAATTAGTAGAATATCCTTGATATTTGCGTTTCATCGATATCTTTTCATGGAAATATTCTTTGATCATTCTTGAATTTTACTCTACTGAAAAAAAGCGATATCATGTTGACAATTTGGGCGTTAATAATTCATGGATTAAATAATTCTTGAACTTGTTTTATTGAATTATTATGTCATTGTCATCATCCTCATGTTATATTATGTTATCTTTTAAACTTACGTGCATAGATGAACTTAGTATGATTATGACCGAGGATCATTCGGTATAATCATGACTTGATTATAAATGATGTGATAAAAGTCCTCGATTGGGTGTAATGCGATGATGGATAGTTTTGGTATGATTATGACCGATGGGTGATTCGGTATAGTCGTGACCATTGATAATTTGATGAAAATCCTTGGTGGTAGTAATGCGAGGGATGATTAGATGATGTGGTTTATTTATTAAAAGTGAGTCTCGGTGATAAAAATTGATGAAAACCTTTTAAAACCTAAAAGATAGTAGACTTTATTCTCTCTTGACTCTTTTAATGGATTGCTTATTCAGCTGTGATTAAACTTGTTGTCTATTGTATTTTATCGGTTTAACACTTTGTTGAAGGCTAATGATAATTTATTACGCATTATCTTAGTCATAATATTTCTTCTTTGGGCTAGTTGAGCTCACCCTTTCTTTCCTTTATTCTCTTGAGGAAATGAGAACATATATTGGAGAACGAGTCGGGGAGCGGAGTAATGGTCGAGGAGGATAGCATTAGTAGTCCTCATTTATTACGTGAAATAGTGTGATAATAGTTGTAATGAGGACTCCTTTTGAGTTTGTATAATATCTAGTAGACAATATTTGTATTCAAACTCACGATTTATAAATCGTATTGTACCTGCAGATTATATTAGTAAGTTGTATTTGAATTTATGTACCATGTAGTGGCGACCCAAGATGGGTGGCGTATACCTAATTTTAGAGGCGTCGGTTAAGTATCGAGCTTGAGGATATGATCCACTGGCTAAGATGTGAGAATAAGAACTAGGAGGGAGGCGGGGAATTCCTTCGCTAGTATGACCTACCTAAATTTATTTGGTATTTAATTGGTCGGTCGGAGTATATAGGATAATATGTGATATGTTAATTAACCCTTGTTTTGTAGCGGTGTTTGAGAATGACATCTGAAAATCTTTGAGATAAGCGATGAGAAGCGCATGAGAGTGTTGATTCAGCTCGAAGCAAAAGGTAACGACCAACAACACGATAATAATCATCTTTGGTGGTAACTGATTATCGAACAATGATAACCATCGTGGGGAAATTATCATGCTAAGAATGGAAACCACTTGGTGGTAATCATGACAAAGATAATAGATGTGGAAATTGCAAAGAAGAAGAGAAGGTCATTTATCTCAATTTTGTTGTGCACCAAAAGTCAGAGTCTATTGGGGCGGTGGCACCAAAGGTGGATATGGACAAAACAAAGTCGTTGGTTTTAGGAAGTGCATTTTCATGACTTCTCTCAGCGAGTAAACCGAGCGAAGTTAGCGGGTTAGTTAATTATAAATTGCGAAGTCTATACCTTATAAGATACCGGTTCTATCCATTATTTTATCTCACTTGCTTTGCGTTCAACATTTAAATTTGACTCAGGAGAAGTTAGACTTTAACTTATTGTTTGAAACTTAGTTGGTAGAAACCTTCGTTACCTACTTTGTTTATAAATCTTGTTGATTCAAATAAAAACTTTCACGTTACTGTCGATCTTATCTCTTTGAAAATACTTGCCTTTGATGTGATTTTAGGAATCAATTGGTTAACTACTCATCATGCTTTTCGTAAGGTTGTTAGCTTTTATATTTATAACAACCTGTTATACGAATTCAAAGTAACGAACCCTAAAATTAATCATTGTCATATCAAGCCATAAGTAAAGAGCCCGAACCTTTCGTTGTTAACTTCCTTGTGTGGAATGCAAAAGCAGGACTTTCTGTGGCGACATCGTGAATGAAGATGGCAAGTTTATAGGTATCATTGTGAGGTCTTATCTAGGTTAAGGGATAGAAGTCGCAGTTGGTATCGATGTGACGTCTTATCCAAGTCTTGGATAAAAGTAATGATTTTGAATGATATTTCTATCATTAATAAATTTCTTGACGTATTCTTGAAGATTTCCTAGCCTACCTAGGCGTGAAATCAATTTTGTATTGACCCAGAGTACAAAACCCATTTCTTAAACCCTCGAATATTTCTTGACTAAAATGAGCATTTTACGTGGTTTATGATGAAAGTCATAATAAAAGCATTGGAATAATGAAAATAATGGGTATTCGTGGTATTAGTAAGTTTTATGATGAGTTATATTGGTTAGTATGTGAAAACATGAAAGTTTCTTAGAAATCACAAAGAGTTGAAAATCAGATTTTGGTGAAAAGCGTAACATGAAATTCAATTGACCATATCTCTTATTATATTTTGAATTTTTGAATGTGGTCAAGTCCTAGAGTTAGATCTATGAGTTACCTAACTAATCCAAGTGGATTACTGGAAAAGGTGTTGTAGATTTTTGTGTGGACTGATTTTAGCAAAAGGAGGTCAAAGCTGTAAATTTCAAAAAGGCTACTGCCATGAAACTTTAAGGGACTGTTTCGGCCACTTAAATTATGAGAAAAATTCTGGCCTTTTAGGACATGAAAGTATATGGTATAAAGTACCTCCTGTCCAAAAATGAGCTCATTACGACTTAAAATGAGCAAGTTATGACTATTTCAATATTTAGGTTTTTTTAAATTAAAAAACGCTATATGAGGAGTTCTATAACTCAGGTATGACCATGAAATTTAAACTAGAAGCTCACGTTAACATGTGTAAGATCCTGCCAAGATTTGGGAATTTTGGAGTTAAACTTGAGGTAGCTAATTTCTTAAGGAATTAATTAGAAATTGATTTTTGAAAAATAGTAAATGAATTTTAAAATTAGAAAAATATATTTTCATTATGGGACTATATTATGCTAAATCCCAGAAAAGAAATATTTTTGGGACTGATTTGGTATTTTTCATGAAAATAGTTTAATTCTGAACATATGAGTTAAATATGTTATGTGAAGTAACAAAGTTGAAAATAGGATTTTATGGCTAGAGAATCCTATATAGAGTATATGCATATTTTTGATGAGGATTTGATAATTGGTAATGATATCTTATGAGTATGGCATTTTAAATGATTAAATGCATTATATGGTAAAAGCGTAAACAATTGAGATAAATTGTTTATAAATTTAGAAGTGATTAAAATATTGGTATAATATTAATGATATTAGATTATTAGATTATTAAGTGATTGATAACATGGGGATATTCTTGAATCCTGGATAAATTATATTATAAATGTTTAATATTTATCCTTTATCTTATTTGATTGATTCTTTATATCATTATCCTCGTATTTATATTATTTTTAAAGTAAATACGTGGCTTGTAGAGCATAGATGGACTTGGTATGATTATGACCGAGATTGTTCGGTATAATCATAATAGTAATTAAACACAATTATCTTTGGCCGTAGTGCATGGATAATTTGTGGTCGTGATCTTAATGAATACGATTAGCTCGTAGTGCGAGGGGATGATTGACGATGTGGATTAATTATTGGTATGAGTCTCAATGAATGAAATATTTCATGGATGTGTTCAAAGTATCATCCGTGGCTTACGTGCATAGATGGACTTGGTATGATTATGACCGTGGATGGATAATCTATAATCATAACCGTAATTGAAAACCGATTATCGTTGGTAGCGTAGTCATGGATAATTTGTGGTCGTGATCTTAATGAATATCCTTGGCACGTAGTGCGGGGATGATTCGATGACGTGGATTAATTATTGAGTTAGTCTTGTGAATGAAATATTAATTCATGGATGAATTAAAGATTATCTTTGGCTTACGCATGCATAGATGGACTTAATGATTATGTGGATCATTGAATAATCATAATGTAATTGAAAACACAATTATCTTTGGTAGTAGTGCATGGATAATTTGTGGTCGTGATCTTAATGAATACACGATTATCTTTGGTAGTAGTGTATGGATAATTTGTGGTCGATGATCTTAATGAATATCCTTGGCACGTAGTGCGGGGATGATTCGATGATATGGATTAATTATTGAAGTGAGTCTCGTGATGAAATATTAATTCATGGATGTGGTAAAAGTCGTCTTTGGTAGTAGTGCATTGATAGACTTGGTATGATGATTATGACCACGGTTATTCGGTATAATCATGGTAGTAATTGAAAACACGAATATCCTTTAGCGGTGGTGCATGGATAATTCATGGTTGTGATACTATTAAAATTTGAGTCTCGACATTAGTGGTTTTCTGATTGTATATCTTTGGCTTGTAGTGCAAAGATGAATTGTTAATGAATATCTTTGGCGGATGCGAAGATGAATTTAATATTTTTTAACGATAAAGGTATTCAAGGTATCCTCTCCTCTTTATCATACAGTACGTACCCTAATTTCGAGAGGAAATTCCATAAGGAGGGAGATTGTGAGACCTGATTTTATCGATAAAGATTTAAATTTTGTTGAAATAATTTTTTAATATTATGGTGTGAATTTAAGATAATATTATAGTTGTGGGTAGTATTTATAAATTTTGCAAAGTATGCAAGTGGTTATATTATATTAGATTGGTGGGGAATATTAGGTTTAGCGGGGAATATTAAATGCAATGACTCAATCATTGGTGGACCCTAATGAAATTATTATCGGATTGAAAGCGACAAAAATATTTTTATTGAAATAACGGCGGAAGTTTTTCGTGGTTGAATTCTTTGTTGAACTACTCGGTAGTAAAAAATGCGATGTATTGTGGTTGCATAGTAGCATTGCGGTATTGATTATTGATGCTTATGTGAGAAGTCACTCGGTTTGATTCCATTATTATCGATTAATAATATGAATTATTATAGCGATAATGGCGTTTTGTTTTATTCAGTATTATTAAGCGTAATAAAATAGAAACATCTTTTATATAAAATAGAATACTTTATTAAAGTTATTACATAAATAGAATATATTATATTTTATTATGCATAGTGTTGCATAGTGTTTTGCATAGTGTTTTGCATAGTATTGCATAGTGTTTGCATAGTAAAATGTTTTTATATAAATAGAATATATTATATTTTATTTAAAAGATTTTTCTTTAAATATGGACAAGTCAGTTAAAGTAAATCAATACGGACCGATTCATGGATTGAATTACTATGCATTCCATTTTTCTATAAATGAAGCTCATTCCTTCATTATTTTTTTACGAATTCGTTGAAACTCTACAGAGAGAAATTATAGAGAGAAGCTATAGAGAGAAAATTATAGAAAGAAGAAGAGTATTCTTTACTTCACTACTTTATATTAGGTTCTTTTTACGGTAGGGTGTTATTCTTTCTTCTTGAAGAGAACTTACATTATTCCATTCATTATCATTACATTGGAATAACTTTTAAAAGTGGCATACCTATACATAACTTTTATCTGTGGCATACCTATACTTGGTGAAATCCTTATGTTATTCCATT